>JAVDPK010003007.1:237014-280224 GCA_034780415.1 Cichlasoma orientale | reverse complement strand
CACCCCCCCCCCCCCCCCCCAAGGGCTCATGAGGCTGAGCACACTAACACATAGTAGCCTTGCATCGGTGTCTGAAGCATTAAAATGACCAAAATCTGTTTGCTGTTTTTTCTAATATATATCTAGAGGTTTGTTTTATGCATTTTGTTTTCTACTTTAAATCCTCTCGGTCGTCTCTAAAATGGGATTGTTGAAACACTAGTATATGCAAATGTAAAAACATGAAAATCCTAGAAAATGAAATTTTTGCGTTATTCCCGTTTTTGATTTGATTTACACATCGAGATTCTTTATCTACAACATTAAACAGTTGATTGAAATTTGTTAATGGTGTGTGTTATTTGGTGTGTTGTGTCATTAGCCTCATTCAAAACTGCTTCAAGCAGCAAAAGTGAAGCATCTGCACTTGGCTTGGAAATTACATTCCCTTGATGCGAGTTTAATTTGAGCCCCGTAACAAAACACTGTACAAAAGACTGTCATTAAATCAAAGAGAGCAGCTGCACACTGCCAGACACATCGCAGTGCAGGTAACAACAGTGGTCCCCAACATTTTTTGTCTGCTGAGCCCCTGCAGGCCAGATGGACTCAAGTACCCCTCCAACTCTTTAATATGGATCTTAAATAACGCTGATATAAAAGCTGATAGTGTTTAAATGAGCTTTTCACTCAGTCCAGCTGTCAGTTTTTAATTTAGGTCAGTTTAGTGTGAGCTGTGCATTTATCAGAGTGAGCTACAGCCTATATTTTAATATCCATTTATTTGAGCTTTTTAACCATTTTTTCATGTCTGGACTGTGTTCAGCTGACTGTTTACTTTTAACTATTACACACTTAGCTAACCATTAATCACTCGTGGCTAGCTGTTTAATCACTTTCTTACAAGCATTTCTCAATTTAGTTATTCAGTGATATGCAGTACTGTGCAAAAGTCTTGAGCCACACCTCATTTCTTTATATTTTGCTTCAACTTTTGTAAAAAGGGATAAAGCATTAGTTCTGCAGGCTTTCTGAAGGTTTTTCAAAGATTTTCTTTGAGATTTTCTGCTGCCATCATCAGTGAAAATTAATGAGCCTGTCCCAGAAGAAGCCATGACATTACCTCCACAGTGTTTCACAGATGAGCTCATATGTCTGGGATCATGAACTCTCCAAACTTGAACCTTTCCATTACCTTGGTAAAGGTTCATCTTTGTCTCGGTCCATAAAACTTTGTCCCAGAATTTGAGGATTATCTGTATTTCTTGGCAAATTCCAGCCTGGCCTTTTTATTCTTGCTAATTAGTGTTTTGCATCTTCTGGTGAAGCTTCTGTGCTTTCGTTCATGACGTCTGCACTCCTGCCCTCTGGAGGTTGTTGCTGGTGTCACTAAGAGTTGTTTTATGGTCTTTCTTTACAGCACTTATCAGCTGCTGCTGTTTTCTTGGTCTACCTGTTCGATATCTGATCCTTGGTACACCAGTGACGACTTTCTTCTTCAGGACATTCCAGACAGTTGTACTGGCTATGGCCAATGTTTGTGCAGTGGCTCTGATTGGTTTTCCATATTCTCTCAGCTTCACAGTTGCTTGTTTGTCACACACAGACAGCTCTCTGGTTTTCCTGTTGGTTACTCCTCTAACTATAAATGCACAGGCAAAACCCAAATCTGAAACTGAGCGTAAACATTCAGCACTATTTACTGTTTGAATAATCAATGTAACAGGACACACCTGGACAACAAAACACGTCAATCACATGTTCCAATACTTTAGCTCATAAGAAAAATTGATGGGTTCAGACAAAAGGCGCTATCTTCTGAACTGTGGACTCTGGACCGGGAAGACATGTGGTTTGAAAGAGGAGTAAAAGAAGCCATCTATATCCACTGTGAACAACCATCACTGAACAAAGGTGGTGGCTTACAACACTAGCTATCAGCCACCTACAGTGCAGTCCCAAGATCCCTTCCCAAGCACCTCAACCCCTACTTAGACCTTGCTTCAGGTGACCTCAATAGGCCACATGATAGGGTGGGGCAAGGTCTCAGTGGTTTCACCCGAAACCCCTGATGATACTGATTCACGCATGTTTTCACACCTTGGCTCATGTGATATACATGATTAACAGTAGGCCAACAACCACCTCCAAAGGGGACAACCCCTACTAGGGTTTAAATAGCAGGGACTCCCCACTTTTGGTTTCAGAATCTTCAAAAAATAAAAAGTCCAGTCCCCCCTTTTTTTAAGCTCTTGGGACTACCAGAACCTGGATGACTGGGAATTTATACAGACATCATTAGAATCATTAGATTTTGAGCCACCAGATGCAACACCATCTGGAAAGCATCTGACTGGCAATGACTTCATTTTTCAGAGTAACCATGGTGCTAAACACACTACCATTGCAGTAAAAGCATACCTGGATAGAAAAACAAACAATGGAACACTATCAGTCATGGATTGGCCTCCCCAGAGCTCTGAGATCAACATTATTGAAGCAGTGTGGGGTCATCTTAACAGAACAGAATAAAAAGCAGCCAACGTCCAAAGAAGAGCTTTGAACGTCCTCCAAGAAGCCTGGAGAACTATTCCTGAAGAGTACTTAAAAAAATGACAAGAAAGCTGCCTAGGAGAGTTCAGGCTGTGCTGAAGAACAAAGAGTGGTACCAAATATTGACTTTAAGATTGCTAAAACTGTACAAACTCTGTTTTTGTCTTGCATACTGTATTTCCATGTAGGCACATTTCGATAAATTGCGGCACCAGTTTCCCATTTCCCTGGTGAAATATAAAGAATTGGCCACCTGGCTCTTCTGCCTGTCATTAGTAACTTTTTTTTTTCTGAAACCAGTTGCGGTCCACTTATTTCTTTAATTAATTGTACTTTTATATTTTCTGATTAGTTGAGCTCATTTTCTCACGTACCCAACTCGCTCCCTGGCTGAAAAACGCTGATAAAGAACACGAGAGACTAAATCAAGAAAGTAGCGGACAAGCTGCAGTTTCTGAACTCACCACATGCTTTGAACCTTCGACACTTTTACACACTATCAGGACTTAAAGAATGCTACAAAAGCTTTTTGTAATCATAGTTGGAGAAGCGCTGAATTCTTTTACTTGTGAAGTTTATAGTGTCTCCCAGTGCGAGTGATGGCCTGATTACTGTGGTATAACGCACGCAAGAGACAGATGTTGCAGTTGTTGCCACAATTAGACCACACAATCAGTACCGTGCCCTGCTCGCACTGCATTGAGGTTTGTTGGAACACACTTTTGTGACAAACACAGCTAAAACACTGCTTGCATTAAACAGTTGACCCCATTTTCCCCTCTCTGGAGAGGCTTTTAAATGGGCTACACTAATAATATTCTGATACATTATCTGAAAAGTAACAGTATATACAGTAAATGAATAAAAGCGCACCTACTCATAGAATATGCCCCACTTATGACATAAAACATATGGAAAGAGGGTCAGTCTCTCTACAGTCAAATTAAGAGAAACTAAAATGCAGAAATAAAACTGACGCAGACCCAGAAACATTGCAGCGACAGTCATTCTGTGCCACTCATCATCCAAAACTAACCTCTGTCATTTAAAAAGGAAAAAAAAAAAGCAACATCTTTACAACTTCTAAGAGATGCAGTAAATCGTGCTTTTATGGGTAATGTGCCCATTAAAGAGTAAAAGCAATCTAAGACGTCAAGACAAATGACAGCTTTTGAGTGCCATCTGCAATCTCGAGCTTCGCAAACTCAATTATTCATAATGCATTTATGAAGTCCGCTGAGACTGCGCTGTCATTCCCATTCAAACTAACGGGGAAATGCAACATAAAGGGACAAGCTCCGAGATGACAATAGCTGCAGATGGCTCTAATGTGTTTATGCTGCCACCTGCTGGGAAACAGCCATAACGCGGGCTTTCCTTTACTGGGTGACAAAAAAACTAAACAATTAAAGTCAACGCAAAAACACACACACACACACACACACATTATTATAATTACAACTGAGAAGCTTTTATTTATCAAAAGCAAGATCATTTCTCTGGTGGGGCAGAGACAAGCCTCCATATCAATATGATATAACATGCCAGTCTGTGATTCCTCTGAATCTCTAATCTGTCAGTGCAGATGTTAAACTTTTTTTTTTTTTTTTTAAGAGAGGGAGAATAAAGATCAGAGAGGCTGTGGGTTAACCAGGATGACATTCTCACCGCGGATGAAAAGCTGGTTGATGTGGCGAGTGTGGACCTTGCCGTACGTCTTGGTTTCCTTCTTCTGAAGAGCCTGTGGACTCTGGGCCACGTGCGATGTTTTGTGTGCACGCTTTCTGGTTTCAGCAGCTTCTGACAGCTTTGATTCTGCCGTCCTGCCGTCTCCTCCCACGCCAGCGAGCCGAGAAGAAGAAGAAGAACGGCTTTTTGGAGTCTTTTTAGGATCTGCAGGCTCGCTGGCTTCGTCCTGGGTTTGCCGCTTCTTCACCGACTCAGCACCTTCAGAGTTTTCCTGGAGATTTAGCTTCTCAAAAAGCTGAGCAAACAAAAATTTGGTGATAATTCTTAAGATTTTCATGAAACTGAACCACACACATGCGCTCTGGGTGCTCGGTAAGGGTTACAATTTAAACCAGCAATATTGCTTCTTCCTGCCATCAACTCCCATTACAAGCAGTCACTAGAAACCTCTAAAGGTTTTTAGCTTTACTTATAAAATTTTAGGATAATATTTTAGACATATATAGAATAAAAACTCATCCATTACCCGTGTAGTAGTGAGGGCTTTCTCGTGGTAGAAAGCCTCTCCAAATAGAGGCTCTCTGTACGTTTCATCTACATCCACCATTGCCTGCCAACAAGAGATAACAGCCAATGGTGAAAGGCCAATGCAAAGACATTCAATTTGTGTATTTTATCTATGTTGGGCTACATATTACTAAGAACGGAACGTGCATGGGATCATTTACCATATTCCAGAACTTGTCGAAGGCCACAACAAAGCCAGCGCACACTCCCCTCAGACCTTTAAAAGTCCTGATGTGAACTTTGACTCTTATCCTCTCCTCAACGCAGCGGTAGAGCTCCCCCAAAGGACTGCCTTTACATACTGAAAACACATGACAAGCAGGTCACACAACTGCCTCCTCAAATCTCATGTAAAAACAGAGAGAAAGGGTTTAAAACAGGAAGGCATGCTAAAAATATGGCTAGATTTAAGTATGTGGAAATTCAGAAAGACAAAGTGAAGATAACAAATGCTGCTGCTTTCACTGGGGGGCAAAAAGGGTCACAGCTAGGAACCTGTCAACAATTACTGAAGCAATTCTACCTCTTCTGGTAGCCTATCTTATTAGAAAATTTAATGATCTTTTTAATTTAATTTTCCAGCTTTATTTGGGGTAGTTTGAAAGTTCTTGGCCTAGTGATTTCCAGCGGCTCAGTGCAGCTTTTCAGGTGGGACCGGGTCTCCAACACATGTAATGATGGGTGCTGAACCTACGGGGCATCCTCGTCAGGACATTTTTCACGGGTTTCTGCCTCCTCTTCCTCCGCGTCGTGCCGCTGCTGCTCTCTCCCTCCTCTGACTCAGACACCGGGTTATTCACCATGAGCTTCTTCAGTCTCTCGATGCGCTCCGGGTCCACCACCCCTCTCATCGCCTTTCGCTGCCTTTTCTCCACATTCTCCGGTTTGGCTCTTCCGCGACCACCCTTCAAAAAGCTCTCATACTCGGCCACGTTGTTGAAACACTTGATGTTTGGGAAGGGAAGCTGCACTGTCGGTGAGTACAAGGCCAAGAGTGGGTCAAACTTATCGGAGCAGACGTTTGTTTGACCTGCGTCATCTTTGCTGCTAGCCTCCGGGTCGCGCCCCGGCGCTGAGGCAATGGTGGGTGCTAATACCGTCTCCCTGCTGTCTGATTTTACACTTCTTCTTTCCCTCTCCTCCATGTTCAAAACAACCGCAAGAGTGCACACCAAGTGAAGCGAGGAACTCTGGGTATTTCGTCGAGTTTAGTAACTGGACTACAAGTCCCATAACCTCGTAGACGTGCCGGTTACAGTTTAGTTCGGGTTTTTTGTCACGAGATGGCGCTAGAAAACAAATTTTATTTGTATAGTTTCTTTAAGAAATTCTGTAACAAATTATTCCATGCAGCCTCGACAAAATATTTGAAAATTGAGACAGCGTGTTTTTTTGTTGTTGTTTTTTTTTGTAAGAGAGCTGGAAGAAACGGGAAACAATTAGCATTTTGTGCTCCCAAAGTTTGTGTTCCGGGATATTGTAGTTCCTCTACGACACAATTTGTGGACGGACTGTATACAAGCCAACGTGTTTGAGTGAATGAGCCGAAGAAAATTTTTAGATACATTTAGATACCAGTAAATTAAATCCAAATTGTTGTTGTATATATTAGCTGCTGGAATAAAAGAACTCCCAGAGGGTTAGCTTGCTGTCTATGTAGAAAGCTAACACCACACATGACATTTATGCGTAAGTAATAAGAGCTGACACGAATTATTTTATTGTAACACTTGCCATCATTTGGAGTTCTTGAATTGTCTTTTATTTCAAAGTAGCTGTGGTCTTGTTTGCCTAAATATTGCTCCGTCGTTTACATACTTGTGCTCGCTGTGTTTTCTCCTCAGGAGCATCCTGATGCTGATCAGTCAAGCGAGCAGATTTGGTGTTTGGTGCTGTGCTGTCACACATTCGGCCCGTCTTTTCTCCAGATCCAGCAACATGGCCAAGAGTAAGTTTGAGTATGTGCGCAACTTCGAAACAGATGACACTTGTCTGCGAAACTGCTACATCGTCGTGAGACTGGATGGTCGCAATTTCCACAAGTGAGTTTTCTTCTCAGGCTCCTTTTTTCATTAAGACATGAGGGACTCACTGGAGTATTTGAACTCACAGCGTTGTGTTTCAGGTTTGCAGAGCAGCACAAGTTTGCAAAGCCCAATGACGACAGGGCCTTGGGACTGATGACAAGGAGCGCCCGCTCTGTCATGGAAGACCTGGAGGACGTCATCATTGCATATGGCCAAAGCGATGAGTTCAGCTTTGTTTTCAAGCGTACCTCTACCTGGTTCAAAAGGAGAGCCAGGTACTGATGTTTTGCACGCTGTAGACCAACATCATTCTCACACAAACCTCCTCTAGCATTTCTTCCCCTCTTGCTTTCCTTACAGTAAGTTCATGACCCACGTGGCTTCACAGTTCTCCTCCTCATACGTGTTTTACTGGAAGGAGTTTTTTGAGGATCAACCCCTCCTATACCCCCCGGGCTTTGACGGACGGGTGATCCTGTATCCTAGCAACCGTAACCTCAGAGACTACCTTAGCTGGAGGCAGGCAGACTGTAAGTACATGTGATGCTCTGGCTAATAAATCACACATTCACTGTGGGGTGAAATACATCACAATGTGTTTTATTTCTTTCAGGTCACATAAATAATTTGTACAATACAGTTTTTTGGACATTGGTTCAAGGAAGAGGACTCACCACAACAGAGGCAGAGGATCGCTTAAAGGTGAAACATAGTTGATACATGTGGGTTTTAATGCAAGCTGGCAGATGCATATGCTTATGAACGCATAGTGCTCATTATACTAATGGCGAGGGTGAATAGTACTTCTTAATTACCTTTAAAATTTGTACGCAAGGTTGTCCACACAATATTCGAAGTGTGCCATCTTCTGTAGATCCATGTTAGCTGCTCATGTGTCGGGGGAAAAAAAAAACACCTTTCCAGCTCTCAGAATTCTCCACATAAATGATGTTTGATTGGCATACTTACTGAGTTTTTCTCTCTAGCCACAGATATGTTATTGTAGGTATCAATATGTTTAGCTATTAGTCTTCTGACTGTGTGTTTTTACGTGTAAACGGCATCAAAAATAAATTCCCAGTGCACCTCCAAGTTTGCTGGTGCTGATATATATTTATGTAATATCCATCGCATATGAATGAATTGGTTAATTCATTAGCTAATGCTTAATCGTAAAAGGCATTTATGAAGTTTCACCTTGAAAAAATATTTACATTTTCATTTTTTGTTAATGTCACTTCAAAGCAAGCTGAGCTGTACGACACTTGACTTTAGGGGCAGATAAGATTTCAAGCACACTTAGTATTATTTTTGATATTTAATCAGAATAAACAAAGGCTTTATTTAAAAAAATGATAGCTTTCAACAGACTCTTCATGAACTGTTTATTGCTGTGTATTAAAATAGTGTGTATAAGATCAGCGCTGTCCCTGTTTACAGCAGCTGCTACAGGCCGATGCAGCTGTTCTCTGGAAATCACCTCTTTGAGGGAAACAGCCGACGAGCTGTGGAAATGTTCACCCTGCCTGGATGTTTGGGCAGCATGAGTCATTCACAACTTACCAAACATTTTTGGTTTCCAGTTCCTATTATAGTAATAAAAAATAGATAACAGAGTCATTTACTATTTATATGTGGTTGATTTCCTTTTAGTTTTAATTCTGAAATAAAAGAAACACAACCACTAAACATAACCCATGGTTTGGTGGCTGGTGTTTTTCTTATACTTCTGTTGGTAGGATGGATGTTGTGCCTTCTTATAAAGCTGCACTATTTTAGGATCTGGTGAGGCACTGTGTATGTACGAATTAATTTTGTATGTCTTGCAATATTTCTACCTTTTCAGGGAACATTAGCTGCACACAAAAATGAGATCCTCTTCTCAGAGTTTGGCATCAACTACAACAATGAATCTTCCGTCCATAGGAAAGGTACCACCCTTATTTGGGAAAAGGTTTGTTACTTCTCGTCTTTTTCCGAACATTAAAGATCTGGCGACATGTTCCTGTATTGTGACATCAATGTCCTTTTTGTAATGACATGTCTGCCTGTGTGATTTGAAAATGTTGTAGTTTGGGGCACTTTGGGCTGACACCAAAACATTTATACAGAAGTTAGTGTTGGTCTGAAAAGTGAAGCCAAAGAAAAAATGCCTGAAAATCTGCATTCTTTTAAACCGGGGGGGGGGGGGGCTCCTGCCATTGCATAAATCAGTCCAGCTGTATTGAGGCTTCTCATTCATGTCTGTCATATTGGCATATTGCATATTGTGATGCAACCACTGGTTGCTAGGAAAAATGTGAATTCCCCTGGTTGGTAGTGGCTCCTGGAGGTTGCTGGCTCTCGCTGTGTGAAATCAGTTGCAAAGAAGATGCTGCACTCAGAAGGGCAGGGCGTGCTTTAGAGAATGCTTCACAGATTCAAAACGGTAGTGCTCAAATCAGTGGGTCACATCTTGGGTGCGACCATCTTTTATACAGCCTGTGGTTGTTTCTAATGTGGTTTTGCATGTTTACGCACACTGTTAGAACTGTTCACTTATTCAGATGTCTTTGCTAAAAGCGGCCAAGCCTGAGAATGAAATGTCATCTGCTTTAAAATCACCTCACCTCCACTTTTTTCTTTTCTTTTTTTTTTGGTATTTCTATTGTTGCAAATAAAAGAGGAGTTGCAGCAGCTGCATATGCTTCTTTTAACTTTAGGCTCATAACGAGAAAAATTTATATTGACACAAAAAGCAGAGAAAATGAGAGATTTTCATAAAATCTCACGCATAAAATAACAAAGTATAGCTGACTGCTAGAGTAATGTGCCAGGCTGCCACTTGCTGTGGCATCAACAGTAGATCTGAGGCTATCATCAGGAAATATGGATTATATAGGAAATTTAGTTATGCCGATTTTACAGGGGTTATGTACCAAACTGATTGCTTCTCTAAAGAGACGGATATCACCAGCAGTTCTCCAAATGTTGAACTACTCATATTAATCATATTTCTCATTTCTTTTATCTAGCGAGATGAGACTGTCACCAAACGCGTGAAGCCACCAAATGAAGAGGAACAGGACGTGCCTGTCACACGCAGCAGGAGGAGGGTAGAGGCTTACCATTGTGACATTATAGGAGAGCAGTTCTGGGAGGAACACCCAGACATCCTGGAGGATGACAACTGCTAACGGAACCTTTCCTGTTGAAAAAGAACTGCTCTGAACGTCTCTGACCTCAGAGGTTGAGGCAATGACTCCAGAGCCACAGCTTGTTACTGACTTTGTGTCAAACAACACGCTACCCATGAAGCTCGAGTATATTCTTACTTTCATGTATAAAAAAATGTTCCTGTGATGTAGACATGATGATGTCTGTCATGTTTAAAGAGAAGCAAACCCTTTGAGAATCTGTGCAGTGTGACTGCTTTAGTGCGACATCCACTTTCCTGTGAGATGCATCTAGCTCTCCTAAGGTTGCCTTTCTAAAAATATATCCTCATTTGATATCATGAATGGCATTTAGAATACTACCAACACTTGATCTTTCAGCATGTTTGCTATATTTTCTCTCGGCCTTCTGCTTTCATTGCTCGGGGGTTTTCCATAGCGTGGCGATCTGTTTTACCTTGAAATTCTGATCCTTGAGTTTTAATGCTGGAAGGTGCGTTTCTGCAAAGCATTCACTTGTAGTGTGTAGTAAGAAACAAGAAATAAGCAGAGTAAAGCAGAAATCAATACCCTGACAGGAACCCGCGGCCTTGTCTTGCAGCCAGCGTAGCTTTTAGAGATGTGAATGGGCTGCACTGTCATCGGAGCTAAGAATACCTCACACACCCTGCATACACTTTATCCTTGACATGTGCTCGGTGGAATAGTTATCATCACACTTACAAATGACCGGCTCAGTATGAATCACTGCTGGACGCTTGAAGTGGTAGAAGCCTGCTGTATTTTGTTACTTTAGTGGGCTCGGTTACTGTCGATATTTTTGGCTCTGTGACCTTGTTAAAAGCTGTACTGTACTTTATGTAACTAGACGTGAACTTACTACTCACACATTTAGAGTAAATTCCTATACAGAGGTCCTTTTGCTTAAATTACACACAGATCATTATCTAGAATGACTTAAAAAAACAATTATACACTGATAATAATCAAAATAGCAACATGTGCTGTTATTTTGATAACCTAACTAAGCTGTATGCTTGAGCCATTGGCAAACTCAGACCATACAGTGGTTCAGCGGGTGGCCTAGAAAGTTTAGAGACCAGAACATGTTAGAGCAAGTGGTGCAGTTATTTAAAGACAGCATATGCAGAGCCAGACGTCAACCCACAGGGCTACTGTGACTGAAAATAAACTCAGGAGTGACTTAAATTGAAAGCCAAAATTTATTTGGTCTTCCGGTAAGCCTCCTCAATTCTAATAAGGTTACCGAGCTACTGGGAAAGTGGTGTGAATGAGGCGTTGTTCAATAACTCCTGCTAAATTTAAGACACCGACACAATCGTGTCACCAAACTGGTGACACCATTAGTGTAAAAACCACAAATTGAGATGGCACCTTTTAAACATGCATTTAAAAAAGGACCAAGATGGGTCAGCAGTAAGTTTTAACTGCCAATGATCTGTGACTGCAACATCATAATCAGTTAACGTTGTGATTTTAATTTTAATCCTAATCAAATGTTTAATAATTGTGCAGATGGTAGTTTATAATGTCTTCAGTGCAGGGGTTTTACATTTGGAAAATATAACTGATGTCTCAGTGATGTCATCAGGAGTATCTGAAATTGTGGTCCAGGTAGATTCATAACTGTATTTAATAGTTAATAAGTTTTTGTTTATACATTTCAGTGAACATAAATGTCTCAGGCTACACGTGGTCGCATTAAACGTTCATAACTTGCTTTGAGAGACACTACAATGGGTATTTATTAAATATACTGTTTGATGGAGTTTATTTACAGAAGTACAACAGAAAGCCTTCATTAAAAACTGCTTGGGTGGAAAAGAAGCCGGCATTAAAGGTAAAAAAAAAAAAAAAAGAAAAAGAAAAATACTGCTAGCAATAAATAAGAAATAAGGGGGGAGTGGTTTTTGGCGTAGGATGTGCACTGAGAAGCATCTCATTCACTACGACGTCACACCGTCGGCGTTTTCTCCCTCTGATGTGAAGCACCGGGGCTGGATCACTGCACATTTATGCCTCTGCTTAGTGATTTTGTCTCGAGCCATTTGCTTTTAGAATGCGTCCAGGAGCGCGTCCTCCTCCACCGCCGCAGCCGCCGCCGCCGCCGCCTCTCGATGCCGCGCGTTCCTCTCTGTGTGTCTGCCTCTTAGTTGTCCTCCGCTGCGTTGCCGCCGTTGCTGTGTCTGAAGGCGCTGTTTCCAATGGTGAGTCCGATTGTTTCCCGGAGCCGTGACAAGAATTTGGATGCCTTCTTTGACTAGATGAGCATTGTTTCTGCACAGGAGCGCATCTCCGTTTAAAGGGTTGCATCAGGTGTTTGTTGGGTGTGCAGGGTGTTATTTCTTAACTGGCACCAACAATGAGACCCTAACTCTCACCGTGTGGTATTTTGCCACCTTTTCCCTCCATCCCATATGTTTTTAATCAGGAGAAAACAAACGGGGCTCGCTGGAGAGCATCCTCGAGAATGTGCAGAGTTACGAGATTACTTATCCCGTATGGCTGCATCCTCTCAGGCACAAGAGGTCTGGCAACAAAGAGGTGAATCTATCTGTGCATTTGAAAAACAAAACGATCAGAAGACACACTGACACACACAGTTTTCATGCATAACTTTTTATTCCCTTAATAAATGAAATCGCCATTTAAAAACACATTTTTGTACTTACTCTCTTTATCTTTGTCCGATGTTAAAATTTGTTTGATAATCTGAAACATGTAAGTGTGGCAAATATGCAAAAACTAAGAAATCAAGCAGGGACAACTTGCTAACACTGATTAGTGTCTGATGTTTTCCTCCCAGCATCCAGCAGAGGCACAGGTTCTCATCGTAGCTGAGGGCCAGGAGCTCACGCTGCTCCTGGAGAAGAATGAGTGAGTAACTTAACTTTATCTTTCCATTCGAAAGAGTACAGCAGCAGTTCAGAGGAGCTGATTAAATCACTCATCAGCATTGTCCTCAGACTTCCACAAGATGCCCTTGTGTTTATTTGGCCAGATGTTAGCTGTCACATAGAGGCGTTTAAAGGTCAGGGGGTGCTGAGAAGGGGATGAGCAGAGGAAGGTAGGCTGATGGTTTTTGGACAGCAGAGGGATGACACCCGATCTGTGTGCGTTAGGCAAGCAGGAAGCGAGAATTGTGGCTCTACATCTAACGTCCTGCAATCTGATGGAGTGGTTCCTGTCCAGTAACAACGGACTGGTGATAGGAAGGGAGCTTGGTGTCTCATCTCTGTAATAGACTGTGTACTAGCTTGGTGGTGGTGGTGGTGGGGTTGCAGCTCTTGAGATATCAGTGGTAACAACAGGGCTGCGGTTTATCACTTTTGGATTCGAGCCAAAGTGGAAGTGGACTGGGAAGCTTTTATGAACATTAGGAATGAAGTCCATTTTTACCCTTGAACGCATGCCGTCTCTGTCATTCATTAACTGGCAGGCGCGCAAACACTAACAAGCCACGACTCCACTGTGTCTGACTGACTGTCCCCTGAGGGGGTTTAGCCCCCTGTTCTCCGAGCCCAGCAGGTGGTCACTCTCTTACATTTCCTCCTGGGTGAGGAATTTTCATCAGGCACAAACTGCCTGTGCTTGTGTGGTACGATAATAAACGGAGAATGTATGACAGAAAACTGATAGCAGTCCTTCCCTTTTTTTTGATTTAGAAGACTGAGAAGGTGTTAAGTGATGCAAAGAATTATCACACATTTTGCTAAGAAAGAGGAACCACAATTCCTGTGCAGTACTCTTTGCAGGAAAAAATATTGTGAAACTGTTTTTTTGTGAAACTTCTCATTTTTCACGCAGCAGAAAAACCGTGAATAGTCGCAGTCCGAGCTACATGCAAAGACAGTTACTGTTTTAAAAAGATGCATCATAGCAGCTGAAACACTGTATCACATGATGCACACACTTTAGTGTAAAACTGGATGTTTTCAATCGCAGACACACCGTATATTTCTATGCTATTGATTCTTTAATGTACTGTGTCTGAGAGCTGCATTGATCTGGAAAAATTATGCAAATAGTCCCACATTCATCCAGCCGCCCATTCATCCAAGCAACCATTTTCTACTTATGTGGGTCTACGTAACCAGAGCAGCCCAGGGGCCTTCTGCCCCCATCCACCACCTCCGGCTCTTCTATTGGGACACTGAGTTGTTCCAAGCCAACCAACATCCAACACCCCTGGGTTTCCTCATTGCTAGGAGGCCTCCAAAGAGTATCCCAGACCACCTCGACTGGCTCCTTTCGGTACAGAGAGATAGTAAACTCTAAGCCTCTCCTGAATGCATGAGCTCCTACGCTCTCAGTATGTTTTATATTTAGTAACAAGTATCAAAGCCCTACAAACCCACTAAACTCTACCTGCTCCACACTAAAAAGCAGACACATGTAGCAAATAGCTTGTGAACAGTTACCGCCAAAAATAGTGCTGAAAGAGACCCAATATCAGAAATTAATGCACCAGCTCAACCCTTGTAACAACAGCCCAACATTCTTATTCAAAAAATGAGGCTTCAGTTCACCTCCTCAGCTCAAGCATTTCCTGTGCTCTGCAGAGTGGTGCTGCAGGTTCAAAGAAAGCTTGCAGCTTCTTCTGTGGATCATTATTTAGACTGAAGTTCACCAGTGTTGCCCACCAACTCTATTCCTCCACAGTTTACCCTTCGCTTGCCTGCTGTGGCGCCGTGACTGTGTGAGACGTTAGGCTGGGCCTAAGCAGAAAGCAGTTCACGTCAGGGGAGATTAATGTCTGATTTTGGAGAGAAGCCAGAGAAAATGCTGCCAGTGTCCACCCTGCGTCCTGGTTACTCCCTTATGTCCTCGATGCACCTAAAACCAGACGGGCAGCAGATAACAGGAGAACCCAAAGTGGCTGCGAGATCTCCAGCTGTCCTCCTTTGAATCACTTTCCATCTCATCTGCTCTTCACTTTGTGTATCATTTATTCAAAGCTTAGAGGGAAACTGTGAATTTATGTGGGCATCAGTCCTCCCCATGGCTGGAGTCAACACTCAATCCATTTCTGTCCTCCCTGGTAGGGCAGGGGCGGGGGGGTCTTTCTTTGTCCTTCTGGGTTTGTACATGTGTATATGTGGCTGCCTGAGCTTTTAAATTAATGAACGGTAGTGCACCAGTAGAGGGTTAATTCAGTTAAGAGCAAGGCAGGGGCCATTGCGTGTGCTGAGTCAGACAGCAGGAAAAGGGTGTAAAAACAGTGAGTGAAGGAGGGAACGGAGTGATAAACTGAATGATGGGCTAGAGGTGTTGAAAGTCACAGAAAGAGGAAAGCAGAGATCGTTGGAGGCAGTTTGGGTGTGAGTTTTGGTTCAGATTTTGCCGATACTCTGGCTTCCTCCTCTGCCCGACTTTCTCTGTTCTATTTTAATGCCCTTCCTGCACGCTGTTAAGTGCATTAATCTGAATTAAGCACCCTCATGGGAGATTTACACCATATAGTTTCTCCTCCTCTCTACTGTCATCATGCCCACACCTCATATGTCTTTCCACTGCCCGACTTAAAAAATGTGCACCCCATTCTTTCACGTTTTTGTGCCCCTTCTCTCACCTCGTCTGAGATTCCCCAGGGCTCTAATACAAATATACGTCTCCCACATGTTCCTCGCGGTCAGGCTTTGGGCGACCGTGGCCACACGCAGACAGACGACACGCGCAGACACATTTGTGCAACCCAAAAAGAACACAAACGTGACTTGAAAGCGCAGATCTGATGGATTGCAGGTCTAGGGAGCAGAGAGCAGTGTATGCAGTCGCTTGTCCTTGTTTCCCTTGCGTCTATGTTTAGTTTCACAGTGGTCCTGTTTGCTTAGACGCATTAATCTAGGCCTCTGTGTTGGCCTGTGTGTTCAAGCAGGGCTTCACACAGCAGAACGTTAGCCTCTGTCTGCAATAAAAGCCTCTTCATCATCTGTTGCTGAGAGGTGATTTGACTTTGCATCAGCTTCCCCCCTCCTCATCTTCCAGCTCAATGTGGTGATGTCATCTGATACTATGAGAGAATGTGAACCACTGACCATAAAACATTACCCCCCCCACACACACACACACACCCCACCACCCCTTCTGTCTCTCAAGTACATTAGCATTACTCCCCCATCCCTTCTTTCTGCTCCTGAGGCTGAACCAAGCCTTTGTCTCCACTCCACCGCCAGACCGTCCCGATTCAGCCAGTGCTGCGCTCCTCAATCACAGCATCTGTCCGGGCGCTGGACGACATCCAGTCGCTGCTGCTGGCTGCCATCGCACAGAGGTTTTTATTTACAGTCTTGATTTGAAAGCTGTCGCAGTATTCAGCGGAATACAATTAGGCATAAAGCTTTGGGCTATTCCAAAAGTGTTGGTGCAGAGTTTCACGCTGGCTGACTCAGGGCTTGCCAATGACGTTAGATTTCAACCCTTCAGCATTAGGATGCAAACCGCTTTGAATTTGATGTATTTGGCACACGGCAGCAGCTCATAGACTAACCAACCTCTTCTTTGCCTTTCCATTGCTGTTTTTCTAATTTTTTTTTATCACACTGCAGATAGGCCACTTACTTGAACCCTGTGCAGTATTTGAATTTTTTTTTTTCGAAATGAAACCTAGACACACCTGCAAACTGTTGTTCTCTGGTTTCTGTGGTTGCTGTTGTGTAAGTTGCTCAACGTTTTTCCAGATCTTTACAGATTGAATTTTTGGCACTGCAGATGTTACAGTTACAAGTGTGGTGTTATAAAGTAGTTATAAGTTAGTTTCCATCTTTTAAGTCATTTCTACTTCTTAAATGTACTCTACCATCAATGGAACCAACAGTAGCTGCACCAGAATGTGGCAAATCCATTGTTAGGATTAGACTTTTCATTAAAATTTGGATGGTTTATTCTTCATGTGCCAGATATATATTTTTGTTTACCCCATGTTGCATCTACATGTCACACAGCTGCAGGTTATAAAGCCATCGCAGCAAGATTCAACTCAGAAACTGAGCCGCTGACTGGCATGTGAGGATAAGGGAGAACAGAAGTGGAGTACTTATGTGTTTCCGTCATGGAAGAAGTGACTGTGGGACAGCAGCGGGCTAAAGTTCAGTCATCTACCGCGATCGACTGGCATTAAATTTGCCTGCAAGAGCAGCATAGAGGGGATGAGAAGAGAGGATGATGGGAAATGTCTCAAGGAAGTTAGGGAAGCTGGAAAAGTGGAGGAAGGTCAGATATAAATGAGGTTTAGGCCAAATCACAGCACGGCGGAGGTATTCTGTTCATGGGGACATCAGCCGGATGTGTCGGACTGATTATTTTGAGGTCCCCTTTTAGAGTTGTTGTATGTATATGTGCTTACACAGCCCCTCCTCCCAGTGAGTCATAATCTGTTAAAAGTAGCCGTTTTGTGCCTTTGCCTGGCTTTGTTTCAGATTGTCGTCAACAGGCTGTCATTGTCTTAAGAGACATGCTTCCCTGAGGGCATCTGACCGAGATAAAGAGGGAAATTCCAATTGTCCATTCACTCGTCTTCATCATCCTTTCAAGGAGTTTGACACACTTGGATCTGTGCTAATTTGCCCTCTTAAAGATAGTCAGATTGGAAGCCGCTTTTGCATCTGCATTAATGTGAAAGTGCAGCTGGGGGTCTGTAGCTTAGCATAAAAGCTGGAAATTGTGGGGAAAGAGCTTTCTTGAGTTTGCCAAGCATTAACAAAATCCTCCTAAAGGCAGCTCTAAAACTTATTAAATAAAGATAAATATTTTTGCCCATAACCTCCTATAAAACCATAATTAATCAGGTTTGCATTAGAGTTTTTGTGTAGGTTTTACTAACTTATTTTAACACTGTTTAACCTAAACAGCTTCATAGGTTTTGGATAGGCAGGTAGACGGGCCGGTTTAGACATTCGTGCAAGTCGGCCATGCAGCTCCTGACTGTCAATATTCACAGTCAGAGCTACGAGCAGGAAATCAAATAGGGCTGAGGCATATTTCCAAGCAGATTAAATTGTTTTAATTAGTTATTTCCCTTAAAAGCCATTAGAATAAAAATAAATGAAGAAAAATGATCAATAATGAAATCTGTAAGATCTTAGGTTTGCTTGAGTCAAACTCCTGCAGTTTCCTGCTGCAGGAAACAACATCATAGATATGCTCATGGCTTCTCTGCAGCTTGACTTCACTGCAGCTACAGCCTGTTTGACGGATCTGAGACGGCACGAGGAGGAGATGAAGATGAGTTAAAGTTTATGAGTGAAACAGGAAGAACGGTTTTGCCGTAAACATTGGACTTAGTCACACGCATGCACGTGAATAGAAAACAAGGGGATGATGATGTTTTATCCAAGTATATTTTTCTTTGTGCATGTGCGTGCATGCGCATCGCAGCCTGAACGATACAAAAGAACCTCGAGCGCATTGGTAAATAAAACTTCTGTCAAACAAATGCAGTCTGGACATACCAACAACCTAAATTGTCAGCATAGGGAAGTTATCATCTCTTGCTTCAGCAGTAAACGAGTACTCTCTAAGAAGTAAAAAGGATCACTGTGGAAAAGTACATATGGGTTTAATAGCAGTTTCCCACATTTTCCTGTGGGTTTTCTGATCTCCAACAGGGTCTTTGTTTAAGTCTTAGAAGCAGTTTGGTTTTGGGGAGTGTCTCAGAGTGAATGTTTTATGAGCTGCTCCAGAGAAAACTGTCCTCTGCTATCTTCTCAGTTTCGTGCGGTTTTGTGTTTTACCGTTATTTCATCATATTTCTGTTTCCGTAGATTGATCGTCTGTCACTAAATACAGTTTATTTTGTCGTCCCTGAGTTTGTGTTGACTTTCCCCAGGCAGCTGTTGGCCCCTGGATATCAGGAAATATGGTACACTCCCGATGGAGCTCGCAGGTCCTCTTCTCGACCCAGCGCTGTGAGTCTGTGAGACCGTTTCATGTTTTTAGCCCGCAGAGGGGACTTATAACTAATAAATATCAGTGTGGTTGACCAAATCCAGTGGGAGGAGAGCGATAAAGAGCCAGTGACAGTTTTTGCCTTAAAATGCTACAATTTCTGATTCATATTTTGTCTTCCAGGGGCACTGTTTCTACCATGGCAAGGTTCAGGACATGGAAGGCTCCAGCGTCGCTGTCAGCACTTGTTCAGGACTCAGGTAATAAAGAATCGCTTTATTATTGATTAAACAGCCTAACATTTAGAGTTTTAAAAGAATAAATCCCTCCAAAATTAATTAGCCTTTCATTAAGTCAGCTCCTACAGCTAAGGGGAGACAGTGCAGATGAACAGGGATGGTATATGAACAAGCTCCTCTTTAAAAACCTTTAGAATATAGACAGTAATAAAACTGCATGTATGTAAATTGTATTTACAGAAATACAGAAAACTGGTGGAAAGAGGTTTCTATAACCTCCTACCCTGTCTTTCAATTGTACACGCTCAGAGGTCCATGAAATCAAACAGTAGTGTGCATCCATATTTATAGGTTTTTAAATCCAAAAATAGACATGCAGAGATTTCGACAGATGGACAGTAGGAGTCAAAGATTGCCTATGAAGATGATTTTTCAGCCCGTGATCAAGCTGCGGCTCGGTAGATAATGTGACAGGAAAAAGTCCTGTGTACTGTCTCATGCAGTCCACGAATTTAGTAGGTCACTGGCTTCAGTGTTGGTTCACTGAGTCCAGCTCAGTACCGGAGATCCCGTGTGTTCTCCTGATGTGTCTCCAGAGCAGCTGCTGCTTCCTGCTGGAGACAAACAGAGAGAGGAGAGGCAGGCAGCTGAGGAGGAACCAGCGAGGGCTGACAGACATCACAGCCGCGTGTGCGATTTTTCTGGGTTAATGCTCTGCATCTGGAGGACGAGTAAATAACCATCTTCCTGCTAATGCAGATTCGGTGAAGGAATGCAAATACAGCATAAAGGGACATTGACGTGTGGGCGTCTGAGTTCTCCAGATGTTTTCTGCAGCTGCATGCCCCGCTGCTCTGTGTGCACTCATGTGTTTGAGTCTAGGTGCCTGTGATGATAAGTGGCTCTGTGAAGACGATTGAGTACGACTGTCAGTCCCAGCTGATCTTCATTTACACAACAACAGAGAAACACAGAAGCGCGACCCTCCGCCAAACGAATATTAAGACATCACTGATGCACACTGATTTCCTCAATATGACTTTTTTCCCTCCTAGGGGACTAATTTCTCTGAACACAAGCGTCAGCTACCTGATCGAGCCTCTTGATGCTGACCGGCACGCCGTGTTCAGAGCCGAGAATCTTCATCTACCCGGGGGCCGCTGCGAGCATCACCGCAGCGAAGAGGAGAATGAGGAGAGGCGTAATGACTTCATCCAGGGAATGATGTCCCCACGGAGGGTGAGCTGAGTAGCAGTAACCTCCTCAATGACATTCTTTGCAAGATTTACAAAAACTTAATCTTGTCATCCTCTTTAGGACAAAAGGGAACTGAGTCAGAATATGAAATATGTAGAGCTGCTCATAGTGGCTGACAAGACTGAGGTGAGACCACACTGGGGTTTTTTTTGTAGTGAACCATCGAATGTTGTAGTGGGAATGTGGCTGTTTATATGTGGCGATATCTGTGTGGGCAGAATTATCACAGGATCATGGGATGATCAGCATAATTTATTAGGCTCTAGAAATATGGCTTATATATTTTCTTACTTCAGCTCAGATGTGTGAAGTGTGAGATGCACCCTTTCCTGGAAAGATTTTTTAAAAAAATGTGTAGATGTTCTGCGTTCATTGTGGTTTATGCTGGTTGCAGTACGAGAAGCACGGCGCTGATCTTCAGAAGACGAAACAGAAATTAGTGGAGGCTGCCAACTTAGTTGACAAGGTAACATCTGATATGAAACCAAAAAACTGTTGTTTTTTTGTGTGTTCATGATTTTTCTGTTTTTCACTCTTTCTCTTTCTGCCTACACCGACAGTACTACAAAGCTTTAAATATCCGTGTGGCACTAATCGGCCTGGAGGTGTGGACCAGCCGGGACATGATCAGCGTCTCTGAGAACCCTCACAGCACTCTGGCGGCATTCCTGTCATGGAGACAGAAACAGCTACGCAGTCTCCCCAACGACAATGCTCAGCTGATCACGTCAGTGTCTCTCATTCGCTCTCATATCTCCCACTTGTCTTGCCATTTGTCACGCGTGTGGACTCCTGTCACTCTAGTAGATTCCATGGTCATTGTGCAAGACAATAATCAGCACTGGTTGTATCCCAGTGGGCTGCTGTCCACTTGGAACTAATTCCCAGTGATGTCTTTTGTCTCCAGGGGGAAGTCGTTCGGGGGCACGACCATCGGGCTCGCACCTCTCAAAGCCATGTGCTCCGAATACCAGTCCGGTGGAGTAAACATGGTGAGAGACGAGTGTAAACAAACACGAATGTGACCTACTTCAATTTGCTCATACTGCACTACATCAACATGCGTCAAGTGAAAGCATAGTGCATTCATTTCTACTGATCCTAACATCCTCTTCCTCTGTTGAACAGGACCATTCGGAGTTAGCGGTTGGTGTTGCTGCCACAGTGGCGCACGAGATGGGCCACAACTTCGGCATGAGCCACGACATTCCAGGTTACTGCCAGGCAAGCGCAGAAGACGGAGGCTGTATCATGGCTGCTGCTACCGGGTATAAAATACAACTTGCCAACATAAAAGAAACTGCATTTATTAAACCAAAAGAAAGGGATTAAATAATAGATTTGAAAGGTAAAATCTGACTTGATTTCCCTGATTTCCTTACCTCGTGCTCAGGCATCCGTTTCCTCGTGTGTTTAATGAGCACAACCTGAAGGAGCTGCAGAGCTACCTGAGCTCCGGAGGGGGAAAGTGTCTCTTTAATCTGCCGAACACCAGAACAATGTACGGAGGGCATCGCTGCGGTAATGGTTACCTGGAAGATGGAGAACAATGTGACTGTGGAGAAGAAGAGGTCAGTGGGTGTCTGCGCGTATGCACCGTTTATTTCCTCTTGATGTTTTTGCCAGGTTTCATGAATCTACAACGCATTTTGCCTAGGAGTGCACAAGTCCATGCTGTAATGCCAACAACTGCACCCTGAAGGCTGGAGCTGAGTGTGCCCACGGTGTCTGCTGTCACAACTGCAAGGTAGGTATATCAGAAACTGATGATGACGTTGGTGGGAAAAGATTCCTGAATGCCATTTCAGGGGGAAATCCCCAGCCGCTAATCTCACTAATGTAGAATAAATGTATCTGCATCTTTTCTAGCTTTATTTTTGTCACGATTTCGGTCTTTTTAAAACTTGTCGCCCGATTTCTGTCTGTCACTATGAAAGCTGAAGACCCCGGGTGTGCTGTGCCGCGCTCCCTCTGGGTCATGCGACCTTCCAGAGTACTGTGACGGAAAGACAGAGTCTTGTCCTGCTGATTTTTATTTAGTGGATGGCACGTCATGTGCAGGTGGGAAGGCCTACTGTTACACCGGCATGTGTCTGACCCTGGAGCAGCAGTGTCGCTCACTTTGGGGACAAGGTGGGTAAAGTGGATTAATCACAGTGTGGAAAAGCTAAGTACACCCTTCCTGCTTCCATAGGAATTAAGTGGTTTCACCCTAAATCCCTGCTGATAATGGCCCACGCCGTTTTTTCCCACCTTGGCTCATGTGATGACACACATGATTAGTGGGGGGGGACAACCCCCCCACTGGGGTTTAATACCTGGGACTCTCCACCTTTTGGTTTTAGAGCTGAAGAAGCCTCTTGGATAAGAGGTGAAATGTCTACAAAAACTTAAAGAAGTCCAGTCGCCCTTTTTTTTTCAAGCTCTTGAGACACCCGGTTAGGCTCAGTATATTTAAAGATGAGTCCTTGTTGGGTCACAGAACTAGGGATTGTTATTGGACGGTGTCCATATTCATGCGGTGACAGAACCTTTGTAGTACCAGAGGAGCTACGTTGAACAGTAAGGGATACCATCTGGTCTTCATCAGATGGTCAAATAACACACTGTGCATGCATCTCTGCGTGTGTATTATTGTGTTTGTGTACGTGCAGAGGTTTTCATGTTTGTGTTCATTTTTCCGCAGATGCTCGCCCAGCCCCCGACCTGTGTTTTAAGAGGGTAAATGAAGCGGGCGATATATATGGGAACTGCGGCAAAGATGAGTTTGGGAAATACAGGAGATGTAGTGAGAGGTGAAAACCAAATCATTCAGCCGCACACTCTGCACGCTTTCATTTACTTCTCCCTCACCTCAAGCGTATCTTTTTTTTTTATTATTCTTTACATGACAGGGACGCTAAATGTGGGAAAATCCAGTGTTCGTCTGCAGCCTCCAAGCCTATCGAGAACAATGCTGTTTCCATAGAAACCACAGTCAAAGAGGGCAGCAGCAAAATCACGTGCAGGGGGACGCATGTGTACAAGCTTAGCAAGGAGGACGAGGAGCCACAGGGTGACACTTTGGATCCAGGCCTGGTCATGACGGGCACCAAGTGTGGCGAAGACTCGGTGAGACTCGTGAAGATGTGCCAAGCAGAATTAACTGTAGTAGTAAAGAGCGTGCAAAAAACTCTGAAGTGTGCCACCACTCCATGGAACGTGACTAAAAGCATTCATGGCTTTGATTCTGGATGATTTATTTTAAACATGGTGCAGGAAGTTTCACTTGTTCTTAAGTCATAAACACAGCAGACAAAACTGTTTAGGTCAGACAGAGAAAATGGATCATCGGGGATTTCATTTTCACCTGAAAGTGGATAAGTAATTTGTCTCTAACCACTTCTCTAACGTTCTTCCTCACGCTTCTTTTGTTTCAACAGATATGCTTTAATGGAATGTGCCGCAATGCATCTTTTCTCAAAACGGATGACTGCAATGCCAAGTGCCATGGACACGGAGTAAGTTTCTTTAGCCTGCACTTACTGAAAGCTGGCAGCCTGAGCAGTGGTGCCGGAACAGGATGAGTTGCAGTGCAGGTGCAGGATCCTTTGCTGGATTAAAAGTAGCAACACAACAATGTATAAAAAAACAAGTAGAAGACTGGCATTCGTTATCTTCCTTAAGTGAAAATACAACTGTATTATGCAGCAAGATGATACAATAAACTATACCGGTTTTATTAAGTGCACCTTTTTTACTACATGTCCCAGATTCTCCTTCTGTCATACAAAATGTCTCTGTTCTCTTACCAGCTGTGCAACAACAACCGTAACTGCCACTGTGATTCGGGCTGGGCTCCTCCTCACTGTAACCAGAAAGGATCTGGGGGGAGTGTGGACAGTGGACCTGTCACCAGCTCCAGTGAGACCCATGCAACAGTGATTCATGAAATCAAGAGATTTCTTTGAGATTTGTCCATTTTTCTGACTCTTGTCTGTTTTATATTCCAATAGGCATCGCTCTTCCAGTCCTGCTCATTATCCTCCTGGTTGTTTTGATGGGTTTGGCTGCGTTTGGATTTTGGCGCTTCGGCAGACATAAACTCCTCTTACTGAAACGTTTTGCTCCATCATCAGCACCAAGGTATGCAAGTGCCAAATACTACAAACTTTGTGGATAATGTTTTTGCTTTGCACTGTGTGAATGTCCAGAATGAATCGCGTGTTTACGTCTGTCTCTGTTGACATCCACAGTTCAGAGCCAATCGATGTCAAACCTCTGCGTGCAAATAGTCATAATAACGGTCATAGCAACCCAACCTTCTCGCCAAAGAAACAGGACTCGGTAAAAAAAAAAAGCCCACGCTTAGATTATCTTAATAATGTCTGTAATGTAATGCTTCAGAATTGTTGAAAATGCTTGTTATCTTTGTGCTTTTCCACATGGGAAGCCTTCTCCTCATCCGAGTCAGTCTGGCCCACCTTGGCCCAAGCATGCTATGACATATCCTGCAGGGAAGCCTCCTCCAAAACCCGTGTTCTCTGCAGAGCAGAGAAAGCAGACGCCACAGCCCCAGAGAGGGATCTCTCCTCAGGCTTGCATTCTCCCTGCGCCTGTGGGGCAGAAACCCAACCAGGCTTCTCCACTATATGCAAGACCTTCACCTTTACGCTCCCTGGATCCCAAAAACCAGTCACAGCCTTCAGCAGTACCCAAACATCGACCAGACCCCCCGAAAAGACCTCCACCGCCTTGCCCTATCAAAAAACAATCAGGGGTGAATGCATCTCTTTCACATTTATAAGTAAAGACGTGCGTACTTTGCATCAGTGATCTAACTGTGGAACGTCTCACTTGTTATTGTCATGCAGGATCCTGTGAAAGGCCCACAGGTTACCACTAGTGCCTTGCAGTGAGGAAAACCTGGTTTGGATCCATCTGCTGGACAGAAAACACCAAACAGGTGAACTGTCTTGTTTTTCCTAATGTCTAACTGTATGAATAAACAGGTCTTGATAACTTTTTTTTGCACGTCTTCTCTCTAGAGCCCGATCTAAGAGCTTGGGGAGGCACCGGGGACCACCGCTTATCCAGTAACAGACTGCCTCAAAATGTCTTTTCAGTATGTTGCCAGGTCATAAAAAGGTGATAAAGTGAGGAACACATGACACTGTACACTGATGTGCATTAAGTGGAAAATGATATAAGTACAGCACGCTATAGCAAAGGTATGTTTTAAGTCTAAGATTTAGGCTTGTGTATTACATGTGTCTGCTTTATCCACTTGAAACAGCCAGAGCTGTGAATTTTAGTGCTTTTAGTTTCTTTTACTCTGTTTACCAATGTGCTGGTGGAAATACGAAGTTGTTCCAGGAGTATTTATTCACAAAATCAAAGAGAATTTAATGTTTACAGTGAAACCTCTGTACCAAATGTGATGCCTCTTCAAGCGAATCAGCTATAAAGGGATATCTTATATTAAGAAAAAAATACCACTAATGAGGTTTTTATCGGTGAATGGTGATGGGTTTAAACTGGACTGATGGTAACCAGTGAAAGAAACCTCGACGCATGCTGTAAGTTTATTCTTATGGTGAAAGATGCATGTCTGATATGGAAATGCGAAGGATTTTTTTTTTTTTTAGTTTTTATGGTTTTTATTTTCATTAATTTTATTTTTTTTATTGTCTGTTTTGAGTTAACTCACACCCTGAAGGTTTTAAAGCTGTTTGTACAACTGCAGGCTTTTAGTATTATTGTTAGGTGTTTCTAAATATTTCCCATCTGACTTCTTGGGGAATTTGAATCGATAACAGGAAAATGTTTGCCAGCTCCCATGTTTTACCTCATTATCAGACCTATGCAAACACAGGCTGTAACACTGTGTCTGAAACTGAAATTCAAATGAACACATGGGAAAATAAAAAATTGGAAAATAAAAATAGGTATTTTTAACTGGTAGTTTTTATTTATTTAATTTTTGTTTAGTATATTTATTTTTTTATATATTTTTGCAAGTCAAAGGTAATTACTGGTCACTTAAACCTTTTTTTTTTCCAGCATAGGCTTACAGAGGCCCATTTTCAGGAACTATCACTCCCATGTTCAGCTCACAGGCCACTTTGTTAGGTACACCTATTCAGCTGCTCATAATGCAAATATCAGCCAATCACATGGCAGCATCTCAATGCATTCAGGATTGTAGACGTGCTTCAAGCTGATAGGGAGGCAACGGGTGATTACACGGGGTGCCGGGCCTGTCAGGAAGAACAGGAAACTGAGGCTTCAGTTCATACAGGAGCACCAAATAGAAGAAGACAATAGAAAAGTGGAAAAATGTCAGCTGGTCTGATGAGTATAGATTTCTGCTGTGACATTCGGATGGTAGGGTCAGAATTTGTAAACAGCGTGAGGCATGGATCCGTCCTGCCTTGTATCCACAGTTCAGGCAGAACACACCGTGTCACAAAGCTGAGATCATCTCAAACTGGTTTTGAGTTCACCGTACCGGCACCAGATTTCAGTGCAACAGAGCACCTTTGGGATGTGGAGGAACAGGAGATTCACATCATGAACGTGTCCTGTCATCATGTCAATACGGACTAAAATCTCTCAGGAATGCTTCCAGCACCTTGATGAATCTATGCTAGAAAGAATGAAGGCAGTTCTGAAATCAAAAGGGGGGTCCAACCCGGTGCTACCAAGGTGCACCTAATAAAGTGGCCAGTGAGTGCACTTTTGCCAAATGTAAGTCTAAGTGTTCAAAGTCAAGCTGACCACGTTAACACACCTGAAAGCTGTTGTGCTGCAAAAGAGCTTATCGGCTTCATGTTACATTAAATGTTGCATTAGTAAAAAAAAAAAAGGATGTGCTTTTCTTTCAAAAACAAAAACATTTCTCAGTGATGTATTTAGAATTGGCAGTGCCTGTTTTTCCCATTTAAAGCCAGTTCTACAAACAGAAAAAGATCTACAGCTGCTCCTCACAGGAGCACAAGAACAATAAACTAGATTTGAGCATGACTGCTGGATTATAAAACAAAACTAAAACGCTACATCTTTGATTCATATCTGAATGAACTGCAAAACTGAGGGATTGTAAATGTGTTTCTTATGCATTCTTGTGTATCTTCACCCTATTTTGGGCCAGCAAACTGGAACCACCTTTATTTACACTTTTCACAGTTCACATATAGTGGCTCAAACTTTATTGGGAAAAGGAAGAAAAAAAAACTCTTAATTTTAGCTTTTTAATTCATATTTTGGCCACCTGGTGGCAGCACAACAACCTGAAAACAACACTGGCACACTATCACATGGCAAAAATAGCAAGCACAGGGTTACAGTGTTACAGTGCATGGATCAGCTTTAGAATTTGCTTGACAAACTCTTTCTGACTGCTTCTGGCCACCTAACATTTGGTTACTCTCACCTCAGTACTGGATTGGTGTGTACTCCACGTGGAGGTATAGCTCTTTATCAGACTCACTGTGTTCACCAGCTGCTCTCTAACTTTGTCCTGTCTGCTGTGATAATCAAGGTTGTATTCAAGAACAGCAGGAGGTGATAAATGAAATGCATGGTTGGCTATTTTTAGTGAAATATGTGTAATAAATCCATTGTAAGCTATCTGTTAAGGTGAACTCAAATTGGTAAAGTTCAGTAGGGGAGAGTGGAATAAGACGAGGCAGATGGGTAAGTTGACCCACCCTCTGCGTATTGGCAACCATGCACATTAACTGTGACCATTTGATTGACCATTCATATTAGAACCACCCATCATTTCTGCAGGCCTGTGAAGAGAAGCACGTGACAGGGCTGGCAAGCACCACCTCATTTTAAAAACTGTTTTTGGCAGCTCCATCAAAGCAAATGTATTCAGGTCTGAATTGATGCACGTTGGTGATTTGCCTGAAACAATAAGATATGTAGTAATTTACAAAACGGGAGCTGTCGGGCAAAGCGAGGCAACTGCTGTTAGGAAAATTGAGCCAGTGGTTCAATTTATCCCACCACAAGGCACTGAAGTTAATTTAAATCTGTGAAGTAATATTAGACAATTGGTTTCGTTTATCAAGCTGGGGAAAAGGAAAACAGACTGGGGCTCAAAATCTCTCAAAGAGATGGAGAGAGCAGCTGTTGATGTCATGGGCAGAAAATCCATGAGATTAGTGGCAAAGGACAGGAAAAAAATTAGCAGGTCAACCCATCAGAGGTACATTAAAAAAAAAATGGTAGAGGAAGTAAGAACAGTCGGCTACAGTGCGGACCACTGGAAGCAAAGACAATTTTCACCAGAGGAGATGGAGAGGAAGCGTGCAGGAAATGAGTTTGTTTAATAGGTCAGAAAAGGCTCGTTTATCTTGTGTGAAAGTTAAATGCAGTAGCTTTTTAGAAGAATCAGAGTTCTTTTAGGTCACGATTGGTTCAAGAGTTTTACGATTCACCACGATTATTCCTGAAACAGCGTCTTTGGGAAGAGCTTCAATGTTCAGATAAAACTACTGTTGAGGAATTCGTTGACAATCTGGCTAAAACAACAGAATTTATTATATTTAGACTATTAGCGAGAACTGTACACAGCAGTTAAGTAAGCAGTTGAGTTTTGGAAACAGTCGCCCATTTTACTCCTAACCTGGGGCAAATTGAGCTGCAGGAACCCTTTCTGGTTTTTTTTGGTTTTGTTTTGTTTTTACAAGAAGCCATACTTTTAGAGCTCTTTGTCATCAATGCAGCCTGATCATTTAAATTGATAGGAAACATCCTTAAATTAGCTTAAATGCTTTCATTGTACTGCTGCCTCATTTCCTCAAATCTTGAGGATCACACGATCACCCTATCTATCGACAGTGTGCAAATAATGCTAATTTGGAGTTGAACTGTTCTCTGTGCATTCCCTCTGCTTTTATGTCAGTAACCTGTCATCAGTGGAGTGTTTGTATAAGTGTAAATGGCATCCCCTCTTAGTAGGGCTGGAAATGGTGAAAGGTGTCTACCTGCCCTTTAGATCTCTGCACTGAGATGAAAGCGCTCTGATTTATTCTAATTAAAAGACTGTTAAATATCAGGGCCAGACCCCCTGAACCAATCCATCTCTAACACAAAAACACCCTCCTATTGCACACACACACACACGCTCTAGTCGACTCTCTGTGGACTGAAGAGCCAGGTGATCTTCCACAGGCATTGCTAGGCAAAGGTTTTAGCATGTGGCTTAATTGCAGCCGGCCTCCCCTGCTGAGAATAATTAGTGTTCACTGGCATGTCACTTCCTGTGGAGTTTCATTTATTAGAGATGATGATTGGCTGACGGATGAAACGCAGGGGTGACACCCCCACCTCCCCTCACAGTGGGAGAGGGCCACAGCCAGGAGGCCAGTAAAGAGAGGATCTCACCTGCTGGAAGCTCCCCTGCCTTGTGTAATGACCTCATTAAGCCCAAGTTGTTTTGCCATTTGTAACGTTGATTATTTCACACAAAAAAAAAATGTGACTTTTCTCTCAGTCAGTCCAAGCTTACAGAAAAAAATTCAATTCTTTTTTTTTTATTCTTACATTCATGCAGAGTAAATAAGCAGAATTCTGTATAAATTACAGAAATGAAGGTTTTTCATTTGTTGTGAGGATAACTTGTGACGTGATTTACTGCTGTGTTAGTCTCTCATGGGGGGAAAAATGAATAGTTAATCTATTGCATTGATTTTTCTTGTTTGTTTTATTATTACAAAGCAAACACCTGACTGAGGATATGATTTCCAATATGACCGGTAATGTATGTCAATCACAGTGAGCTGTCTGGTCTTGCACAATCAAACAGAAGCCTCAGGGAGCTGTTACTTAGTTTCAGTCTGATCGGGCATAATAAGTGAAAACAACTTTCCTGCATTCACTGGTGTGAATGTCTCTGACCAAACAATCAGAAACAGACTTCATGAGGGTGGCCTGAGGGCTCAACATCCTCTAGCAGGCCCTGCGCTCACTGTCTGGCACCGTAGAACCCAATTGGCATTTACCATGGAATACCTGAATTGGCAGATCCACCACTGGAGCCCTGTGCTTTTTACAGATAAGAGCAGGTTCACCTTGAGCAGATGTGACAGATGTGATGGGGTCTGGAGAAGCCATGGAGAACATTATGCTGCCTCTAACTGGTTTTGTGGTGGGTCAGTGATGGTCTGGGGAGGCATATCCATGGAGAGACGCACAAACCTCTACAGGCTAGGCAACAGCACCCTGACTGCCATCAGGTATCGGGATGAAATCCTTGGACTCACTGTCAGACCCTACTCTGGTGCAGTTGGTCCTGGGTTCCTCCTGGTGCACGACAATGCCCGACCTCATGTGGCAGGAGTATGTAAGCACTTCCATACTAAGTACTGCGTACCATTTGGAGTTGCTGCAAAGAAATTTCAGCGAAGTGGACTAGCCTGCCGCAGCATTTTTTCACTTTGATTTTCAGGGTGTCTTTGAATTCATCCTCTGTAGGATGATAATTTTTATTTCCATTTCCAGTACAGTTTTTTTCCCCATTGAGGTCTGATGTGGTTTAAAAGAGTTCCTTTAATTCTTTTGGGCAGTGTATATTCTGTACAATGAGTCTACATTGCGGCAAGTAGAGTAGAGTAAGCGCGCGAGCTTCTCGTGGCTGCACACAGATGAAATGAATTAACGCTAGCAGACGGGCAGCTACGGTGAAATCTTGGACAAAAAAAATGAATTCTTGTGAAGTTTAATTGAAGGTGTGGGTTCAAGACTGCAGTGTGATTGTTGCGCACGTGCTTTTGGAAATCATTACACCTGCCAGTAACTGTGCCAAATGAGCAAGCGAGATGCCTGCCAGATATTAGCAGCTCCTGGGGTTTCTGTTGAAATTGGATAAAATCCCACAACTGCAGATTTACTGGCTCATTTACCAGACTAAACGCCACAGCCAGAGGTGCCAGCAACGAAGGCTGTAAATAATGGCCGCGCAGTTTTGTTAAAGATAGTAGTACAGCAACTATGATTAATGTTCAGTGGCTGTTTGCTTTTGTGTCATTGCTGTCATTGCAGTAATGTTGCATTATTTCACAGCTGAAACGGCAGAGGTTAAAATTTCAGTCAGGTAATGAGCGTCTAGCTTTTTGCCTTCAGTGTTTATGGTCAGGTCACTACCCCAGGGACTGATGGTGGGTTGTATAGTTAAGTGTTGCTCCGATTGATGTACTTGCCTCTGGCAATAAAAATGTCAATATAAATGATTAATGAGAGGAAAATGTCATAAGGGAGGGGAAAGAGAAAACAGGATGATTAGAATCTAAACTTTTCCTCTGCTCTCTTTTCACCTCATTGTAGGATGCAAAACCCTGAGATTTAACTACATGTATAAAAAAAAAAAGTAAGAATGTAGGTCTTTCATTAGCGAGAAGGAGGATTATTCAGAATGGGATTGAGTGTTAATCACAGCAGCAGGCAGACAAATTGATTACAGATCAGCACAGTTTCCACTTGTGATGTTTATCCCTGTTACTGCGGAAACCTGTTATGTGCATTCAGATCAATGAAAAGAGAATTCCTCATGAGATTCCCACAGAGTCCAATGAAACTACTTCGGAGTTCAGACAACAGCTCTTTTCCTCTAATTAGAACCCTTGGTGAATCTAATGAATGCCCATATGAAAATATATTTAATCAATAATTCCGATCAGCAGGAATGATATTTCCCGTCGGGACGCCGCTGTATGTGTGTGCGTGCCATTCCTTTAATCAATAACAAGAATATTTTTGACACCACGAGACAGGAGGTCCACTTTGACATTTGTCTTTATTGTAAACACGTCATTCAGATCACGAAACAGTCCCTCTCACTGGAAGGGGACAGCGAGCACAGAGCTTTTCATTAAACATTGCTTTATAACATTCAGAGTATATACAACCAGTTATTGCACTGGGGAAAAATATGGTGTAATTTTCTAATAAATCCAAATAGTATAATCTGACATGTATATTGATTCACTATGACATACAGAATATACAGATATATATACTGTGTGTATATATACTGTGTAATTTACATCAGCATCCTTCTCAGAAGCGTCCATTTACAGCCACCAACGACCACCTTGCTCTAAATATCGTAATGCTAAAACATTATTGCAAATTTTATCATTTACACAAATTATGCTACTCTGTTTGTAGTCCACACTCACACTGCTTTCACCTCTTACCTTTGAATAATATTATAAACACAGAATACCAGTTATTTACAGCGCAGCACTCTGCAGTCCTCTCAGCTCTGGTCCGGAAATGATCGGCTGAAAAGGTGGTAGTTATTTTTTTCCCTCTATGTTCTGGTTCTCCCACGGCACAGGGTCGTTTTCCTCCGTGAGTGATCCGCCCTCCCTCTCATGCCAGAACTGCTCCACATCAGGCAAGACGCTCCCATCTTTAAGGCTCACCGTGTCTGCTTCCCTCCCTTGTTCCTCTGGTCCCCCACCTTGCTCCGGCTTAAGCTGAGCCTCCCTGATGGCTTCCTTGCTGGAGCTTGATTGAAGGCTCCTCTCCCCTCGCAGCTGGCCTGAGGTCTCTGGTCTAGGACAAGGGGACTGGAGAGTGGTGGGTTTGTGGGGTCCAGGCTTTGGCTTAGGTGGAGGTTGCTTGCGCAGGGTGAGGCGCCTCCAAAGCCCCCTGTAACCCTCTCTGAACTCTTCAGAGAGGGAGAGGACAATGAGAGGGTTCACCAAAGACAGAGAGAAGGTGAGCAGCTGAGCAGAAAGGATCAGGAGAAGGGGAGGAGAGGCGATAAGGGGCTGAGCTCCTTCAGTTTCTTTTTCTGCAATATGACGCTCCCAAAGCCACACAACCCAATGAGGAATCCAGAGGATAGCCATGGCCACAGTGAGGCTGAAAAGCATTAAAGTGAGCTTCCTGGATCTGATCTGTGTACGCAGATTCTGACTCTTACTGGATTGGCGCTGGCACTGGCCATAAGCCTTCCAGAAATACATCAGGGCAATGCTTAGAGGTGCACAGTACACCCCCAGAGGATATGCTTTCACATACACAGACATGAAATCCTGGGCTTCAGGAGGAACCATCAATACACACACCAGCCCGCGGATCTCTCTCTGCAGCCTAGCAAACAACCAGTGAGGGATGGTGACAGTGCAGGCAGACAGCCATATGAAGAAAAGCACCACCAAGATGGAGCCCAGCTGTATGCTCACCTGCTTGGTTGGGTTTGACACATAGCGGTAGCAGGCTTTGGCCATGATAGCCACTGTAAAGCTCTTCACGACCATGCAGGATTGGAGAAACCAGTCGGCTGTCTTGCATAACACCCAGCCTAGATTCCAGCTTGCTTTCGAGTATGAGGCAGCCCTAAAAGGCACTGAAAACATCAGCACTAGCCCATCCGCAAACATCAGGTTGAAGATGAGGGAGTTGATGAGCGACATTTTGCCTTTATGCGCATTAGAGAACAGGATGGCCATCGCGGTGAGATTGCAAGCCACACCCAGGACACAAATGACTCCCAGAATAGCTGGCACCAGGACCCTGAGCTCACTCGGATCCAGGTGCTGGAAGGAATCGCGCTCACTGAATGACCACATGTCTATGGAGCTGTTCATCACAGTCCCATTAATTCCACTAAGCTTATCCATTGTTTCCAGAAGATGGTGATCTGTCACAAAAAGACAATATATGAATAAATTTAAAAAAAAAACCCTCTAAGGCGGCTAGATGATGGGGGGGAAAAAGCTCTGGGTAGAAAAGCTTAAAAATATATCTGTTCAAATTTAACCATCAGACAAGCAATTAATTAACCGTCTGCAGAGCTCCTGTCAGTCCCATAGTTTATCCCAGGATGCAATGATGCCGCATCTCGAGCAAGTTATAAAGATGCTGGTTGATTGACAGCTACCGTCCCCAGCTGGCAAAATGTGTGTAGACTACACCCTCATGGGGCCAATTAGGAAAATCTCTTCACAGATGAATATACTGGATTGGTATAAGTGATTCATTAAGGTTTTCTTAACAGTAATTAGAGGCCTTAAATAAGTGTTAAAGGTAACAATGCCTACCTGTTGATCAAAGAATTTTGCTTTAGGCACAAAATCCAAAGTAATGTTAGCATTACCAGGAACCGTAACTTCCACCAGCAATCATGATAGATGCAATCCCAACAGTTTTTAAAATGACAATATAATATGAATAAACATGAGCAAGCAGAAGAAGAAAATCTGAGCAGAGAGTATACAGTCTTGTGCAAAAGTCTTGAGCCACGCCTCATTTCTTTATATTTTGCTTCCAAGGAGCCAGACTGTGATCTTGAGCAGTAGTTCTCTAAAGTTTCTGAAGGTCTTTTAGAGTTTTTCTTTGGACATTGGCTGCTTTTTCACTTATTTTCAGTTCACTCCTTATACCTGATCATTTTCACAAGAATGTTTTTTGTGTGTGGTAACTCAAGGGTTACAAACAACTCATAACAAGTAACTTAGCAGAGAAGCAATTTTAAGTAGTATATTTAGGCACGTTGTTGCTAGCAGCCTACTGCGAAAACATCATTTGTTCCCATTTCTTCAGTTGAATCTACAAAAGAAAATCCCAAAGAAATGTTCACAGTGGAAGTGTGGATGTCAAGGAGAAAGAGGGAAAGAGGGAGAAAATCAGTGGGGACAGGTCGTATGGTGTGATGAATCCAAATTTAAAATTTAAAACAGAGTGGAGGCTCTGTCATGGTTTGTGCTACATTTCAGCCAGTGTTGTTGAGGGTCTTGACAAAATTGATGGAATTATGAGTGCAGGAAAGTATCCCCCATGCAACACCATCTGGAAAGCATCTCCTAAAGGGGAGTGTATGAGGTTTGGTCCCACTCCTGAAATTCAGATAAATTATCTCCAGTGAAATAAAGCCAAATTTCTGCTCTTCAGTCAATCTTGATTTAAAATGGTAAATCGACTGGTTCTTACATAGTGCTTTTCTTCTCTACCCGAGCACTCAAAGCGCTTTATACAGCATTTCTCATTCACCCACTCACACACACATTCATACTTGCACTTTTTTCTGTGTTTTCTATCTAACATTCACATCCCTGATGAATGCATCGGGAGCAACTCAGGGGTCAGCATTTTGCCCAAGGATACTTTGGCATGCAGGCTGGAGCAGCGAGGGATAGAACCACTAACCTTCCAATTAGTGGATAACTTGCTCTACCGCCTGAGTCACACCCACCCACCACCAAAATCCAACGTGATGGTGCACAAAAGCAAAACTACAAAAACTGCGTCATTGTCCAAATACCCATGAACCTAACTGTAACTTGAAGAAAATCACATTTCGTCAGCCACACTGCCTTTACTTGTCTTAATTTTTGTCCACATGAGGGCGCACTAACACTGAAAATGATCTTTTAGCACAGAAAACATGTTACTTAACATCCGATATTTGGTTCAGCAGGTGTTAACAGAGGAGGTCCACCAAAGCAGGTTTTGAACTTGCACATCTTTATTCTTTTTTTATTCAAAGAAAGTCCAGTAAGCATAAAGACTGCATGGTATTTCATTGCATTTCAATACATTCTGAGCTATAAAAGTCTTTTTTTTTCAATTAGAGTGTCACAAAGGAGGTTGTTTAGAAGACATTACTGTTTAAAGGAATCACACTTAATTATTCCCTGATTTCACAGAGTTCCCTTAGACCTTTGACTGCTTTGCTTTGTGGGAGTTGGCCGATTAGAGCCGAGTGCTGAAAGACAATCTGCTACTGTTCCATGTTACCCATTTTCAGCACGATGAGAAACATGGAAAGGCATTGCAGCAATCTAAAATTTAAAGAAAAACTGAATAGTGCCCCAGATGATCTGCAGATGTCCAAATAACTACAACTATATGCAGGCTGTCAGTTTCATCAGAATCAGATCCAACGCATGCAAAAAAAAAAAAAGAAAAAAAAAAAGCTATGCTAGCACTGTTAGGCCAAGAAAATCTCAAGTTTAAAGTTCAATATGTCAACATGACGAGCTGACCAATCTACCATCTACAGATCATTTTTAGTACTATCCAAATAAAGAAAAGAAATGTGGCGAGAAGTTTAAAAATCGGTGTGGCTTTGTTTGTGTCTATTGCAGGCTGACGACATCAGACTGACTGCGAGGTGAGAGCAACAATTACTTTGTACATGTCACAGGATTCTCCCCTGAGCTCACAAGCATGTAACCAGTGCTCTAATGTAATTGTGACTACATTGATTCAAGCACTTTTCTACTTGGGACCTGTGCGGGGCTTTTTTTTGTGTGTGTTTGTTTATAGAGAGAGAAAAAAAAAAGAAAAAAAATCCTAAGTTAACATTTCATTTATAACATTCACACTCCCTCCTTGTACTCGTTACTGTTCCGCCCCCCCCTCCCTCCCTCCCCTCCACTACATCGAACCCCCACATACCAAAAGAAGGCACCACAGCTTCTAAACAGACTCATTGACCAAGAGAAGGACTCAACAAAATAAAAGCGTTAAATAAAACCAGTGACACAGCCTGGAAGGGCTTCATTCACATTACAGACTACAGCAGTCTCACAAGGAGACACAAGATTGGTACTAGAAAGACTGACTGTGTTGTGTCACAGGCAGAGAAAACTCAGTTTCTGGGGTGAGAGATTAACAGTCTGTTCCTCTTCTGCAGCAGGTTGCACTGTTCAGGAATTGTGCCTCATTTAGAGGCTGCAGGGTTGATCACATGCACTGCAGCATGAGCAGACTGAAAGACAGGGGGCACTGTTGCTACATGACAATGAGCCACCATCATGTAAGCCTGGTTTCTGTCTGTGTGCTCTATTTTACGTTCAGTGTGCCCGCATCTGCCCCTATCCGTAGGGTCCAGAGTGCTGCTACGTCATAATGTGATGGTAGCAATCCTCTTGTTGCATAAATGCACAGGAATCAATTCTTCAGGTATCCGCATGGCTAAATAAATTAAATCAGAAGTCAAATTGAAGAAGTTCACGCTTGATTTCAAGGAACCAAGTTGTATCCATTTGTTGCTTTCCAAAACCTATGCTGCCCACTTCCCCACTTCAGTCGCTTTGGCCCTGCTCCTCATCAGCAGAGTCGGGGAATTCAAGACAGCAGCCCCTCACAGGTGCAGGGTCGGGGGTCAGCAGGGGCAGACTCCCCTTTAGTTGACCTTGTCCTGGAAGATGTATAGGTTGTTAGTGGCTGCTACAGCAATGATGTTTTCATGTGGGTGCCACGTCGTGTGAAGGATCTTCTTGCTGAAGTCAAGGCTGTCTACGCTGATCTCATCCTTGCGGCGTTTCCCACCTACACACACCTGGAGGACGACAACGAAAATGAAGAGGCGTTAAGAAGTGTGGGAGCCTGCACATTTCACTGATGTCAGGGATTTGAAAGATGCTCTAGGCCCTTAGCTCTCTGCTAGGGTGTCACCTCAGCTAAATGGCGTCACCGAGCCGCACCTCTCAACTGTGTTTGTGGTGTTGGTGCTGAGAGGTCCATGCTCCAGTTCTGGTAAGTGAAATTCTGGCAGTAATTAATCTGTGACTGTGAGATATATGTGGATGCATCTTGATAAGCAGTCCAGCTAGTGTTAGCTGATAGCTTTGTATTCATCCAAATATGGTCAGCTCTGTTCAAAAAAACCTCCAATGGTGGCAGCCAAAATGCTAAAACTGAGGCTTCAAAACAGGACTTTAAAAGGCCAACGAAAACCTTTTATATGCAGGCTACGGCTGCTTTACAAAGCTGATATGAGGGTGAGTTAGAAAATGAGCTAGAGCCCTGTTTGCACATGGAGGAACATAAGCAAATAAGAGCAAGCAAACATAAAGAGCTGCAAGGTGCAAAACCAAAACACAAAGCTGAAAAATGTTAAAATGCTCTGCATGGAAGAAGTGTTAGGACAGGTGACACTTCTCTGCGGATTCACCACTTTAAGTCGCACTTGGCTCACTGAAAACATTTATTATTGCAATTTTGAAAATAAGAAAGCGAGCACGTCGTTGCACTGTGTACACATATTAAACGCAGTTCTTTGTTGGATCCCTGCATCGTGAGTGTTGCCTCAGATGATCTGGAATTTCTGGACTGGTTCAACAGGTTATCAGTGAGGACAATTTCTCAGAGTTACAGAATATCAAGAACTCATTTAAGGGGCAAGTGCATTTTTCTGTTTTTAGTGTCGCCTCTAATTCAAAATCTGAAAACTGGTTACAAAAATTTGGTGGTCCTGCCTTTTCTTTTGTCATAAATGTGTATCATAGACAAAATAAAAATGATGCCACTTTGAACTGGTGAAAATTATAGCATGAAATTTCACTATTGACCAGCATTTTATAGATATTCAACAAATCAACTGACCTAGGAAATAACTGACTAATTAATCAATAATGACAATAATTGTTTAAGCCCTAAACTATTGACATTATCAATTAGTTTGTCAATGATTGCCTCCAATACTCCAATACTGGTGATAACATGCCAGAAAACAGTGAAAATAATAATAATGTCAATCACAAGTCCCCCAATTAACAAACTGAATGCTTCGCCAGACCAGTAGTCCAAAATCAAAAGGTATTTAATATCACAGATCTGCACAATCCAGTAAATATTTAGCATTTCTGCATTAAAAGCTTAAGATTTCTTTTGTGTGACGCTGACTTGCAGCGAGGCATTATAAAGCTCAATCCAGCGTCTCTGGACTTCTAAAGGGTAACTTGTGTTGGTGATGTACCTTGCGAGGCTTCAGAATAGCTCTGGGTTTGCTGTTCTCTCTGGATGCCTCCAGCGTGACGTCGCGTTTGGTGTTCCGGTCAAACATTCGGAAGAAATTGTTGTACGAGCCGGTCATTATGACGCTGAGGGGGGAGAAAAGAAGGGAGGCCGTGTTATCAAGAGGGGTGGGTGGATGGAGCGGTTTGGCGGATTTGATCGATGAAGGCGCTGGAAAGAAGTCTCACCTGTCCGATCCGTTCCAGACACACTCAAACTTGTCAAAGATGCAGTCGTTTTCATACAGAGAACACAGTTTGCCCCGTAAATAGTCGTGGACCTGAAAAACAAACCGAAAACATGAAGATCGGTCGTTTTTGAATTTGTCTTTATAGGCATCTAAAGTTCATCGCATTGCCTTTCGGTGGGCAAACATGCACCCATAAGCTGCACCACCATATGCTCTACTTTCAGTAATCCCTCAAGACCCGGTGACCTATGCTAAGATGCTAGGTAGCAGGTGGAGGCTGAGGTAGAACTGGACAGAGAATCCCTTGAGCCCAGTTGATGGCCCTATCAATCATGATCTGCCCTAAGATGGCTTCCCCTGATCAGACAGTGTGGATGTGACTCCGGTGACCACACGGTGGGAGGTTTTGCCCTTCAGGTTCCATCAGCACCAATACAATCCATCTTCTTACAGACACTCAGCTCAATAAGCCCTCCCGGGGTAATTGCTACACATGACACGGTTACAGATTGGCAGCGTGACAGTGAAACAGGATTATATTGAGTGATAAGCCTGAAATCAATAAGTTTTGATTTGATCTGGGCACAGCGGTTATTTACTAACTTCAGCTGTAGAGCTCAAGCTGTCCAACAGGCACGTAAAAGGACGATGAAAGTGTACCTGGTACGTCTCGAGCGGTTTGTTCTCCATTTGAAGGTCCCACACCTTTACAGTGAGGTAGTCTCTTGTCATCAGGTAGCGTCCGCTGTGGCTGAACTTCACGTCAGAGATGGACGAGATGATTTCAGAGAAGAAGGAGCGAGTGGAGGGATCCTCTGGCTCCTCAAAGTCTACATGTAAAAGGAAAAAAAAATTAAAGGATTTTACACCGTTGGTGCTCGCTGCTTAAGAACGGCATTTTCCCCTCCCACAAGCCTTTAAATCACTTCAAGAAAACACGAAGCAGATTTGGCTCGGGCGGTGGAGGCTGCCATTAGAAAACAATGACAGCCGCGACAATGCCTGGATGCTGAGTTTGCTGCAGCAGCTGCATCTCCTCACAGAATTACATGTGTGTTTAGGGAGATAGTCGTGGGTCAGCATGGTGGGTAAATATTGGTTATGATTCATATTGATTTTGGCAGCTGCTGTTCTGTGTGCAGGCCAGCACGCTGGGGATAACAGCCAGGCATTCCATCGTTAGCTGTCAAGTTATTGTTCCTCCTCCTCTTTTCCTCCCACCCTTCCTCCCCTCTCTCTCTCTCTCTCTCTCTCTCTCTCTTTTGCCCATCTCTCCAAAAAAAAAAAAAACACCCCACCATCCTCCCCACTTCCACTCAATCCCCCTCCTCAGCTGAGGCCTGGAGAATAGCTCTGTGATGTGTCAGTAGGGAGCCTAACTAGGGATGCAGCGTGAGAGATGAAAAAAATGGGGGGATGAGGAAGGGATAAGAAAAACAAATCAATGTCAAAGTGCTGGGTCCATATGAGCCCTGCTGGATTTGTATGTGTGTGCGCCAGTGAATGCGTGTGAATAAGAGGGAGTGCAATGTGTCCATGTATATATGCATGTGTGTGCGCCCCTGCCCTCCCTCCCATCCAGATCTAGGGGTGTATAATAGGGTCCCTGGGGACTCGGCAGGAGGGCTGTTTGGTCCCTCTATCTATCTGTCCTGGGGCTCAGACTGTTGGCAATCCTCGGCAGCCATTCATCCTTCCTATAAAACTGACTGATAGCAGCATACTCCCAGCTTTATTTATATATATATATATATATATAGAAGGTGATACACTGTGATTGTGAGTTTGTGTTTTTTTATATACATATATATATTTATCACAATCATAGTGTATTATGTCTGTGCATGTGTGTGTGTATGTCACAAAAAGGAGGAGGCATGTGTAAGTGCAGAAGGGAAGGCTATACGTCGCTCTGAGCCATACACGTTAATGCAGTGAGACAGTGGGTCGGTATTAACAGACCTCTCCTGAGGCTAACAAGAGCACCTGCCTGCTCTGCCCCTGTGTGTGTCTATGCGTGTATCTGCTGCAAGCACCTGTCAAGGAATGGCACGCACATGCCAAACAATCAGAGTGTGAAGCCCGCAACTTCAAATGCCCAATTCCTCCAATTCCAAACACTTTTTCCCCGCCTAATTCAACTCTCAAATGCTCATGTGAAATTCAACAGGCCGCGTTAGCGCCGGGTCCAGTGGCTGCATCAATATATCTGAGGAAATGAGTGACATTATTGAACAACAGGGTGTGTCCATGAGGGACTAATGCGATTGCTCTTAAGCCATTGATTTCCCAGCGAAAATGTCAATGTATTCATTATTCATTCAGCCAAAGTGTATCCATGTGATGTTAAGCTTTAGAGAAGGCCATTCATTGTTTGCGACGCAATACAAGATTTATTCACGTGTTATCAATCGTTGTCATATTGAGCAAGAGAAGCCCGTGTGTCACAGTGACAAAAAGGTGGAGCTGAATTTACAGCCAAGGTGTTGGATATTGGAATGGGGCTATATTTCCCTTGTTGACGACCGTCACCCTACTCGCAATAATGGCATCGGTGACAGTGGTCGATATTTGTCTTTTAGTGTCCTGTGAATTTTGTAGTTATCCACTATCTACATTTGACTATTTTCAAGTACAATGGAGCAAAAGTATTCAGTATTTCAGCGCATTTTTAAGAGTTTTTACTGTGGCTAGCTGAACCCCAGCCGCGTCTCTGGCAGGCCTACCTGAACACCATGACACTTATATTAAATTTGTTCCCATGGTGCACTGATACTCACATTTGCAGTGCTTGTCGCAGAGTGCGGCCTGTCTCATGTCACAGAGGCGTATTGAGCCCTTGCTGCTACTGTAGGCAAAGGTGTGACACTGCTGGGGATGAAACTCTGCTGAGGTGATTACTTCTGTCAGCTCCTCCATATTGGCTGGCTTGATGTCCACAATATCTGAGGGAGAACCGCTAAGGAACAGATGATGACAATGGACATCTGATCCATGGATAACACTATAAATGGAAAATAATGTTACTACTGTAACGTAGCTCTGGCAAAAAAAAACAAAAACATTTTCTGTACAGACTGGTAATAAATGATGAATAAATTGACTCAAAGCTATTTATCACCCTAGCAATATTAATTAAGAGAAAAGCAATAGCTGTTATAACTTTCTTTATTGAAAACAATAAATATAGAAAAGCCCAGAGCAAGAGGATACTGAAGCTGCGGTCAGTGATCTCCAGGTTCCACAGGTTTATCCGAAGGTCATCGGTGGAGATGAAGGTCTGAAGGTCGGAGTTGACAGAGATGGAGTTGATGTGGTAGGTATGGGCATTACTGAACACACGTCTGGCTGTAGCCTCAACCATCAAATCCATGGGCTGCAGCACCGGCACCTGGAGCACATTTTTAAAAGGTAAATGTAAGGAAATGTAGAAAAATATGCAAGAAAATACTAATCACCTTGAGGGCTTTCATGTAGTATTTACTAAGCTGGTCTTCTTTGATATGTATCTGTGTCTGGTTTGCTCATGTGCACGGATTTTGTGTGTGAGAACATGCACAGCGTGGGTGTCATTGTCCAGATATTTTAGTGAGGACCATTTGGCCAGTTTTTGTGTGTGGGCGTGTGTGTATGAGACACAATCGGATGACTCCCGGGATTTATTTGACATTTACTCCACAAATCTTAATGACACAGAGGCTCAAGGGCTGCTTGATGAGTTGGTTCAATCAGAACCGCAAATATCTCTCTGCTACACTGCTACCCAGTGATCACGCCTCCTTCTCTTTCTCATGCAAGTGCTGGTTAAGTCACTCCTGCTTTCTTGTTTGTGTGTGTGTGTGTGTGTGTGTGTGTGTGTGTGTGTGTGTGTGTGTGTGTGTGTGTGTGTGTGTGTGTGTG
>JAVDPK010003007.1:179483-220418 GCA_034780415.1 Cichlasoma orientale | reverse complement strand
ACACACACACACACACACACACACACACACACACACACACACACACACACACACACACACACACACATATATATCATGTGCAGTCATGGGTGTACAGGGAGTACAGAAGTGGGCTTAGCATGAAGCCCTGAGGGGCACCTGTGCATCCTCAGTCTAAACTGTGGTCAGTTTGTTAAGAACTCCTTGATCCATCTGCATGTGTGCTCACCAATACCTAGATTTAGCAGTTGGTCACCAGCCTGCTGGGGATGATCATATTGAACGCAGAGCTCAAGTCTACGAAGAACATTCTCCCATATATCCCCTGGTGTACAAAGTGAGTCAGTGCAGCACGGAGGGCGATGTTTATGGTATCCTCTGCTGACCTGTTGGTCCCGTGTACAAATTGGTTTTGGTCCAGGGTGGCTGGAAGTGAAGTAATAGTACTAATAGTACTAACTTCCTGATGTAGATGTTCTATTTACCATGTTTAGTATTTTTATTTTAATGTCATGCTATCATTTTCTACTGCATGGCACTGAACAGGAGTGGCCCTCCAATCTCATTGTACATTCTGTATAATGGCAAATAAAGGCATTCTATTCTATTCTATTCTATTCTATTCTATTCTATTCTATTCTATTCTATTCTATTCAATCATTTTGGAACTCATAACATACACAACAAAGTGCAAAAAAGGGTGACCGGAATATTTTACAAGATTTGTGATTCATCAATCAAATTGCTTAAGAACATGGCATTTTGAATTGATGGTGCAAGAGGAAGCGGTAACTAAAGTTAACACAATTAATCCAGAGGGGAAAAACAACATCTGTGCCACATTTCATGGAACATCACTGAGCAGTTGTTGAGCCATTTCAACAGAGAACCCCGTGACTTCACACAGGGAAATGTCAAGAGACGATCAGTTATAGGGACACACATTTGGAAACATAAAGGATGACACAAAACACTGCCCTGGGCCATCAAGTTGGTTTTCATATATTTCATCAGAAGCCAAAACTCTGATGTGCTGGCAGAACAAGACTAAAAGTCAGCTTTTTTTTTCCAGACAAGTGATTCATTCAGATATATGCAACATTTTATGTTCACGTCCATCACAGCTTCATTCAAACCTACCCACAACAAGGAGTGTATGTCAGAAGAAAGAACAGTCTTACCTGTTAACCTATCTGTTAATTTAACTGGATGTACTTCAGACTTGTTCAGCATGACAGGGGCGCTTATTCATATATGACGCAACATGTTCACTTGACATTAGATTAATGAAAAACAATGCATATCTGGAAGGGCACTAAGATTGAATTCATGGGCAATAACAATTCCTAGCAATCCATCAAAATAGCTGCCAAGACATCTCAATAAAACAAGTTTCATCCTCTGGAGACCATGAATGTTTATTCTAAATTTCTTGACAATTTATTTGACGCTTGTCCAAACATTTTACTCTGGACCAAGACTGAAGCTGCCTAACGCTGCTATCCCACCTGCTAGTGTGGCTTCAAATCCAATACTGCCATAATTGCTAAATGATTTACAGCACTACCCACAATGCTTTAATACAGTCTGAAATTTTAAATGAATAGCTGCCATATCCTAAACAGCACAGCAATATCTGGTAGGCAAATCAAAGCTGCCTCAAGTCATACAATCATGCAAGGAATTTAAGGAAATTGAAAATTATGGATTATTTCACTAAGGAATGCTGTGGTTTGAGAAACAGGTTAAGATTTGACCCCAAGCTGTATTTGACTCACTTTATTTCAAGATTTATTGCAGAATTATGAAGCAGGTATGTACGGTGGCCCAGAGGTGTCAGGTCAAATACAAAAGCCGCAACACAAATACAAAAGCCGCAACACAAATACAAAAGCCGCAACACAAATACAAAAGCCGCAACACAAATACAAAATACAATACTGAACACAAGAAAGAATTCTATTAAAGTTCAGAGGTTTGAATGGAGTGCGAAAATCAAAGAAAATACATTAAAAATACGTAAAAGGTCACATTCTTCCTCTTTATGGTGGAAAGGTAACACTATTATATGAAGTATATATACAGTAAAGCCTATTTAGTGGTTGATTTGATTTGATATGACATCCCTCAGTGGGACAAGCTGTATCAGAGCACACCAGCTGAGCTACAAAGTTGTCATGGTCATAATTTTAATGCATGCTCACTGGTTTTAGATCTTTTCTGTGTTACCAAACAAATCAGGATGATAATCATTCAGTGGCATTAAATTCTCTCTCCAAACGTTCATTGCCTGCCATTAGCCATGCAACCCACCCTGGCATTAAGAGCAGCTAAACACATGGGGGTAATAGGATTGCCCTGGCAGTCCATCTGTCAGGGGACTGAGTAGCAGCAAACCCCATGGAACAAGTACCTGGCCTGGATACGCCTTCTTATTCTGCCCTTTCTTTGGGGTCTTCTCCAGAGATATTTATTCAGTTTTTAAAAGTAACCTCTGTGAAAGTAAAGCACCGCCATTCAAGCACATAAATGCCAGAAGGAAAAGGTAAAAAGCTGGAAAATGCACTCTCTAGTGGGAGTTTATAACCTCCTGGCTTTAAGTAATATAAAATGCTACTACTCTTCTGTTAATAGACTACAGATGGAGATACATGTAACTGGTGAATGAATAGAGTCAGGGTGGGGGAGGGATATGGAGGAGAACGCTGGGCCTGGAAGAAGGAAGGGGAAAAAGATAAAAAGATGGATGTATAGTTTTGGTTGAGGGCATTAAATCAAGCCTAGAGGCTGTCCCTAAATCAGTAGGCTTTACTCTTGGTGTCATTCCAATTACATCAGGATGAGACTAATGCTCCATTGCTCCGAGACTTCAGACCAGCAGGATTGGATTTTCTGTTTCCCCCTGACTCTCTATTCCCCTCCCCCACCCCACCCCCTTTCTCTCTCTCTCTCTCCCTCTCTCTCTCTCTCTCCCTTTCTCTCTCTCTCTCTCTCTCTCTCTCCCTCTCTCTCTGCCTCCCTTGATAATAAATTAATTGAAAAGAATGCATGTACAATGATTAGCGCAGGACGTAGCGTTTTGGTTGAAAATTAATCAAGTGAAATGATTGTGTTTGCATGTACACACCTCAAGAGTAGAGGCGTGGATGCATGGCCCACATTGGTGTCTATATAAGTAGGCGCCCTAATCACAAAACACACACACATACACACTTATAATTGGCTTTGTTGCATTAAAATGTTACAATCAATAAAGCAACACACAAATTGGCCTACAGGTGAAGAATCCTACACACACACTGCACATTTTGATTTGTTTTCTGACTACACAGTCTAGTCTTGCTGAGAGGAAATGGTGCCACTTAACAGAAAATCATTGCATTGCACCGCTACGGTTGCTAGGAAACTGCAATTGAACTGGCATTGCAATGCAACACAACAGCTGTCCACATAATTGGACAATTAAGATCTTAAAATGTCATTATTTTGGTCATATTCATCTCTATAAAGGCTCAAGCACGTCCCAACACATTTTCTACCAGTTGGGTTAATGGGAAGAACACAGAGGGTTCATGTTCGGAGGAAAGCTGGCTTTCATTAGTGAAAATGATCAGTGCTGTATTGAAGAAAACAGCAAAAAGCAAAGTCTGTTTGCGCGACTCTGAGAGCTTGGATGAACACTGTGTGTTGTTAAGTATGCTATATTTATCCTACAGGACTCTCCTCTCTGTGGACAGATGAAAGACTGGCCAGTAGAAAGTAGGTTAAGCAGGTTAGTGAGTGTCTACAAAGCCACCTCCCCATACATGACTAGGGATCAATGTACAGCTTATGTTCAGGACCGTGGACAGCTCTTTATGGTGCTGAAGCTAACAGAAAGTGATTCAGGAAAAAAATAAAATTAAAGGGGAGACTCAAACATTTCTCCAAAAAATAATCTTAAATGTTGTACAGCTCAGCTTTCATATGAAACAGTCAGAGACAAAAGCTGCTGTGCCTAGTGGAGCTAGATCTGGAGCTGCTTCAAGTATTAATTGACTATTCAGTATAATAAAAAATGCATAGCACACATTCTCACAGCCTAATGTGATATCTTTAAATATTTTCTTTTATCAAACCAACAAGCAAAACCTTAAATCTATTATACTGACAATTAGAAAACAAATAAACTCCTTTCTGTATGAATTCCCTTTCCAGCTATCAAAAAATTATAGGTCGTTATAATGTGCATGGCTGCTGTATAGGGAATGTTATGCTGTAGCACTGTACTGGAGTATTGTTATGAGCCAGCTATATAGCATGTAGGTGATCGCCCTTGTTGCAACGCCAGCATCTATTCAACAAGAGTTCCTGTTACTAATAAAAACAGCAGCAGTGTGCAAAAAGCCTGACCCCGCATCTGAACACGTTTCCTCCCCTTTTTTCGCTGCAGCGTGCCAGAGAGGGTTCCCTGCAGCCATTCAGTCATGTTTCAACCAGCCCCATGTGACAACAGAACATGTTCTCTGTGTACCTCGGTTCAAGAGTCCCCCACCCACACACACTCAAGCTGACACACACAAGCAAACAGCTTTATTACAATGGTCCACGCACGCACTCCGTCAACCACAAAGACAAACACATGCAAGCATGTCACACTTAGAGGCTGTAATCTCCAGGAAAATCCCATTTGGCAGAGCAGCTGCCAGTGTGGATCACAGATAGACTGTAGTTGTGGTGCCCACAGGGTAGCAAGCTGTCCATCCACACTTTTCTATCAACTACAGTCGCCACCACCCCCACCCCCACCCCACCCAAAATCCACACGGACACCTAAAGACAAGCTTAAGGTGGGATCAGGCCCACTACTGTGGTGGTAAATTCTTGCTATTTGCCACTCTGATAGAAAGATGTCAATAAGCCCGAACAGTCTGTTTCTCATTTGAACAGGACTTAATTTTTATTGCTCAATTTATTGATTTGTTATGAGGGGATCTATGTTGCAAAGAAGCTGCAGGGATTTGCCATTTTTGATGTAGCATGGTGTGAGGAGACTTGCTGGCAAAAGTGGTCTGTCCATCTGTCTGCTTATCGTGCTGGCTGGCTGTCAAAAGCACTTTCTCTGTTGATGTGAAATGAGACTTGGGTAATGAAATTAAATATTAAAACCATTCAAACTCTCTGACTTACATTATAGATATAGTTTAAAATAAAAATGTATCTAGCTATCTATCCATCCATCTATCCATCCACCCATCACAGCACACACAAATTTAAATGGCACAAGGCTCCATCTTTAAAGGAAATAATCTTAGAGCACCACCAGCTGGTAAAAAATAAGTATTACATGCTCGATCCTAGGAAACAGTTTAAGATTCATTTAGCTCATTTTATAATTCCAGTCATGATTGAAAGAGCTATCTGTCAGCCTGTAAAGTTTACAGTACCACAGTTATGCATGTGTGTAGTTTGGGTTTGTGTGTGTGCATGTGGTCAGTCACAGCTTACATTTACAGGAACAACTTTCAGTATTTTCTTAGGACATCAGTGTACCTACATTATTAAAGATACATGAGGCTGAGCCCTGTCTTTGTCAAAACCAGATTAGAATTTAAGGATTTTGCATTTATTATTAAGTAGGGATGCACCCACTTATCTGCTGAATTTTGGTATCAGCCCATATGCACCCTATTGTATTTAGGATTCATTTAGCTGAGTCATGTGATGTTAAGCTTAGAGAAAGTCATTCATTGTAAGCGATCTATTGATTGGTTAACAGCTGTGGCATATTGACAGCCCATGTGTCACAGCTACAGAAAGGTGGAGCTGAAACAGAGTTTGAATTTGTAGCAAAGGCGTTCCCATGTTGTATATTTGTTTCCCCAGGTACAGTAATGTTTGTTTAGAGGGATGCACCAATTTGCCAGCCAAATATTGGTATTAGCTTATATTCCCTTACTGACTGCTATCAGAATATTGGCAGTCTTTATATCAGAATCCAGTTTCATAAAGTTGTCTAATCACAGTTTGTGTGCATTCAAAGATGTACTTGTTTTATTTATTTATTTAAAGATTTGTGTCCCTGGTGCAAGAAGGGGACTAAATAACAACAAAATCAAATCAAAAAACACATGTTATTCACCAGCTATCAGGCAAGTTCTTTTAAAACAGTGAATTTTACAGTGCATCCCTAGTTTTGAGTACACTTCATGGAATAAATTAGTGCAAAGACAACACAAAGAAGCTCATTCAATCCTAGAATTCTGAGAAAAATCCCAATATTGACATGCAAGAGAAAAAAACTGATAAATATATATCTGTGTAGATTCTCAGTCATCCACGTCATAGTAGTCTCTGGAGCTTGAAAAATAACGTGTTGGATGCCATTTTAACACATATAATCTACAAATACTTTTGGCAACGATCCCCCAAAATGGGTTAGAACACAGTTCAGACACTGAACCAATTAACAGTATAATATAAATGATCAAACAAACAGGTGTCCTTTTATCGTTCTGCTGGGAATCTACCAAATTAATCACACAAACAAACAGAGTTGACCTTTTTGATATAATATGTAATCACTTCATAATTCTAGGAGACATTAATTTTTTTCAGCACACTGATTGAGTTATTTACTAGAACTTGCTTTGTGAGGTTAGAATCAAAATCTAATCACATAATTCTTGAATCCCAAGAAAGTTTGTGGAAATTCTTTATAAGAAAAACAATGATTTCAGAAGCAGCTGTTGCCAGGACAACAGAGTATGTACATGTTAATACTAGTTTCCTGTGATAAACTATAGACTGCATAAAAAAAGATGGCTGTAGCCACTGAGAAATCTCCTTTTGGTTTGTGAGGTTGTGTTATGAAGCCTCAAGATGTAATGAGCAGGTGGTGGGTCAGACTGAGAAACAAAGGGAAACTGCATGCTGGGGCAGCGACTTCTCAGTCACAGGGTAGGCCTGCCATAAAGCATATCTACTCTGTGCTTAATAACATTTCAGTGTGGTGATTAAGATCATAAAGCAAGGGAGCTAGGGTTGACCGTTGTTTTTGATTACTGCTTTATTTTTCTATACAATCAATCTTCTTTTTGTAACCAGTAATTCTCCCCTGCTGGCCAAATTAAATCTTTTGCTACCAATGCTACCCTAACAACTTGTGAGTTATCTCTAAGTCACAAGGTACATAGATTTGGGCACAGTTTGATGGACCAGCCACAACAAAGACTGGGAATTTACTTATGACTTGAAGATGGAGGAAGGTGATTTTCAGAGAGTTTTCTACTTTCTTCCCCCTGCATTAACTTTCAGTTTCACAAAGGGAGAATCCACAGTACATGTGAGCCTCACATTTTTGGTTTGCCGTATCATACATGCTCTAGTGTCCCACATTGTCCCACACAAACATACTCGTTGCTTTTCGTTTGTTAGGATCTGGTTACCCTGCTCCCCCCTGATACTAGTTAAATGGAGCCCTTAAAATAAGCTATACTGTTATACTGCGTATAAGAATTGGGTCACAAGTCAATGTTTGAAGTGTTTGCATACCAGGACAATAATTAAACATTGTGTCATCCTGCACAAAGAATTAAAAGAGTAAGATGTAAGTATGAGTTTACACATTTACACGGACATGTCAGGTCTGTGCATGTGTCCCGGGTGAGTGGCATAGATATGCTCTCCCTGCATGTGACGTGACAGCATCAATATGGGATCTATATTTCGCTCACCCCTGCCCTCAGAAACAAAGCAGAACTAATTACTCTAGCAACACAGAGGGCGCAGCCGGCCAGCTGAGGGCCTGGAGGAGAGCTTTGAGCTGAACAAGCTGCAAGAGGTCGAGATGTTATAGCAGCCCCATGATTTGAGTGCTCGCCACAGATGCTAGGGGTCATACACTTGGGTGCACACGTATGCAGATAAACACACTCGCATGCATTTCTGAGGGGAGTGGTGCTAAGAGGACCTCCATCTCCTCAGGCACACGAGCCAGTGAAGCCGCCAAGAAAATGCGGAGCGAGACAGGGATTCGGCCTGGGAGTTTTCCTTTACAGACACGCTTCAGTAATCACACAGCGAGCAAGCAGACAGAGAGGGTGTTTCCTCGTGAAACAGCCATTTCCTCCATGCACAGGTTCATCCTGGCAAATCTAGCTTCTGGATCCTGACCCTACTGCTTACACTGAAAACCAGCATGCTCATGCAATCACAAGTTATGCGTTCGATCCACTGCTTTTCCATTTAGCGCTTTTCCTATCTGAATGTAAAATAGCAGCAGTCAGATAGATTGAAATATGTGACACACATCTGCAGGGAACACACTAATCTCACAGCTAATGGCTTAAGTTTGAGGTAAACAGTAAACAGCCACTGTGCCAGGACAGCTTGGTCTAGCTGCACACTGTCAATACTAATGACATCAGGACACAAAGTATCACTATGGAAACCTGGAGGCCCTGGGTCTATCCCACACTTCTGTGTACTACCGGAAGGCTGCAGAAAAAAGCCCAGCTCGCACAGAGAATGAAAGTGAAGGTAAGGAAAATCAAAAACAGAGAGGGCTAAAGGATGGAAGGGAGTGAATGAGATTCAGTAAAATGAAGAAGGGGGAAAACAGGGGTGAGCCAAATGTCTGAAAGAAGGAAAAAGAAAGAGAGGGAACGGGCGAGTTGTGGTTTGGAGCCAGAGGCGAGCGCTTGGTATGAAAACAGGCAGAGCAGTGTGCGACAGCCAAGCCTGAGATTTAACTCTGCCGGAAAAGAGCTCCTTCCCCCCACCAAAAAAAGAAAAAAAAAAATCTGCACTCTCATCTTCTACCCCTCCTCCTGCACGCATCACCCTATCCATCACCACACACTCCATTCTACAGCCTGACCGCCTCTCTTTTACTCAGCAACACTTTCAAACAGAGCAGATGGGCTCAGTGAAGTGTACCCCACTGTCTGCTGCCATCTACATCACTGTAATGCTACTGCCCTCCTGAGCTACTTCATTTCCAAGTATAGTTTTGCCAAAGTGGCTGCTACAAAACCAGCCTGGCACAATGTCACTTTGAGCAGGCCCGGTATGAGGGTCATTAAGGGGAAAAAAATGTAATACCTCTCAGGTTAAATCAGTCAGGGCATGTTGGGTCTTGGCCTTCAAAAATATTTACTATCAAGCGTAAAATTGGCTGCTGGAGGGAAACCTAATTTAGCCTCAGTATTGTACTTTGTCACACACCAGGCTTCTGAACACATTTTATGCTAGGTGGGTCACAGAGCCATTTGGTCAGAACAATGTGAACTAATCACTGGAAGCCACGGTTAAGAACAAAATGAACAAAGCTCATTGTAACAGAGTGGGTGCAAACCTCTTTCTACTAGAGTTAAAGTCAGACTACAGCTGCTAGGAGGCAATTTAGAGATTAATAACTGCCTGTTTGTCTTTAATCCTCTGTAAGTATCAAAACTTAGTATTCAGTGCATGAACAAATACAAATCTTTGTGTGTTTTATATAAAAGAACTACAATGCTTGAAAGTGTTTGTTGTCATTATGTGACATATCATCCTTACAAACGATTATGTAAAGGTTAGATTACACTGAGATTTAATAATTAATGTGATGGAGAAATCGCAAAGTCTAATTTCATTTGGGATTGCCTTTTTTTTTTTCTTTTGGACTCCTTGTCTTCTGACTGAAATCAGTTTTTCTTACGGCTCAGCAGGCTCAAGAGATGGCGCCTAAGCAAATGAGATAACAAGTGCTGAACTGACAGACTGTCATCCAGTCACGTCTGCATAATCCCAGAGTATGGTACTGGTGTCATGGTGGGATTTAATATCTGGTTAAATTCTAGTGAGACAAAGCTGGTCAACAGGGCACTCGGCTAAGAGTTGTTGAAAAACAGCAGGTAAAATATTCAAGTCTTATATAAAGAATAAGAAATGGGGCACAGCTTGTTATGCTATGTGTTGTTGTCAGCTGCAACTCTTTTGTCAGGCTATTATTACACTGGAGATACATACAAGCGGGATGGGAGTAAATAAGGTCATCAGAACAAAGTATTTGTAATGCTTTAAAATGATCTGACAAATAACAAGGCTGCTAACTGTAATAATAGCATATCCAAGAAGTTGGTATTATTTTATTTGTATATTACTTAGCACTAATTAGCAGTATATGGGTATGTGGAATGCATCCACAAATCTATTAAATTGTGATTGCCTTAGCATTATATTTTACAGATGGTGCTTTGAGCTCAATTCTGTCAAAATGCTACGTACTGTATATTATTGAAATCATGCTCATGTTCATGCTGAGCAGGTAAACCGCTTACTATGCTCACCAAATGAGCTTAATGTGCACCATTTGCATGTGTTTGGCAAACTAACAAAGTACTGGAGAGCAAAATGTATTTATTCCTTGCTGATGCCAATTTCGTACAAATATGGCTATTTTATTGTCAATATATGGCCCACATTCTTCATTTAAGTGAGATATTGGTGGCCAGTAAGTGAGCTTTTTGGTAGGCACTATAACCGGCTTAAATAGGTATGGATGAGATTCACACAGAGGAACTTCAGCTTTCTTTGCTGCACAACAATATCAGCTATAAATGAGATAAGTGATGCTCCATCGCTCACTATAAAAGTGCAGCAGATAGATGCTGTTTATCACAAGTCGGGACTATCAGAAGTGACTTATAGGTGGACAAACATGATAAAAAGGCTGAGAACTGGTTTGCTGATTTGTGACTAAACATGTGACATCATGTGCCAGAGAGTTGGGTGTTCTGTACACTGTGCGCGCCTCTGTGTGCAGGGCTCTGGGTTGTGGGGTAGCACAGTAAGCGAAAAGAGACAGTAGGAAGAGGTTGACTGGTACTTCATGTACTGCTGCTGTCTGCTGCCTCATACAGTAACATCTGGCTACATTATTTATCCAGTGCCATGTCTTCGGTGTATAAGACCATTCAGACAGGACAGTAAAAGCTTTCACTGCGGTATGGCATGAGCAGTGATGAAGCAGTCCTCCCTCTTTCCTTCCCCCTCACACACACACACACACACACACACATGCAACACTACACCCTGTCTGTGGTTCTGACAGATAGAAAACATAACAGATGACTCATAAACATCCTGCTATCTATAGCCGTCTCTGCTCCAGACTATGTTTTGGTTTTTGATTCCTGCTTCTTATCGACCCTAATACTCAGGTTGTTTTGCACAAACAGAAGTGTGATGACACTGCAACAGTGGATGGCTATTTTCAGGGGGGATATTGGGAAACCTATGCTGGGAAACCATAAAAAGGGCACCTAAATCAAGATCTAATTGGACCACAGCCATCACTTCTACGGGTGTGGTTGGGTTTGGGTTTCTACAGGCAGCTGAAACGAACACCAAGCTGTGTCTGGTCTTTAAATTGATTGTCCACTGTCCTCAGAGCAGGTGACACTGTTTGCCTGCAGCATTTTGGTATTATTCACATGTATGTACTCGGCATTATTCTGTCTTATTTTCACTATTCCAAAAAAAGGAACTGCAGTGCAGTACAACCACAGCTCTCAGGCGGGGATTTTCAACCCGAAAAAGCATTGTTAAATAAATTTTTTAGCTTTTACCTTCTTTGGTATATGGACATACAGTCTGGACGAGTGACTCTGAGCCTTCCATTATGATGTATCTGTTGTACCCCCACAGACGTGTCCAGTCTGCCTTAATACCTGATAAACAACACCACCTGCCATGTACCAGATGTACTGGTACCAATTTTAAACTGTATATTATTAAAACCTGCAGAAACCGATTTTTAGCCACTTGGGGGCAGCGGAAACAACATGTGACTAAACACTGAGGAATTAATATTCACTATATTTTTGCTATTTTGGCCTTCACTACAATCAACAGCTAGTTGCTAACTTTATATTTCATTTGATGCTGCGCATGTAGTGTGTTTTTTCCCCAAGATTTTTTACTACAAACATCTGCTGCTGCAAGTGAAAAAAAGAAACTGCAAAGCTGAGAATGGACCAAAAAATAATGTTGTAGAGCTGAAAGAGTCTATGAAGCCATAAAAGTTATAGCTCTATGTGGTTTTATCACTATAATCCCTCTGATATGCATCGTGCCATGATCTAGTAATACAAATACATTATTTATAGCTGCTCTAAGACCATTAACTGTAATTAAAGTGGGTATTGTTAAAAGTGGATAATGTGATTACTATTCAACTTTTGTGAGTAGGTTGGTTTGCATTTATGCTACAAGTTTCTGTTGCACTCCTAATGATTCCAGGTGTAAGTATTGTGTTATGTGTGTGTAGTGTGTATTTATTTATCTCTGATTTATTTTGATTTGTGGGTTTTTAAAAACATCAGCTGAAACCCTACATCCAAACTGCATTAAAAACCCTCCTGGAGTACAAGTACCACCCTTTAGCTCAACCTGTGAACAACAAATACAACTTTAAGCGGATGCACTGCGCAATCGGTACATCTGCTGTAAGTTAAAAATCTGATTTCTTCCATTTTTCACTGGATCGTTTCAACTATGTGCAGTTGCTTTGTTGTATTATCTCTTGTACCATTTGTTCTTCTAATCAGCTGTATATCCTCTTCTCAGCCGTGGCACAGTCTCATTAAAGTTTCTTCCAAGCTATTCTTCTAGTCTAAATTCAAGCTTTAAAAAGCTGCAGTGCAAACAAGAAAAGTGCGTGTGTCACCTTGGCACGCTGAACACTTGTTATACCTTCCACTCTGGTAAGTCTAATTTTAATCGCATTGTTTGCACGTCATAACGAAAAGCCCCAAAATAGAAGATAAATTTGAGAGCCAGGTATTGAAATCATTTTAATTACACCATGACAAAATCAAAGTAATACTTCCTCTATAAGCTTGTTCACCGCATCCAAGACTATACATATGTCCCACTGACTGCATATTTACTCCACACACTGATTTAGCCTTATTATTATTTTTCAAGGTCTAATAATAATACAAGACGTGGGAGCATTGCCGTGCCAAAGGTTTAATGAATTGATTTTATTGCACCACTGTGAACATGTTCGCAGTAACCTGCCTCAGTCAACATCTCTTTTATAAAACCACAGAGGCAGATGGGTGGAGAGGGAGACTGAAAGGCAGAGGAAGGCCCAGCAGTGCAGCTTGCAAAGGAGCCTCTTCGTCTGGCTCCCGACAGGGGCACGGTCGATGCTGTTTAACAAAGACACGGGGGTTCAGAACACCGAGGCTCACCATCAAGTTGCAGGCCAGAGGTTGTGACTTAACATTTATTCTAGTTCTACATGTAACAAAACAGCGATAAGGAAAGAGGACAAAGAGACTTGTGCCACTGTGTTTGCTGTAATGATACGCTACCTCCTGTGAGGCAGAGTCTCACTGATACTGTAATTGTGTGCGTCTTTTCTTGTTTTCATGTAGGTTTGCTCCCGAAACTTAGCAGGAAGTGTTTGCTGTAAAGTGAGATTACAGGAAAATCCTGCGTGAGAAGGACACTGATATGTTACGGTGTTTTTGTCTCACTGTGCAAGAGAACATCATGTTCCTTTCAGTTCCCACTGGCTCCTGAGATCCTCAGCTTTTTCCAGATAGTGTGTGATCTGCTATTCACTTCCTTCCATCCAACGGCCCCCTTGTTTTTCTTTAATTCAGTATTAAAATAATTGTTGTATATCTCACATTCCTCACCACTCTCTATCTAGGCTCTTTTTTTTTTTTTCTCTTCCTTCCCCTCACCCCCAACAGGTCACAGTAGATGGCTGCCCCTCCCTGAGCCTGGCTCTGCCAGTGGTCTTCTCCTGTTAAAAAGGGAGCTCTTCCTTCCCACCATCCCCAAGTGCTTGCTCATAGGGAATTTTCTTTTAAGGTCTTCCCACCTGTATGGGAAATCACCTAATTTGTCTCCCGTTAAACACAGCTTTAAATGGCCCCTCTGCGATATCACAGCTAACTCCCTCTGTTAGGAGGGTCCATTCTGTCCTCTTGTGCAGAACAGAGTGAACCAAAGCAGCTCATAAAACACAAATACTGCACTGAATGACACTAAAGGCAACTGCATAATTATTTGCAGTTTTGGCACTACAATCAGCACCTTTCATATTACCGAGAGTTACTTGGCTCCATGTTAAAATACATTTTTAGTTAGTGCAACTTTAAACTTTACTACAGTACCAGTCTGGTACTGTATATTACAAGTATAACTCAGCTACAACAGCAACAGGCGTGCCTTACATTTGCCTTACAACAGCTGGGACAGACTTCAGCTCCCCTGTGATCCCAACAAGCTGGATATGGAAATGGATGGATGCATGACTACAGCTTTGGTCACTTTTTTTGCTAAAACAGAAACAAATCTGTTACTTTGTAATTCTAATTCTTTGCATGTAGGCAAATTTCCTTTTTTTATAATTACACCACTAGGTCTATGACAGGAGAGCACCTGCAGGCAAGAAGCCATGAAAGTGTCTTACTCTGGAAGAGATACAGCATACGATGTCAGAAGAATAATCCAATTTAACGGGGGAAAAACAACCCCCACCAATTTTACACATCAAGTATAGTTTACTTTTTATTAGTGTACTAGTCAGTCTTTAAAACCAGCTATATGCTGGCTTCTCTGTTTCTAGATAAGCTTTCTAGAACATGTGGAAATAACCCTATTTGATCATTATTTTCTCAGCTTGAATACTATCTAATTAAAGAGATATAAAGTGAGATAATGGAAGTACGATACTAACTGCAGGAGTAGCCTATCCCTTCAAGGACCGTCTCCTTTTTGACAAGCTGAAGCAGAACAGTCACACTCATAAGTGTGCGAATTATGTGAGTTGGGTATGTAGGGTGTTTGTCCCCAGCGGCATGCAAGGGCAGGATGATTACGGCAAGTGTGTTTTGAGCAGTGAACTGGGTGTCTGCCAGGATAACAACAACAGAGCAGGATGTAAGATAAGGGAACGAACGCACACAAGCATACGCGGCGTTCCTCACACACAAAACTCCATCTCGGTGTCATGCTTTGTCAGAGTGTCGACAGAAGTCCCCCTCCGGCATTGCATCGGGTGTTTTATTTGTAAGAAAAACTCTTACAAATAAAACACCCGATTCAAAATTGCACAGGGCACAAATACACAAACACAAAGGCACACGCGTGGCACAAGACATGTGTCAACTATAATCATTAATCACTGAGAGCTGGCACAGATCTAATCTTTAAAAGAAAAAAAAAACAGTACTCTTCAGCTTTTTTCTGACAGGCAAATAATGTACCACAAGGTTCCCCTCAGACACTACAGCCAATAGAAGCTGATGCAGGACTGGATCTGCTGATTTATGGCAGCTTGCGATGTGGTGAGATGTCAGTTGGGGGTGCACTTTTTTTTTTTTCCTGTATCAAACAGCAGAGAGACACACACATACACACGTCTTTCAGAAAACTTGAAGACTTAATCCATCACACCACAACTGACAGATTCATGTGAAAAACGGAGAAAAGTGAACACTAGGGGACAAAAAAATAGATAAAAGCCACAGAGAGACCAATGCAAACTTATACAGGGGCCAAAAAAGAGGCAGACAAAAGCTTGCTGTGTATCCCTCAGAGACTGGACCCAGGTGAATCCAAATGATGCTGGCACACTGCTTTCTACAATGGCCCAGATAAACAAAGAGAACACACACACACACACACACACACACACACACACCATGGTCAGTGCAGCGCTTATATAATATATTTTCCACTAACATGGTAACTGCACACTCATCTTCCCTGCGGTGAACTCTGCTCAGCTGGAGCGGACATGAAGGAGGACTACAGCAATGCACCACCCGGCCTCCTCCGGACCAGCACGTTCAACAAAGGGGCAATAAATGGCAACAAGGTCACAATAGGACATGCAAGCAAGAACTTCTATACAACGCAAACGCATGCATTGATTCTAGCACAAAACATCTACCTCTTCTTACTTTTTAAAACACACCCAGTTGATAGCGTGCAGAGGGATTTGTCTTTTTTTTTTAAACACATCATATTTCGAAGGTTATCTGCTGTGTCATCTCACCCTGCTGGCCTGCAGCACATGAGATTCAACATCTCTCACTCTTGCTTTCTCCACACAACTGTTTCATATTTCTTCACACAGAGAGCAGCACGGGATCATGTATCATATTACCGAGGCTGAACAGTGCAGCCATGGGTTTTTTTTCTTGATCTATCACTTCCTCTATTATACCACTCCCTCATGTCAGAGGGAGAGGGATTGAGAGTCGGAGAGTGAGTAAACAAGGTTGGAGTGAAGACAGTGAAAAACATTTTGTTTGTTGCCCGCACCTTTGAACATCAGGGAGCTCAAACCTAGCTGGTATTTGTGATCTCCTGCAGTAATAATAATGATATCTATGATGTTTACACCATCTTATCAAGATGAGATGCTGGGCTACACATATATAGTTTGTATTCGACTTTAACAGCACAAGCAGATCAGGTAATTACACAGTAACTATTATATTTTGCAGGATAATATAAAGTCTCTAAATTCAACACTTTCCCCCACAAATCCATATCTTTACACTTTAAGCATATTAGGACAAGTTAAAAAACAAACAAACAAAAAACACCTTTTCTCCATACTGATTTTTTTTAAAAACATTTGTTTTTACTGTAATTCATGTCTTGTCCAATGCATTCTCTTGTTGTCTTTCACAGCCTCCATCCCATATTACATAAGCGCACTTTAAACCTTGGACCTTGGATTTTTCACAGACTCAACTGTATTTTGGCCAACATAAATAAGATGGCGTTTACCGACATCAGAGGCTGATTTTTATCTGCTGCGTTGCATTGACTTTGTGCTGGCTGAACGCTCAAAGACGGTGTGATGAAGATCTAAATGACTTTAAAACAGATCCAGTAACAGTCAAAGGTTTGGACACACTCACTCATTCATGAATGAGTGAGTGTGTCCAAACCTTTGACTGGTACTGCATGTTCAAAAATGCACATATATTTGCTTCCACTGCACAATTGGGGCTAACAAGAAAATAGAATAAACAGCCAGAATCAGTACTGGCATTAGCTACGAGGCAAACTGTTCCCCACAATTTCACAATCAGTGTCTGCCTTACATTAAACCTCCAATTTAAACACTGTAATTAATATTTGATCATCACACTTTAAATGGCTAATCAAGATTAAATGAGTCAGAAGGATGAAGGGAAGGAAAAAGAAATTTAGAACAGGGAAAGATCAGGGATGTGACATGAATAAGTGCAAGAGTAAGTAAGCCTTAAGAGCTTGCATGTCCTTCTTCTTTGTGAATATATACAGTATATAGGTCAGCTCTACATGCTGTGAAAGACCTTGCCAATGCCCACAACATACTGGGATGTACAGTGTATCACACTATCTCCCTTTCTACCAGAGGGCCGAGGGCAGAGCGCACACAGGAAAGAGGGCAACCATGCAAAACTAAATAATGCAATGCTTCAGTCTCCACATTATGACCTAGTAAGTGGTTGGTTATACAAACATTCAGATCCTCTTGGGCTGCGTCTGACAGCACAATCAGCAGGGTTATGAAGTCATTTCTTGGTCTAATGGCATGTCAATTCACCATTTTAACTCCGGGGACTCCAGGGGAAATAACTGGACTGGGTGTATGTAAAAGGTTCAGGAGATACCGTGCTCCGAACTAAGTGGATCAAGCCAGTTGTTGTTTAAGGGGCATCAAGGCAAAGTGTGAACTGGTGAAATGAATGAGAGAACCATGAGTAAGGAGCAATGAGGGTACTTGTCATGCAACTCCACAAACGGACTTTCTCGCTTGGCATCCTGTAGGCCTGTGTGTTGACACCTTTAAAGGGAGCAAAATGAGTGACACCAGAGTGGCAATATTCATAACAGGCAGGCGCACAGCCTCTAAATGCCTTCTGTAATCTGCATCAGAAATCTTTACTTCTGCCCCATATATTTAAGAAACGCTCCTTCAACTTCATGCACTGTGTCAAATCTGCATTGGTCTGAAAAGGCTAGCCCTTCAAGTGGGCAGCCTAACTTCTGCACATGTGTACCATATGTGTAGCAGCATAAAACATTCATGTCACAAGGCGCAAAGTAAGGAACTCACAGCCCCGTGAAAGCTCCCCCTAAGCGTCCCACCCTACCTTCGGTGTGGCAAGTGGAGGACAGGATGGTGCTCGGAGGGCGGAAGAGATACGGGAGATAACGGGAAAAACATTTCATCTTCTTCTCCGGTGCTTGCTGACGGGTGTAGCGCGTTGCGTTGCGGGCTCCACATCCGCACTGCTGCCGCCGACAGCCAGCAAGAGAGGATCCGGGGAGGGGGGGAAACAAGCTCTGTCCGCGGCGCAGGGGGCTATGACAGCATCACTTTTTCGCAGGCAGGCAGGCAGGCAGCAGGCAGCAAGCTCCGGGGAGCAAACAGCGCACGGTGTCAGCGCGCCTCCGCTTCGGCAGGTCGCTCCGTGTATGTGGACGAGTTGTCTGAGCAGGACAGGGGCTCGCTTATGTCCTCTTAGATGGGAGGTCAATGTATGTGTGGTCTGCTGGTGTAAACACCCTCATCCTGTTTATTTCTCAGCGTATTTGGGTTAAAAAAAAAAAGAACATTTTTTTCTGATAGAGATGATGTGATGAAGTTTTCCTTTGTGAATTTGGTAGTCTATTAAATTAAATGTGCCTATAGGCAAATATTTTACCTGGAAATTGGTGTTTTGGGCTGTTTCTTTCTTTAACCAATAGAAATGTGTGTTATCCAACTACTAGTGTTACTCACACTTATCTTGAGTGCGTAACAGTGGGGCGTGTGATGCACAGAGCCCAGAACTTGATGAATCATAGACAAAACTTGTTTGTAAACCAGGTTATCGATTAACTACGTTTGGCGCCATCTTGTGGAATTATTTAATGTAGCGAGCAATACCACAAGTTATTATAAACGTCACAAAAATAAATCTAATAAACACAGTTTTGTTGGTTTACTAAACGCTCCTACAATTTATCACCTAAATAATTATGATGTAGGATTATTTTTTAAAAATAGTAAAATTGTTCTTCTAACCAAAAAGCTTAAAAATCACCTCATTTTAGTCGAATTCAACTCCTCGCACCACACGGAACATTGACAAATAAGCGATAAAACGAAGAAACTGCGTCACGCTTGTAAGAGCCCTCCGTGTTTAGAGTTGTGTTTATCTGTGTTATCAGTTTAAACACGGTCTTCTCGCGAGACTTGAGTGTGAACTAATGCCAGCGGAAGTACATTGCGAGTCTCTTTTCCGCCGGCCATAGAGGAGCAAAAGGCAGGGTAAGATTCCCCGCTGATGAATTCGCCAAAGTTATCGATATCCATCCTCCTTTTAATGCCTCTTTGTGTCCGTATGCAAGTCTAAACCCCACATATACATTAGTAAAATTAAAAGTCAGGGAATATTGGCTCCATGTTGACGATGGATTACTAAATAAATGCTGTCACTCTTTGGTCTCCCTGTTAGGTTCTTCGCTATCCGCATGCCTGTTAGCGATAATGATGCAGCTTTATTCCAGGCGCTAGCCTTTAATATTTGGCTTCCTTTACACTTAATACGCTTAATGAGCTGTTTTTGTTTAGCGTGTAGTTTCTTCAATCAGTATACCGAGTTAATGTTGCTGAAATGTTACCACTTCGGTTTGGCGGCTAGCTTATGCTAACGTCTTTAGATGGCTTAATAGTCAGTGTTAAAACGTAGCACAACCTAGCCCGGTACCTAATGTCCAAACAACACACACAGCGAACATCTTAAGTTTATATTCTGGTTGCTCAAAGTTGCTTTAGGTGGCATGAGGAGAAACTACCACATGCGCAACCTACATGCTTAGAGTTTCCTGAAAGCTATTGATCCTGGCAGGATTCACAGTTTCAGGGCGCTGTTTCTCAAGCAAGTGCAGCTTTTGTCGCCTGAGAATGTCAGCTTCTCACTATTTGTTCACAGCATCATGAAGCTGAATCCATTTGTAACATCCTCTCGTCGCAAGAACCGCAAGAGGCACTTCAATGCCCCCTCACACATCAGGAGGAAGATCATGTCTTCTCCCCTCTCCAAGGAGCTCCGCCAGAAGTACAACGTGAGGTCCATGCCCATCCGCAAAGATGACGAAGTCCAGGTATTGTAGTTTGTATTGTTGCAAGTTTTTTCATAGCAGATATGCAGCATGTCAGCCGATTCGCCTGACCTGCTTGAACTGTTATGCACAGGTTGTCCGTGGACACTACAAAGGCCAGCAGATTGGCAAAGTAGTCCAGGTCTACAGGAAGAAATATGTCATCTACATCGAGCGTGTGCAGAGAGAAAAGGCCAACGGAACCACAGTCCATGTCGGCATCCACCCCAGCAAGGTGAGACATAATTGAGAAAATTCTTGGTTTGTGTATGTAGCAAATATGACTTGTTCCGTATTATAATTGCACGTGGGTGGTGAGAGGCATCATACCTGTTTGACATGGCATCTGTCTGTTAAGGCACACACCTGAGAGATGTAGTCTTTTGCCTTCTTGTCTCACATGCGCTAAAGCTGATAAAACACAAATTCCATGTGGAGAACAGGTACAACATAGGTATCGCTTGGGCATATATTGCAATTTTACATATTTTATCGATTGTACTAGAGGACAGTCATCTTGGTCTTATTTTGAAAGTTATTACCAATTAGCTATCGTCAGTTCATCCTCTTTTGTGTTTTTCCTAATGGCGGGCTCAGGGCCCTATTCCAGGAAGCATGATCAGTTGAGTTAAACATAAACTCTGAGTTGATTAACTCTGAGATGGGCAACTCTGGAGTTTTGCTTCCAAAACAGCTGATTGGAGTAAATTCAATCAACTGTTGAGTATGTTCACCCCTGAGTTAAGCGCATGCGTGAATGGAGAAAGAGAGCCATCATCTGTGGAGCTCTGATACCATGAATTCAGGGTAAACAAACTCAGAGTAGTTAGTTAAACCTCCTTCGTGGAATGGGGCTCTGGTCACTGCTGTAGTAAACTTCGATATTATTCAGCTGCTTGAGTCTCTCATCTTGTGGTTGGACAGACTACATTGTCAGTGTGTGAGATGGTAGTAGCCGATGGCGGTCTGTGTTCTGATCTGGAGTTATAAGCTGCTGTTATGGTTGATATCATCGGTCTGATTCACTGTAGTCAACTCCTAATCGATAGATTATCACAACTCAAAAATTGCTGCTTTAGTGCAGGAATAGAAACAGGAGAAGCCAAAAAAGGAAACAAATCAATTGTGGAGAATTTTTCAAGGTTTTTTGCAGAAAGTCTTGTTTTTTCCTAACTGCTGCAACAGTGTCCCTCTGTGCTATTAGGGAATCCCTGTGCTCCTACAATTAATATATCATCGAAATGCATGCGGAGACAACCTGCTCACACACTTTTCTCCAGTGAGGCTCGAATGTGTGCACCAGGTTAAAAGTTGAAAGCTTTACAACAAGTCCAAATGACACCAAAGCGCACCATGCACCAGCAGTTGTCATTTTTGCTGTGTTTTAGCAATCAGACAATAACAACAGTGAGCATAAACTGTCATGATGCGAGTTGTAGGACCACTCTAACCTAAAAAGGCAGCAGTTGGCTCAAGTGCTGCTACACAAAGCTCACTGAGAGCTACCAAGTGCAGTCAGAGTCCATCTGCCTGCAGAGTTTCTTTGGAACAGTCAAAGTTTACTGCTAGATACAAGATGATGTCACATCTAAGCCATGCTTCAGGATTCTATGTTATGTGTTAAAGTTGCCTGTTGTGCAAGGATTTGATTCTAAATGTAATCGATGTCGTAATCCTGCTCCTGCGTACACACCTTAAACTGAATGTAGGTGGACTGAGAAAAATTTCAGAGTTTGACACAGTTTGAACACACAGTCTTTCATCACACACTGATGCATATAATTTTGCACACTAAATATGAAACGTCAAAGTAAAATTGATCAATTCACATTTTGTGGAGTGGCATTGTTGTAGTTTACTATTGCATCGTAATTGTGTTATGGGGTGGATTTAAGTATTTGCTGATGCAATTCAGTTATAAATTGCAGCGAAATGTATTATAAACTACTGCAAACCTTGGTTCAAAGTGTATGAAACCAGAAAATGGTCAAATAACTAAAATCTTGATCAAGCTTAACTGTTTTTATTTAATATCTTTTGTTGGAGCCTTTTTCCCTAAAGACTTTTCACACAGCATCCCACGAACAACATTTCTGTTTAAAAATTCCTGCCAGCATTGGAAGTTTTGTCTTTTTTGTTTGTTTTGCTCTTCCTGTAGATGCCTGGCTCATCTGCATGAGCGCTATTTACAGTACAGACTGTTGGGCATCTACTGTTAAGCTTTCACATTAGCTTTGTACCTATTTTGTGACATTTTAAATCCAAAGCATTCTTAGTTTAAGATAAGTGGAGATGTAATTTGCTTTTCAGCATATCTCTGCCTTAATTTAAACTGCACAGTTTAGGGTGGGGTGTCATAAATAGAAGGTTCTGGAACTAGGGATTTATTTATTTTTTTTTTTTAACTTTCATGGAAAGGGAAAGGCAAAAACATAACAAGAAAGACAGAATTGTGTAATCAGAGAAAGAAAGTCAACGTATTAAGTTTTAGTTTCGAAGGACATAATAAATTACTGTCCAACACCTGGAGTACTCGAATTGGCATCAATTCACATTCATTCATATTCATTTCCTTGCAGTGGTAGGCTTTCTTTTACATTTGAAAGAAAAATCACTGATTTTAATAGAAATGAGACATTTTTCAATTATTAAGCAGTATATTTTGTTTAATGCTGTGACATTGATTTAAAGAGATTTTCTGCTAATTTCAGTGAGTTTACACGGTTTGTTTACCAAACCTTTTTTGTGTGTCTGCAGGTGGTCATCACCAGGCTAAAGCTGGACAAAGACCGCAAGAAGATCCTGGAGCGCAAGGCCAAGTCTCGCGCTGATGGAAAGGAGAAGGGCAAATACAAGGAGGAGACCATTGAGAAGATGCAGGAGTGAAAATGATCTTTTGCTATCAATAAACTCTGTAAATGGATCTCACTTTGTCATGTTTTCATTGTAAAGTTGGGATTGTTTTTAAAGACTTATTGGAATTAACACTTAATGTATTGTGTACCATCATAAAGTCTTGTGCAAGTCTCTAAACAGCACAAACATACATTACAATGGTAATTATAATAGTATTACAAGGAACGTGTGCTACTGGCCAATTCATAAGTTTTTCATGGAGAATAAAATACTTTAAAATTGTTGCATTTAAATCAGAATGAATTTCTTTTACAAAATAGCATGCAACATTTTTTTAATATGTTAATGAGAAATATTCAGTTCTTGACATATTTTAATTTTACAAAAATTTACAAACATAAATTATGGCCAAAATCAATCTTTATGGTCCAAAGATGTTACAAAAGTTAACTAGAGTACGGTGTTACTGAATTGCACAAGTGTGAGTGTAGTTTCACTATTGGCAAGCTACTGAAAGTATTTGTGGGCCACTGCACCCGACTCTGCTCATGTTTATTTAACTGAAATGCTGAAATAAAAGATTCATGATACTGTGCAACTAATTAAAAGAGCAGAATTACAGAAGCCTGGCATTTGCTAGAACTGATGGATGGATCTTTTATTGGTCCTGCAAGTGTAATTACTGAGTTGCAGCATAAAGAATAAAAACAGTACAATCTACAATAAAAATGTTAAGAATACCACAGGCCCATACTGAAGGCCTCATGTGAGGCAATGCAAAATTTTATACACAACTGTGGTAAAGACTATTTTTAAAAAGAATGAAGGCAAAGAGGAAAAAAATTAATAACGTACACTATAAATCTGATTTTATAGAGACTGGTAGGAATGATTTCCTGTAGTGTTCTTTATGGGTAGAATGAGCTCTGCAGTGAGGAGTGGAGCGGGTGTGATGGATTGTCCATGAAGAACATCGGTTTATTCGGTGACCTTCCGTCTTTCACTGACTCAAACGCCTCCAGATTCAGATCAGTTCATGTTTTCAGCCTTGTGGATTAGTTTGTTGATCCTGCTGGCATCTGTGGCACTGATGCATACAAACATAAAAAGGAGTTAAAGACAAGAAAGAAGAAAAAAGGGATTTTACATTTTACATTCAATTTTAGCAAAAATTTCTATTCTAAAATTCTAAAAACTATCATTAAGAAAACGTATGTAATATCGTAACTATCCGAAATATGGCAAAGTTTGATTTTCAGTTTGTCCACGAAATTTCATGCATACGGAATTTAACCATTTGGGTTAAAAAAAAAACAAAAAACAAATAGTTTTCCCCGTTTAGTAATTTTCTCTGAAAGCTGCGGAACAAGCCGCCGCTCCACTTCCTCTTTCTCTGGCTCACAGTCATGTGATACCTGTTGCCTTACCCGGGTCGTCGTCGTCCGCTTGGCTGCGTAAAGTTAGTTGAAAGTTTGTAGCTGTGAGGTCTTCTTATTTTTTTTTTTTAATCAAAACTGTCACAATGGCGGACGTTTCGTTTGCGATCGCGATTTCCGTGATGACCCTGTTTTGGGGTATTGTCGGAGGGGTTGTGCCTTGGTTTATCCCCAAAGGGCCAAACAGAGGGTGAGTTGGTTAGCTTCGCTGTAGCCTTCAGCTGGCTAAAACTAGCAAAAGTTACCGTGTGGTTTTCACGTTGTATTATGGCCTTGTTTGTTTATTTATTTGTTTACTTTTTATACAAACAAGTGAAGTGTGAAAGAGTTAAATTTAATGTTCGCTTTTTCTAAAAGTGCTGTATAACCTGTGAGCTACTCTTCAGTTACTAAACTGAAGCTAACTTTTACACCGCTTTACTCTGACTTCGTGCTAAAGTTGCTCCTATCCCTGGGAATAAATACAGCTTTTGTATTTGGGTACATGATACAACCATTAATGTACTCCATGTCTGGAAAATATGCCAAAGTCAAGACAACTTCCTTCATTTGCCTGTTTGTCAGTCGCATCACGAGATCAAGCTGTGTGGATGAGTGTGTTTTAAATCCAAGGCTGCAGATATTACATGTTAGATGTGCTGTTTATATATTTAAATATATATATATTATTTTCTCACAGTGTGATAGTGACGATGCTGGTATTAACTGCAGTCTGCTGCTACCTTTTGTAAGTATTCACCATTCTAATTTCATTTCCACATATTGCGCACACACATACACACACATACACACACATCTCGTGGCACCCTATGTAACTAAACACAATGAAGGAAGGTCACGGAAGGTCACAGTGTATCAGGTCTGCAATATAAAAGGCTGAAGCGAGCAGCCGGTTAAAAACTGAGGGGAGATCTTTCCCACAGGTGGGCTTCTTTTTAACAGGTGATGCAATTGGATGATATCTAATTGGTCTTTTTCCATTGCTCCAAATTAATTGATGCACATTGCTAAAAAATAAAGCAGGCCATGCATATTGTATTTCAGTGATAAATTATTTACATTCACAGTTTTGAGTTCATTTGGTTTTATGTTACATGTCAGCGGGCAAAAGGGGGCAGTATAGTCACAGTGATCTTGATGTCCTTTCTGTTTTCTCAGCTGGTTGATAGCTATCCTGGCCCAGCTAAACCCACTGTTTGGGCCAAGCCTGTCCACTGACGCCATTTGGTACCTGCGCTATCACTGGCCTTAATTTGCTCTCCCAGGACTTCCAACCCTTAAGGTAAACTTGGTATTATCCCTATTTGTTGCTTTTTATTGACTGGCTTGCTTTTGTCTAATATAGTGTTTATTGATACTTCTTTCAGCAGCAGAGGACCTGACAGTGCTGCACACCGGTGGATGTTTGCCATTGCAGAGTTCAGTTGTCCCGAATTGCCTTAAAACTCGCATCCCTGTGTGATTATTGAGTGGCACTGGTGCCTTGTATATAATGACTCCCAAAGGACTATGAGATCTGTGTGGGTGTGCTGTACCGTAAATTAAAACAACATTTTTGTTGCAATTTTGTTTATGTCTTATGCACATTGTGCTCAATGATATTGATAGCGCGTGTGTGTGTGTGTGTGTGTGTGTGTGTGTGTGTGTGTGTGTGTGTGTGTGTGTGTGTGTGTGAGTGAGAGTGTGTAAGTGGTATATATTTGCTTTTCTTTGTGTTTGTGATGGATGGTTCATCAGATAATTAATAAATTAATAATTAATTCCTCCACAATTATTGTTGTTGATTTTTTTTCCACTAATTTATAAATTTATACCTTTTCCTAAAAGTTTTATATAATTTTCTTAGTGAGAAATTCCACTATAAAACTATTAATACCTACTTAATAATCTAATATGTTCCTAATGTTGAAAATCCTTTGCACAAATAAATGTATTTGTATATTTTCATTGAGCATAGACAGCACTTTTAATAACCAGTGACTGCATAAAATTGAATTTATATATATATATATATATATATATATATATATATATATATATACAGTTATAAGTATATATATATATATTTCTTTTCATTCAGCCATTACTGATAACGTTTTTACGTCCTGAAACACGTCAGTCTGGCGGTGACGACAGTCGTAGCTCAATCCGGCCTCTCGCTTTCCGTAGTTCCAGCCGACTACGTTGGCAACATGGCGTCGTCAGATGTCCACGTCCGAATATGTGAACAAGAAATACTCAAATATGACTTGGAAATTAAAGCTCTCATCCAGGTGCGAATATTTATTTGGTAAGGCTACTTAGTGCCGTGATAGGACACGCCATTTTTCGAGCTTGCCATATAAAGGACTTGTATTTATTTGCCTGATAGTTTGCGGTGAGCAGCCGCCGTAAGTGGAGCAAAGGACAGTTTCAGTTATAACATGAGAGGGACTCTCACAATTATAATGGGGCTCTAAAGAAAAATATCCGCAGCCAAGTTTGGTCACCTAACGAAATGTTGTAATAATACTGTAAATAACTAGCCGGTGTCGTGCCAAAACGCGATTTCCGGTGTTGTGCTAAAAATGAATGGCTGTATTTAAATTGTTGTAAATGATTTTTTTTAGCCTATAATTTGTGAAACATGTCAAACATACCTCTCATTAATGATATCAAGTAATTTCGAGCCAGAACAGCATTCCTGTCACAAGGTAGAAGCTGCAAACACTTTATTGCAAAGTGACTTTTATATGTTCTTTATTTATCCGGGTAAAAACTGACATTGACATTAAAAATATCTCTTTAAAAACAGATCTGCCCAAGAGGGCAGCAGAAATTGCAACAAATAAACATCACAGTTCTATAAAGGTCTTTGAAGATGCCAAACAGGACTGGATTGATTATATTGAAGGTACAATAACGCAGACTAATGAAGATACTTGCAAAACAGGTCATTTTATAGATAAGCCTTTCATAAATCCTGTTCACTATATTCTTTTTATCCATATAGGCAAGGACATTACACATATAAAAAAAAAAAGCACATAAAAACATCACACTGGTATTTGCCAAAACTGGTTGCTGTTATTTAAACTGTTGTAAATAACTTGTTGGCCTATAGTCAAACATATCTCAATTTTGAGCCAGAAAGAATATTTCTGTCACAAGGTCAAAGCTGCAGTCATTTTCTTTGGCAAAGCGACTTTTATATGTCCTTTATTTATCCAGGTAAAAAGTCTCATTGAGATTAAAAATGTTTTTTTCAAGCACGATCTGGCCAAGAGGACAGCAGAAATGACTACAAATATAACATCACAGTTGTGTAAAGATAGTTTAAGTTGTTAAAAAGGACTGGATTGAAAGTACAACAGCGTAGAGTCATAAAGATGCTTGCAAAACAGGTGATTATTTTATATATAACCCCTTTGTAAATCATGTTGACTGCAGTCTGTTTACCAACATAAACAAGAATATTAGGCATTAAAAAAAATTTTCTTTCTGGCAGGACACCTTGGTTCTCACAGCACCGTGTTTAAAATAATTTAAAACACAGTGGTACAAATGACCTTAATCTCTGTACCTAAATAAAAATGAACCTTCATTAATGTCATTAAAGTCAGTGGGCAGAAAAACAATCAATAAAAGTGTTATTTTCCAAACATGTACTGGATCAAGTATCTCACTTGTTCCATATGAGGAGATGAGGAGGAGGAGGTCTAAAGCAATGCCGATTCAAATTGCAGTTCAGCTTAAAGCTGCACTGATATTCAGAACAGTGGTCGGGCCAACATGTGATCGATTCCAGCAACATAATAATGATTCATCATGATTTTCGTCCTTGTTTCAACATTTTGCCAGGATATCACTGAGTGCGCAGGCCCTCAAAGCAAGCTGACAGAATTAAACGGAGAAGTGAAAAAGAATTTCCACAGCTTACGATTACGGATTCAGGTGAGAGATTTTCCGTGCGTCATGTAACCCCAGTTAATAGGCTGTGTGTCAGTCTCTTTAACCACTTGTGGTTATTTTGCTTCTGTGCCAGGACTTGGAGCAGATGGCAATGGAACAGGACAAAGAGTCAGACAAGCAAGCCTTGATGACTCAGGTCGAGAGACACAGAAAACAGATGCTCAGGTGATGTCTTTTAGAAGTATGAATGGTAATGTGTGTGTCCTCATTTCTAAACAAGATGCATGGGAGTTTTAGCCCACTTTAGTGCATTAAAACCTACTTAATGAAAACATTTATTGATTTTACTTTTTTGTATGTTTTGCAGTAACCAGACAGCCTGGAGGAAAGCCAACCTGTCCAGCAAACTTACAATCGACAACATGGAAAAGCAGGCTCTACTTAACGGAGCCGATGAGTCTGTGAGGCAGAGGTGAGCTGAAGATTGTGCTGATTTTTAAAGACCAGCAAGCGTCAGCTTTGTCTTTAAAGGGCCTCAGAAGAATGCACTGTTTTCAAAGGTTTTATTGCTTTTATATTTTGCATTCAGTTTGCATGCATTGTTTTTAAATCAGGAAGATGACCAAAGAGGGTCTGGCCCAGACCGCCAGCGACATCACAGAAAATCTTATGAGTATCAGCCGAATGATGGCCCAGCGAGTTCAGCAGAGCGAGGAGACCATAACGTCACTAGGTTAGTGAATGAAGACCTGATGTACGTGAGAAAAAATCCAAATTCTCCTGTTTAGACCACATGCTAAAAACGTTGTTGTACTTGTTTGATTTAAATGGCATTAAAGGGTTTTTGTTTACTGAGAGTAATTTAGCTGCTTTAAACTGATTGACAGTTTACGCTGTGTTAATGCACACTCAGAAATGAATCTCTGATATGTGTAAAGCCCCAAACTACCTTTTTATTTCTCTTTTCTGTTTAAAGCAACCTCCTCCAGAACAATCCAAGAGACAAATGAGGAGTTTAAGACCATGACGGGGACCATTCAGCTCGGGAGAAAACTCATCACCAAATACAACCGCAGGGAGCTCACTGACAAGCTGCTCATCTTCCTGGCAATAGCTCTTTTCCTCGCAACAGTCCTCTACATCCTAAAGAAGAGACTGTTCCCCTTCCTGTAGACCAAAGAGGTTCTCCCGTGACCACGTACGGTACTTTCCATCGTCAGTGGAAATGATTTAAACAACTCTGAATGCTGCGTGCCATGTTAGACACAGTACACGCGAGCGTCTGCACAGTGGAATGCGGACTGTTTGCTTGACTTAACTGAAATGCCGCTGAGGGTGAAATATTGTCCACATAGAGGGGGATCGGCCTACAGGGCTACAGCTCAGAGGCAAAGAAATCATTGTTCTGCTTTGAGAATTCAAGATGTGTCTTTACTTGAGGGCAGATAGCATGCTGATTAATATAACGTGTGACATTTGACTTTTATAATTGATTTATTTAAAAAAAAAAAAGTCCAAAGTATTATCAAAGAAACACGGGCCGCTTTTTAGCTTCACCAATTTTTATTAGCAAGTCTGTCACTGAATGACTATTGTAGTATGTTTTGATCTTAATTACTGTTATTCAAATCTATAACTGCTATAAAATGACACTATATTAGAAACATATATATTTGGGATCAAAACTAGGCCGGAACATGTTTTAACATTACCAATGGAAACCGAGCCATTTACTGCAATCCAGTTTTCCATAATTACTCTGCAAATAATGTTTCAGCCTTATGGGAATTTACTGTACAACTTACTTACTGTAACGTATAATTTATTACTGCATAATGATGACTTAATGCTGTTCATGTGAATAGAATATTTAAGTGCTTTTTAACTTTATGATTCAGGCTCAGTTGCGCTCACTCTGCGTTTTACTTCTTGAACAGCACTCACAGGGTGTATACACACTTCTGACGGTCTCCATGTTTATTCAGTTGCCGTGCAAATGGAAGTAAAAAGAAAAACCCTGTATTAAGAGTAAGATTGGACACACTCTGCTCCGTCTCTGTCTGCGTAAACTCGGCTGTGGCTCGGCAGCCGAGCAGAAAAGCTCAGAAAAGGAGTAGCAGTGTTCACACTGGCAGAGATAGGACAGCATGCACCCCTGCCTTTCTTCAGATAAGACCCGGAAAAGCAGATTATTCCGACCCGTTTCCCTCTCCCTTTCCAGTGTGAGTGGAGAGTGAGGGGGGATATTTTTAGGTTTGTGTGGCACTGTTATCTGACGTCGCCTTTTCAACACCACAGAGGAGAGGGTGGCCAGAGAAGCTACATGACCTTGCCACCCTTTCTGCAATTGCTGGGCATTGCTATTTCATTTATTATTTGTAAATGTCATCATTAATTATTAATAAACACAATGGCTTCTGCATCCTTGAGTGTGTCTGAAATGTGCATTTGTATTGTTTGCAATAAGATAGCAGACAACAGAGTATGTGTGGAGAGACCTGAGAGATGCCTAAGCATCTCTTACTTGTGTAAAGTGGTGGCAGTTGGACGGAGCCAATTCCCAGCCTGTTCATATAGTTGTACACTTTGACAAAGCCCCTGGCTCTCTGTCAGGCAAATTGGGCCATTCTTGCATTTAGCACCAAGATACTGACAATTGAGTGTTCGGGTTTGTATCTGGATAAGTGGGCAGAGGTCTCTGAAGGGTACACGACACCATACTGATGGTGTAAACACAGGGATCAGGTGGCTAATGGGAGACCTCAGCAACTTCACATTTGTTTGGTAAATTTTACCAAGCTTTGATATCACTAGTATTTGATAAATACAGCAGTTCATTTTTTTTTTGATACAAGTATGTATCCAGTTAAACATGAATGGAACAACAGCAACTATGTTACAATAAAAGGCAAAAAGTTACATAACGGTAATCTTCAGAGAGCCAATCCAAAAATAGTTAAATATTTTTGATCTAATCACTTTGGATTTGTTCCCATATTTCCAAGTTCAGGAAAAAGGTGACTTTTAGGAATAAACAAATGATGTTGAAATTACTAAATATTAAACTAATTTACATAAGAATTAAAAATGATAATTAGTGTAAGTGTTTCCTTATTAAAACCTAATTTTAAAACATTTTAAAAGGTCAAGGCCACGGCTAGGCCGTCTCCGTCCCCAAAGCAACCTTTAAACAAGTGTATAGCGAGTACACGAGGGCTGACAGTGGGTTGTAAAAAAAATGTAAACATTTAGCAACCTTTTAACTATGTTAGAGCATATTGAAGGAAGCTTAGTAATTGGCACTTGAGCAGTTTAACCAGACACAAACCATGTGAGGGTTTGACAGATGTCAGATTTCTTATGTGGGTCTGTAGCTCGTTCCAGCAGTATATAACCCAGAGGTCTGCATTAAACGTGGTGTTAAAGTTGTAGTTTGTTATTTGATGGTTTGGTTTAATATTACCTGCGTTTTTTTAATGATTTAAAGATAGATTGCAAAGCTAAAACAGACACACTGAGGTTGCAGTTGTTATAAATTTTAATAACAGTGGTAGTAACAATAATAATATAGAATATATACAATTATATTTTATAAATACGTTTGAACTTTTGCTGTGATCCACTGAAAATACTTTTGGTAGGAAAAAACACTTAATATTCAACTTTTAAAAAGAAAGGAAAAATGGAGAAGGAATCTGGCAAATTCAGAATTTAATTTAATGGTTTTTTCTCAAATTAAATGTGAGCTGAAAATAACTAAAATTTTAACATATTTAGACAAAAACTGGTGCTGAAGTCAAACGGAAAATACGAGGAGTAATTCATCAAATATAAGTAAGTTACACAAATTGTTTTAATACGTTGGTAAAAACATGCAGTCATAGAAAGCTATTACGGTAAATGAGCTTTTTTTTTGTCTCTTGTTTACCACGTCCTAATGCCATGTAAAGAAGACACCCCGTTACTTGAGGAGTATGTGTTCTGGACATTACTGAAATCCCCTACCCCAAAGTTCATGTAATTGCCGTTGCTGGAGGATCCTTGCATAGTCTGCATTGCGGCTGCGGGGTAATTGCATGCATAGTTTGTGTTGCAGCCGGAGCTGGTGTAGTTGCTGAAGGCCGTGTAGTTGTTATAACTAAAATGGTTAATGTGACCCATACTGTAGGATGGATTGTAGGTGGCTGCGTCTGCCGCGAGACAGGGCTTCCCGTCCCTCACCAGCACTGGCACCGACACCCTCCTGGGCGGCGGCAGGGACACCATCTCCAGGCTCTGGTCCTGCCTCTGCCGCTTGCACTTATACCTCCTGTTCTGGAACCAGATCTTTACCTGCGTCGGGGTGAGTTTGAGCACCCCGGCGAGGTGGTCTCTCTCCGGGGCCGAAAGGTACCGCTGCTGTTTGAAGCGGCGCTCCAGCTCATACACCTGCGCCTGGGAGAAGAGGACCCGGGGCTTCCTGCGTCTCCGAGGTTTGGGCCGGTCTGGATCCTCAGCCTTTATGTCCCCCATAGACTCTGACGGAACACTGAACTCCTCTGAAACCAAACACAGAGAGAAAAGAGAAGTGAGTGAATTAGACTTCTTTTGTGGTTTTAGAAAACATTTTTAGTCTTTTTTCCCCTTTCTTTTCTGTTTTTAAGCGCTATCATAACAATCATGATAATAGCTACAGGTTGTTGTCCGCTATGGAGCAAAGACATCTGACATGGTTTACGCGCAACTTTCTGATTTGTAATTTCATACAAAGATGTCAATAATATTTATGACTTTATTATATTTGCAAATGTATTTTAGAAATAATAAGTTCAACAGGACTATTAGCTTTTTGTTTTTGTGTAAATTAGAAAAGCTTAATTTTAGGGCCTCTGTCCAGTAGCCGACGCTCTTCTTGTATAAATTCCTGTAGTACTTATTGCTTTAATGGAGGTACATTTGCAGAATCCGTTATGTTTATTTAAATCAAAGCGCATGAGCATCCAGGCCTGCATTTTACAGGCCTCTAAACTAAATACAGTCCTTTCTTCAGCTCACCTTTTCTTCGTTTCCCGTCTAACGCATCTGCTTTTCCATCCTTATCTATTCCCATGTCCATGAGGGATTTGCCATAAAAGGTAGAAGCAAAGTTGAGGGTATTGCCTCTGCCGGCTCTAGAGTCGTGGGTGTCTTCTCCAAAGAGCGAGGCGGCGGTGGACGAGATGTCCCGGAGAGATTCCTGCTTCATTCGGCCCAGCATGCAGGAGGAGGAGGAGGAGGAGGAAGATGTCGCCACGGTACAGCAATCCATGCGAGAAGAAACGTCCAAAGAAGACGCCAGAACGTCATGAGTCTGCTCCAAGTTTAATATATCCTTTACAGAGAAGGGAGTGGACGTGCTGGGACTGGGAAACATTGCCAAGAACCAGAAAAAAAAAAATTGTTAACCTGTCATATGGAGGCAAAACAACGAGGGCAACAAAACGCTTTCCTTGGATTTAAGTATTAGTTTGGTATACTCGACTGTTCTTGAGTGAAGTGTGCATTTTGAATGTCAACTCTGACTCAAAACTTTTTTTTTTCTTGCTCTCTCTCTCTCTCTCTCTCTCCCTCCTTTCAGTGACGCAGAGAGGGGGGTATCCAGTGGGACCCTTAGCCTAGGTACTCCCATTTAATGACGTAAAGCGATGTCTGGTAGGCTACATGTCAGGCCTGATGTTGGTCATAGGCCTATCTCTTAATTTGCTGCAAAGTTGCCTACTTACGCAGCACAAAGCAAATAAGATTTCGGTACCCCACCCCACCCCCAAATCAATGTATCGCTTCATCCTGTAAGAAAAACACACCTGCTTGTGCTTCAATTGGGGATATCATTGATTTATAAAGTTTCTAAATTAAGTACCCATGTTGTTGGATAGTGTTTAGTACTGATGTAGTCCATTACGCACAATACAAGCGCGTTTCGTGGGCCAGACAGGACGGATGTTTACACAGGTCTACATCTGACACACACATCACAATCGTGCGTTAGCGACCACTGAATTGCATCGTTTAGCATATTGAGAGGAATTAAAGAGGGTTCATGTGTCCGCATGGCAGTCCGCGTGTGTATGTTTGGGGTGTCGGCCCGTCCGTCTTCCGGGGGGAAACAGAGCAGACGAGAGTCAAAAAGGAGGGAAGCAGACAGCAGGTTGGGTCCCTAAACACGGAACCTGAAACCAGGAGTGACACACTTTGCTGTCTGCCTCTAAGAGATTTTGGAGACGCTGTCTGTCTTATCAGGACGTGATAACAGATGACAACAAGCTCCCACCCAAGCTGCAGGCCAGGTTATCCTAAAAAGTGTCATGTGTGACACTTCTGTCTCATGGCAGTCACGAAGTCCCAGTTCATTTAGCCTTTGAGCTGGGTTTAAATCTTCAGTTATATCCTGTTATATACATGTTACCAAGTGTAGCACACAGGCAAAATGAGATGTCAATTAAGCATATAATCAATGAATTCTTAATTTAACAATGATAAGGTGGGCTAAATGGCTTCAGTTGTCAGCAGTGAAATGGAGACAGCTGTGCGTAATGACGCGTAGCCTACACGCGTTTCCCCTCGCACCCTTGGCACTAAACCTACTATTAATGCCTGTGGAGACGGTCGCAGGAGACAGAGAGCATTATCGTTTGTTTTATCTCCAGCGTTTAGCGCAGCCACGGGCTAAATGGGTCCCCCCGTCTCCGATCCAGCGATTGTGTTTATAGTTTTAAAGACTATTTGTGCGCCTCGCGAGCTGATGAATGGCCATAAAATCTTTCTCGGGCGCGGTGAGAGTCAACATTGGCCCAGCGCTTGATGTAATAATTGGCGAAATAAAGTAAACGCATGTTGGGGGAGCACAAGACACGAGGAAATGTTTTCGACATGATTGATTTCAAAGTTCCCCCAGTTTTCTGGAATTAATCGCAAAAAGAGATTGAGAGAAACGAGCCATATGCTGATGAACTGCATGCAGAATGATGTGAAACTCTCAGTCCTACTGAATACTAACTTATTCTGTCAACTGTAAATTGAACATGACAGGTCTGGCATGTGTTTCATATCCCTAATGCTTCGTCCTGCAGAAGCCCCGCGGTCCCCTTTGACCTGTCTTTCTGCAGCACATCTCCAACTCAGATAAAGCTTCAGATAAGGTTGCTTAAAAACTTCCGCTGCAGGGACGTGTGGGTATTTTGAGGGTTGCGTGTTAGAGGGAGCCTCACCGTGTGTGTGTGTGTGTGTGTGTGTGTGTGTGTGTGTGTGTGTGTGTGTGTGTGTGCGCGCGCGCGCGTGTGTATTTGTGTGTGTGTGAGAGAGAGAGGTATAGCAGGTTTTTGGTGGGGGTCTTAGACCGTGGGCTGGTATTCTCTTGTCTGGAGGCTTTTTGGATAATTTAGTTCCACTAACTGGCTGATAATTAGGCCAACAGTGCCATTACTATATAAACGGTCAGCAATTACATCACACTTTCCCCTTAGCTTTATTGTTCCACATGTCAGAATATTGCAGTGGTGGATAGAGTAGGCCGACACATTGAAAAATTATCCTTCAACTGACCTTAGCTTGCTTGCATATTCTATAAATGCCTTGTTTATTTTATTTTGAATGCTGAATGCTATAATGTAATGTATAGTTGTAAAGGAAACGGATTTATCTGTCAGTGAGGAAAACAAAGGAAATTTTCAGGGAGCCTTCAAGTAAGATCAAATTTAACATTTTATTGAAATGCATCAGTCCAAATGAGTTTTATCCCGCTATTAGATAAAAATGCTAAATGTTAAAAACTCTGGAAGTGCAGACAATATATGTAAATATGCAGATAGTGCTTCTATGAAGACTTATTTGACCCGTAAAGCCTGAACCATGAAATAATTGCCAGAGAACTTTTAATGAACCTTCTGACAAATTTAAAAAAGAAATTAATTAAATATCAATTTGAATATTGTTTTTTCCACATCTGACATTTTTGTGGAATTTATTGCAGCAGCACTGCATGTGTTACACTGATGATGTAAAAAAAAAAAATTTGTATCAAATATGATACACTTGGTGTCACAAACAAAAAAACTTGTATGCACCAGCAAACAGAAACCAAAATGTAGTACTGTGCAAAAGCTTTTGTCAGTTTAGAAGTTTATGTCACCATCTCATCATCAGTCACAAACTCAGTCTGCAGCAGAACAGCAACAGCAAACATACAGACGAACAGTTCCTGTGGGAGGCCTGATCTCAACAACAGAGTCACTCTGGGATTATGTGTGGAGACTGAAGACAATGAGGAATTGTGGCAAGCTCACCAAACTGCTTGGGACAAACTGATTACCGAATGCCCTTAAAAACAGTTTTTAGGATAAACGGTTCCTCGTTTTCTTTCTTTTAGGGAAAGATCTTTTACACTGCATCAATTTAGTTAAAAAAAAAATCTATTTTATCAACTTTATTGTATATATTTTGTTTTCTATTTATTTATATGATTTATGAAGTTCATTAATAAACCCAAACTATTTTGAAAGATTAGATTAGATTAGATTAAACTTTATTAATCCCTTTGGGAGGGTTCCGTCAGGGAAATTAAAGTTCCAGTAGCACTTTTTACATTATAGGCACACAAACAGAAATATAGTCGGAATATTGTCAGTTGGAAATATACAAGAATATACAAACAAAGGAATAAATAGATAAATAATAAACAAAGATACAACAAAGACAAAGAAGATAGACGATGTCTGACAGATGAAGTGATATTCCACCTTGATATTGTCCATTGTCCAGTACTGCATCCTAATTATAATTTAGTGGATGAAACATTTGCACAGTAATGCACCCAAAGTTACACACTATGTACACATACATGAAAGAAATGTAAGTCTTTGTAATCGACCGTAATCAAGTAAAACTCTTGTGTTACTAGAAATTAACACCAAAGAATAACTGGCAGTCAGAGCAGCGGCCCAGGCCCAGTTCATACAGAATGAAACAATGCGTGATATGAAATCTGTAGCGACTCTAAACTTCTTTGAAAGCAGTGACTGTGCGCTGTTGTCGTAGATACACTGACAGTCTCGCTGTTGCCCTCTGATTAGAGGACTTCTGCTGTCTGATATCTGGGGAAGTAAAAGGTGTAACAATAATTTGCATGAGAAAATTTTCATTTTCTGTCAAGAGATTTTTAAAAAAAAAAAATGGTCCTTTAAAAAATTTGAAATGAAAAGTCTGTTGCCATATTTTCCATCCATTAACATTTTCAGAAAAAAAACCTGAAGCTTTTTCTTAAAGTATGAAAAGACAAAAATAAGAATACCAGTCCTGTCTGAGCAAAACACATCTAAACCAAAATCAAATTAACAAGCATGCAGCAGGATGTTATAACACAGTTCAAAGGAGAAAATATTTTCAGCAAGACTCCATTAATTTCATATGTACAGCATTTGGTTCAAACTTGTGAATCATTGCTTTAAACTGAACATCTTTGAAGTCCTAACACTCAGCTGGCAATTAAATGTAAATTCTGCATCCCCAGCAAATAAAATTCAAACATCAGACCCTCAAAAATTAGTTTATTTTGAAAGAAAATCATTGTTTACATATGGGACTCTAGCAAACACCATAATTGTGTACATTTTTTAAATGAATTTTAGCATAAAAATTGAAATAATAAACTTTTCAAGGTAAGTCACCATAACTGATAACTGAATTTCAAATTGCAGTTTTCCCCAAACATTTAAACCCATTTCCAGAAACTGTGGTTTAATTTCCCCAGAACTCCAAACACAAACTGAAAAGCGTTCACTACTTTGTCAAAAATCCACCGACCACCGAGCTTCAAATTTCAGAACTGTGTGCGCACTTACATTTTTTTGCGTGTATAAAATTGAGGGTATTAATCTCATTAAAACTGAAATTATAGACAAACCCCAAAGTATTTTCTTATTCTAGTCTTAAACTAACATGTCACAGTACTTGTGTGGCCCAGAAGGCCTACAGAGCCAGATGCAGCTGAAATTCATATCGCCACCTGTTTTTCCATATTTGTTTTCAAGACTTCATTGCATATTGTATTTCCCAGTGTACTTTCTTCTCCCCCCATGCATCACTTAATGGGTTAGACGGTCCAATTTGCTTCCAGTTCAAGGTCGGGTCTTGGCAGCCGCACTCTCATGCTGTGTCTCCATCTCTGCTGCACCCTGGATGTTTCTCACAACATAAGTAAAACCTGACTGTTATATAGATATGACAGATGTCATAAGTCAAATCTAATTCTGTCGCTCTCTTAATTTTGAGCTCTCAGATCCCAGTGCGGCTCCTAGAGTAATCAAAAACTTGCATTTGAGCCATCGTCTGCTTACTGTCTTGATGAGTGGATTTTTTATTAGAGAATTAATGCAATAGAAGTCATGCTGTCACAAAGATCATTCAGGGGTCAGCACTGTCTCATTCATCAAGTGACACAAGTGTAACCATAAGCATCCGCTGATCCGGATTCAGGTTGTTGTAACTGGAAACTATCTGAATATGGCAGTGATGTTGAGTGCCATCTGTCTGTGCATCATTTGTCTTCTCCGTGATGGAGGGAGCAGCATCCCCTTTATCTACCCTCCATCCACTGCATCCTCCCACCCTCCTCCCCCATCCCTCATACACACTCACCAGGTCATGTTCATAAGCTTGGCAAGACTTCACACAATCGTTTGCTGAGTTCAAGGTGATGTTCGAGCCCCCAGGGGACGCAAGGGGATGGATCTAACTCTGTGCCTAATTTAGTTTTGTCTACGGCCCTTCACAGCTGATGTTTGAGGTCAGTAGCGGGATACTGTGTTGTAGCTCATGAGCTGATGAATGCATTTTAAAGGGGAAGATTTTGCTATGCTGACATATACAGTTTGTACATGCTACGGTGATTTTAATGGGGTTATCCAGCAATTTAGTATTGAAATTTTCCTACATTTGGAAGACCTGTGAGCTGCAGGACAGCGTGGGAACCGCTGCAGCAGCAGTTCCACATTTATGCACGCGGGTCCTGCACAAATATTAAGCTGTTTTTTTGCAAATCATTTTTAACATCTGCATATTTTTTTCCAAATCTATATGTTTTACAATACTTATTGTAACACAACATTAAAGCGCTGCATTTTATTACACATCTGTTACACAAGCTCTCTCCAGAGGCACAAAAGGCCTCGTGCTGTCCTACTTGTTAAGTTGTTCTTTTTAAAAAAAAAATCTGTTTGTTTGTTTCTCAATTTGGCTTGACTTGTTTCTTGTCCATTCTCCCCTGGGGGGATTTCTTGCACTGTGTTTACCTGCTGTGCCCTAATTAGTGCCACATTTTTTTATTCTATTTTTTTTTGTTGTTGTTGTTTCCCCGCACCCACCAAGTTTGCAGTCCTTTTTCGTGGTGTTCATGTTAATTTTTGTCTTCTGGATTCTCCCTTACCCTTCCTCTAGACTGTTCTGTTGCCTGACAGTTTTGGACTGACCTTTTGCGACCCCTGAGCCACGCTTTCGGCTCCTCTTTTGCCTTCAGCAATTATCAGACCGTCCGGTGACCTAGTGACACAATAGATTTAGATACAAAACCTGTGGACTGCCTGTTTAAATCAGTGTAAATAAATCTATTTTCTTTTTTTTTGTTTGTTTCTTTTGATTAAACCAAAAACAGGTTTCTCAGTAACACCTGAATTTACATTTCATATCAAAGTGACTTTTGTTAAAGAAGGTATATAAAATAAAATAAACACTTTTTCATTCTGACCTAAGTCAGTTTGAATGACTTTTGTAGCGTTACCATGAAAATTGGCCACAGGGGGGCAGCATCACATAGTAATTCACTAACTCCCACAACTCAACATCTTCTTGTCTATTTAAATAAACACCAAAATAACACCATGAGATATTTTGTCTCATCTGCAAGTAAAATTTAAATTGGACTTTGTTTGTTTGTTTTTTTTTCATTTTTTTTTTCCTGTCTAAATTATTAGAAATTTCTGAAAGCAGGCCGGACCAACATGTTCAACCCTGTTCCTTAAAATCTCACACTATGCTGTGTAAAATAAGGGTTCTGTATAAAGAATATTTTTCTGATATGAATTCTATGCTAATCATGTATTAGGAGCTATGTGACCCACTTAATGTTTGGCCTATTTATAAATATATATTAATTTTGTGTCCCCTCTTTAAATATTCGTTTTCTTGATCCTCATTTTATCGGTCCATCAGCAAACCGGGACCAACTATGTGCCCTGAAGTTTGTAGTGTCTCACTGCCAGTCTGGTTCCTTTTTACCAGCTGCCATTGCATTATGGCTCTTAAATTACCCAGTGCTGCCTGTGCCAAGTTAACATGTTGAGTGGTCTGTTTTTCAAACCACTGGAGTTGACCAAGAAATGAGGTAAGAGCATTGCTAATAGGCGAAATGACCAACATTAGAATAAGACTTGCTGTTACAGCTAGAGTTCCACACTTGGCTTAATGGCATTCATGTGGAGACAAAGGTGGTGCGGAAAGCGCACTGGTCTCTGCGCACGTCTGTGGTCGAGGATGAATGATCTGTCACACACACACACACACACACACACACACACACACACACACACACACACACACACACACACACACACACACA
>JAVDPK010003007.1:165603-179383 GCA_034780415.1 Cichlasoma orientale | reverse complement strand
ACACACACACACACACACACACACACACACACACACACACACACACACACACACACACACACACACACACACACCGACACGTACGGCCACTGTCAACTACGACAAATTGCTCCAGAGGTGATCACGTCCTTGGCATCTTCACGACTGCTTCCTGTGGAAAAATACATAAACATATCATTCACTTGCTCTGAATCAATTTCCATCACCTCTAATAGTGTGGCAGGTTCTGCAGCGCTGAGGGCTTCGATCGTTGTGTTGTTATCTTGGCAAACAGATCCTGGCTGGCAGGTATGGGCACTGATTCATCCAACTCTGGCCCATTATTTTCGGTATTTAACAGCGGACTTCAGGGACACCTACATGATAGCTTGACCCAAATGTTTGGGCAATGAATAGAACGTCTTTTGAGCAGGTTAAAATGTGGATTTTCATTTTCAGTGCTTGTTGTAACACACTGTACTGTACTGTTGGTGCCTCTGCGCACAGAGACACCAAGTCACCTTAGTAAGCACACGGCTGCATAAGGTTACTGTACGGCCACTGTGTGTGTGTGTATAAGAGGGAGAGAGAGACTGTTATTGTGTATCCTCTTCCTGTCTTTCCTCACTGCCTGTCTTTCCCTCTCTAATGGGAACAGTATGAGAAGAGAGCTTGTGCTCCGTCTGGACCTTTCTAATTGCCCCTGCCACAGAGGCCTGATACAGCAAGACCCTGTGTTCCCAGCAGGTCAGGCATGTGTGTGCGTGTGTGTGTGTGTGTGTGTGTGTGAGTGAGTGAGAGAGTGAGAGAGAGAGAGAGAGAGAGAGAGAGAGAGAGAGAGAGAGAGAGAGACTTGGGCAGACAGACTCATCACTCAGGTGGTGATCCCTCGGGCCCACCACACATATTCAGGCCCCACATAGAGAACACCATTCATTATAAATTTCAGAGCAGACCAGGAGTGGTTAGGAGAGACTTGAGAGGGGGAGGAGAAAGTGAAGGAGGAGAGCAAAGGACAGGAAGATGAGCAGAGGCATGCAGCACAGGTAGAAGTTAGATATCTGTTGGATTATAGCTCAAAGCTTTGGAACATCCTTATCAGCCAAAAGAGCAGCCCACTTTGGTGAGCGAAAGCATCTTGGGATGCACACACATAGACACAGGGATTTATGCAGCTCTATATTATCTTAGCATATAATCTTCTCGCAGCCCCAAGGCTCTCCGCTACTGCCGGGCCAGGTTATGAAATCCACCCAGGGCCAGGTTACAAAAATCCTCTCTGTGGCATCTGCCAGGGAAGGCGGCTCTGTGTTGACAGATGGGCACAGCATTCCTGGGCCTGGACCTTGCCAGCACGCTGCCAGGAGCTGGACTGAAGGAGCCATGGAGAGCCTGGCTGGCATTTCTTTACACCTATGTGTTTAATTTCTGTGGCAACCTCGAGGCACGTACGACAGGAGTTACATTCCCCGAATGCTGCGCGTTCAAACTGACACGTAGGGCCAGTGATGACTGTTACTGGGAAATAAATAGATGGGTATGGATTCAGGCATGTGTCTGGGGGGGGGGGGGGGGGGGGGGGGGGGGGGGGGGGGGGGGGGGGGGGGGGGGGTGCCCCCCCCCCCCCCCCCCATTAAACAGACACTAAATTGATTTGTTCAGTCTCCCTTGACATGTTCTAGAGACTTTCTGTAAAAAAGCATCAGTTAAGCCACAGAATTATGAGTTTCTTCATTCTAGCTTGATTTACATGCAGCTCCAAGCTTACACTGATTGATGTTTCTCGTTTTTGTTTTTCTAATCCCTTTATCAAGAGGTTTACCTTCACAGCTGAGGCAGACTTAGACCCACGCTGCCCCAGTTACGTGATCTATGTCTAGTCAGGGAAGAAAGTTTGACCCCTTCCCCCATGCCTGCCTCGTGCTTCCACAGGGATAGTGTTTTACATACTCAAGGTGAGTGGAATACCAGTGCAGCTCTGTTAGCCCAGCATTTTACTCACTCAGGGCACCTACCTCTCTGCATAACTGGCCACCTGCTTCAGCACAATCCAGGTCATACTAATAAAACCTGTATGTGACTACTTATCAGTCTTATCATGCTGCACACACAAATACACTACAACTCAGATGTTTATGAAGTCAATTTGTAGGATTTTATTTTCATTTTCAAGACATGGCAAAACAATGTACAGTCCAGGGGAGTGTGGAGCAGCAGGGCATTTGCAGCACAAATATAGCTTTAGCGTGGCTGAACTTATTAAACTGGCATTCTGCAAAACCATGCCACATTCTCTGCAATCACCACTCTTTAACATCTAACACTGGATGGACACAATGTACCAAGATGCAGTGTACAGAAGGTGCCCTGCCAAGTCCTCCAACAGTGGAAAAATAACAGTGTTTACTTCTAAATCTGTCCCAGTATGGACGCGATGTATGCATGGGGGTCAGAAAGAGAGATCTGCAGGGAGAACAGGAACATTGGCAAGTTCCCGACTTACAGCCCGGAACAAAAAAGACTAGCAAACGTGAGCGAGTTGCTGACCTCAAAATCACTGTTAAAACACAGTGTCCCCATTTGGTAATTATCCTCCTCCAGAGATGAGGTCAGGCTGAAAATCAGCTAAAAACAAAGTGGGATGATAATGGCAGCGGTGATGAAGGAAGCGAGCGAATGAAAAGAGGAGAACATACAGGGTGAAAATGAGAGAGAGAGGAGAGAGTGAGGTGGAACTCACTGCTTGATGTGAGTGAGCATGGGAAATGCGTGGGACTTATGGCCCATCATTGGCACCAGTGATGGGGATCTGTTTGGTGACTGACACACATATATATGTATGGATAAACACACACACACACACACACACACACACACACACACACACACACACACACACACACACACACACTTCCATCACTTAAGATGACTTACCTTAACCTTAATCCGGACCTCAAATGTATTTTGTAATTATTTACCTCACAGGGGACTTGCTTTTTGCCCCCAAAAGGAGGAGGAAGGACCCTGCAATGTTGTGTAAATAAGTGCATGAGCAATACAAGCACACACAAAGAGAAACACAACCATGTTAAGAGTAGCTCATTCACTTTTCGTCTGAGCCGCTCACCCGCAATGGTTTAGTGCTGGTGCCTTAATTTTCTTTCATCATTTAAACTCATCATTCATGCACAGTCAACAAATGGTCGTTTCATTCGAGTGGGTGGGGGTGGGGTGGAGGAATTGGGGGGCAAAACCAGTACTGCCTACATTTTACCACCAGGGGGCAAAATCTGGTCAGAAACCTTAATGGAGTGTCTCTGGAGCTCACGTGCATGTGAACCAAAGACACACAAAAACACTGACACACACATTCTCAAGAATAGGTGAATAGATGGCTTTAATGTGGCAGCGTCTTCATTCTTCATGACATATATAATATAGTCAGTCCTCAGCGTTACCCTTTTCTTTATGTAACAATTCTGCTAAAACGTATACAGTGAATCTAGATTTCTAGCATGCTTGCTGAGCACAGAGTAAGTGACAGTCATTACACGAAATAGTCCAATCATGGTTTAATAAATTACAATTAAATTCGCTAACTTCTGCACAACTGTCATTTTTGAGCTGTTGGGGCTTGAGTCTAATAGCTCAGCTCGTGGCAGATCGTGGCCAAATTTTGGCGGGATTCAGCATGATGCAACCTTTTCTCATGTCTTGGTTATTTTTATGGCTTAGGTGGTGGTGGTGGAGCCACTGGGAGGTCTGATTACCTTTCAAAGTAAGCCAACACAATCAAAGCTGCCTGCAGTGGGTGATACAGAGTGCTGCACTGAGAACCCCGTTTCAATGAAGCAAGGCTGCGTAGGGCTGCTGCGAGCAAGAGCGGTATGTTATTCCACAGCATTTACTGTATGCTGCACATTTGGCCTGAGCAGCTTTCCTCATGTCGTGTTTTTATTTTTCCTATATGTCTTTGCAGAGATGTTAGCCATAGGGGGTTTGGGTCAGCTGTTGTCAAACCCATGCTGAGGACGGAGGGAAACAGAGCCTCTCAGGGCCATGACGTGTGCTGTTACTGCATGCGTGTGCACTTTTATACGGCTTTAATTACAGGCTGTGAACACAGACAGACTTGTTTATTCTGCTGCATAGTATACACTGAGGCCTGGTTGGCACCACAAGCACACGTGCCACACACACACATTCACACACACGCTGCTTTGTAGTAGTAAAAGTATCTATTCTGGACAGGTTGTACCTGCCAGTTGAGTGACTCACTTCTGTTTTACATCCATTAATTCAGTCATTTATGGATATCTGAGCGCAGGACACCATCACAAACAAGCATTAAAGTGTTCTTCTTTACATCATTTTGATGATAAATTGCTCACATCTTTTTCTACTTTTCAGGCTTTAAGCTAATTAAAGTTAGAGTATTATAATTATAGTAAGCGATCACCACCATAGAGTTGTGTTCTAATTCCCTTAGCTTAAACTAACAGGCTATTTAAAGAGCATCAGTCTAACATAGGCTGCTTTATTTTGAGTAGACGGAGAAAGTATAAATAGACTTTGAGTGCAACAAGCGAATGCTTCATATGAAATGGCTGGCGTTACATCATTGCCTGTGAGAGTGAAGTTCTGGAGAGGCACTGGGCTCTTTGGGCCAGCCATTATGGTTTGTACTAATGTTCTGGTTTCACAATCCAAACATTCTAAGAGCTGTTATTTTGTTCTTTTTCCCTTTTACTCAGTAATTCTACTGCTTTTTTTTTTCCAGCCGAGCAAAGCTGTCAACAGAAGACTATAGGCGGCTTTAAAGTGGGAGACAGAAAAGCGATGGATGAAGATGAGTAGATAGACAACATGAAAGAAACAAGAATGGAAAGTAAAGCAATGCAACAGCCTCAGCTTTCAAGTTTATTAACTTGGGTTTAAAGTTAGAGCATGTCCATGTCTTTCCATTTCAGCATCAGGGGACCGTCGTCCACAAATATTGATGGTTAAAGCATAAAACATCAATAGCAAGGTGTATCTCCGTGCAGACAGTATGAGGTCTGAGGAGGCTGCTAGTGAGGCAGTGACTGCCATGTGGTTGTACTGCAACTCATCATTACTGTTGGCTTCAGCTGTAGCTACTGAAATGACTTGTATAAGTGAATCAGTGCCGCTGTGAGACCTTCCAACTGGTAGCTAGATCACAGGACAAACCATATCCCCCATAAAGCATCTCTCCTGCATTTATCCTCTGTCATCTGTAACAGAGCCTGCTCTTTTTCAAACACAGCATAATGAAGTATGGCTGAGTCAGCATTTTCAGACACCAGACTTGTGTCTCTGCGTTGGCTCATAGATATGTTATTCCCTACAATGTCTGGTATTTGAAAGAAGTTTAATTTTGAAGTGCATGGATAAGGAGATGAAAATATAATTTGTGGTGGGGACAATTATGATGCCTGCCTCTGTGCGCTATATATGTTGTAGGACTGGGTTGTACCCAGCTGCATTTTGTACTCCTTTTTTTTTTCTGTATGACTGAGGTCAGAAAAAAAATCATTAGAAAAAAATGAAATCATGATTTAGGCATTATCAGTGGTAACTATTGCCCCGCAATGCAATACACAAATGAAATTAGGGAGGTCAAAAAAGTTATTGGTAGCATGTCAGCTATTGTGAGCTCACGGACACGCATTATAATTGTGCACAAATACACCAAAAAAATACCTCTTTGAATGATATCCTAAATGCGAGCAATGCAGCAAGACAAAGCTGAGAGCATGGGGAATCCGAATTATGATGAACCTTAAATTCACTTTGATTATTTTAATATAGCTCATAATCTTTTTTTTTTCTAGACCCTTTCCAAAAATAAATCTACATAAATCCCACAAGGCAAAACTTCAAAAGAATCAGCTTTTATTACAGTAGCATAACATTCATAGCTCACCTGTGGACTTAACGAGCCTGTCAACGAAGGCTAAAAACATATTTGTATGGCATGAAATGGATAACACTGCTAAATAACATTTACGTGTTCTCCATCGTTTGTATCTCAGCACTCATAAGACGAAGGGCGGGGTTTGCTCTGCACAGTTTGCCACTGTATTGCAAGGTTAACACAGAGAGACAGACAACCATTCACATTCACACCTACAGCCAATTTAGAATCAGCAGTTAGCCTTGCATGCATGCCTCTGGATTGTGACAGGAAGCTGGAGTATCCAAAGAGAGCCCATGCAAGCACAGGGAGAGCATGCAAACACCACACAGAAAGGGCCCAGTAGCTTCAAACTCAGGACCCTCTCGCTGTGCGGTGATGCTAATCACCACACCACTATGCTGTCACCGTTTGTCAGTTGCAATACTCTGCAAAAGTCCTGAGCTGCTGCCATTTCTTTATATTTTGCTAAGGAAGTGAACTAGGTGCAGCGATATAGTCTCAATAGCGCCAGATTTCTTGTAATTCTTTTTCAATTAGTCTTCAGGAATAGTTCTCCAGGCTTCGTGAAGGACATTCAAAGCTCTGCTTTGGATGTTGGCTGCCTTTTGTTCTGTTCTTTCTCAAGATGATCCCACACTTCAATAATGTTAAGGTCCGGGCTCTGTGGAGGGAAATTGTATGTTTATCTATCCAGGTATGCTTTTACTGCACTGGCAGTGTGTTTGGGATCAAATGTCATGCTGAAAGATGAAGCCGTTGCCAATCAGGTGCTTTCTAGATGGTATTTCATGGTGGATCAGAATCCGATGGTACTTCTCCGTGTTCATAATCCCTGGCGATCAATTTTGACAAGATTTCCAACACCACTGGCTGAAACTAGCCCCAAACCATTACAGAGCCTCTACCATGTTTTACGGATGGATGTAGACGCTCACTGTTGTACCTCTCTCCTGACCTCTTTAATACATAATGATGACAATTTAAACCAAAAAATTGGATTCATCACCCCTTAAGACCTGCTGCCACTGATTTTCAATCCAGTTCCTGTGTAATTTAGTATACCTCAGCATTTTCTCCCTTTTTCTTGATGAGGCTTTGGTGAACAGTAGATTGATCTGCTGAAGGGTTAGCTGCATCTCTCAGGTCCTGTGTCAGGTTTTTGTTAGGTTTCTTAAGGACATGACTTCCACATACTGTTCATTTGCTGTAAATAATTTTTAGGCCTGCCACTTCTTCATTTGTTCTCCACTTCTTTTGTCCAGTTTCCTCAAGTTTTTCAAGGACACACTGGACACCATGCTGAGATATGCCAAGTTTTCAGCTAATAGCTTATTGGGAATCTCCTTGTTGGTGCAAAAATACTATTTTTTATACCTGTTAAACTGTGTTATCATTTTGTGCATGACTAATTCATACCTCAGTGTCAAGAAGTTTTACAAACAAACAAAAAAAATGCATTTTTTCTGAAAATGGTGAGGCACAAGGACTGGACTGAAAATTAGTAAAAAATATCCAATGAAAAACTTTGAAAGACCTTTCAGACCTTTGAAAGACAACTACTGCTCAAGACCACTTTTAAAAAATTGCCAGCTCCCTGGAAGTAAAATATAAAGAAACGAAGGGTGGCTCAAGAGTTTTGCACAGCACTGCACTTGTGGTGCAGGAATACCACCAGTGCAAAAGGACTGAACAGCAAGCTGTGACAGTGAGGGGATTTGGCTTACTGTTACAAAGAAGCTGTTACATGTGTGCACAATTGTGCATTTGCGCACACAAAACAGAGGTTGCACAGTATGAAACCTGTAAGATTTCAATGTAAAACAAATTCCATACTTAATGTGCACAAGTGGATTAGTGAACTCATCGCACACAGCTGGAGTCACCAAATGTAAGTGCAGAATCTCCTCAACACATTTCCATTTGTTTTGCCATTTTCAAGTGAGATCATACTTTGAAGCCAGCTGCACAAGCTGATGAATGACCTCTTCCTAGTTCCAAAGAGACATAAGGGACACGAGCAAATCTGACTTGCTTTGGGCCGTCCACTCTACAATCATCAGTCTAGATGTGATCTCAATCAGCCACCTATCCTCACTGGCATCGGTTTCCTTAGTCATGCTAGTTATCTGATGCATTAAGCTACAATTAGCCAAATTAACTTGAGCTTGGTTATCACTGCAATGACTTAGTGCCAATGTAGATGTTTAATTGTTTCATTACCAACCTGTACAAACTGACCTCTTGACTAATCTTATTAGATTAGCCTACACGAACAAAGAAAATATTAAACATTTGGTTATTTCTGCTTTTTGTCTGACTTATTTCGATAATGTGTTTTTTAGTAAACTTTGGATGGCAGATTTTCTTATCTCTGAACAGAGGCAGGTCATTCCTTTTTAAATTAAGTTAGTTTGTCACAGCTAACTAGTTTATTTACCTGTTAAGCTAACTAGCTTCAGCTGCATGTATAAGAATTAGGGATAGGCAGATTTTGACTGTTGAAAATAACTGAACAATTTATGGAACTATTTTAACTAAATATGGCCCTAATATTATTTAAAAAAAATATGTTCTCTCTGTCTCTCTCTCTCTTTTTGTTATTCAGTATGTTGTTCTACAACCACAGAAGGTGCCTGTTTGTTGTTAAACAAGAAAAAGGGAAGGAGTACATGTTAATACAGGGTAGTTACAACCCATGTTGCACTGTGATATTAGATATTATGAAATTAAAAAAAAAGGGGGATGAATGCCAAAGACTAGAACAGTACTCAAACTATTCTAGTGGAAGTCCTTAAAATAATTAATGAAAATAAGCTGTGCCTCGTGAAACCAGCATATCACGGGTCGTTTGACAGCCGGTGAATCTTGAACTTTTGCTTCAGGACTTTCCTGTTTGAGATCTCCCATCTTCATTCTCACACAGATTAACTAGTGCTAAAAACTAAAAAAAAAAACTATGGACTATTAAGTCAAGGCTGCCATCAATCAAGTCACCAGCTCAACTGGACACTCTGGGATTGTACATGCAGTCCTCACAGATGGAAATGTAATATTTTGACTAATAATGTGTGAGTTGAAGGAAAATCAAATCACCTCTGGGTCATTGAAAAAGCTATTGGAACATAATTTGTTTAAGCTTGATACAAATGGCAGACCCAAAAGAAAAATGCTGGGTCATTACAACAGCTAATGTTGGAAAAATGAACCTGCTGTGTTCTTTTCAAGCTGGCATGCACTTAAGTCTAACAATTGGTCTTTCACCAGTTATTGGGCTGCTAAAGGAATTTTTTTGTCAATAGTTGCCATTTTTTCATTGACACAAGTCATGTTTTCTTAATCTATAATTACTCTGCAATTCCAAACCAGCTGTAAAATCACAAGTGTGGCTCTTTTCTACACGCTGTTGGTCTGTGTTGCCAAAAATGTCCCAGCACTTTCTTTATTCTGTATGTAATTAAAGTGAAGCTGCTGGAGGTCATTGAGAGCATTCTCGCTGCAGATCCATTGGATAATCGTGCTATAGTTGATACAGAGCCTTGCATCCAACCTCATACTGTATAACAACCGATGGAATCTACACTAATCAAATAAACTGCTTGATAATAATGAATCTATAAACTGTTTCAGTAGGAAATAGTAAAGCTTTGGCTAGGCGCTTGATTGTAGATGGCTAAGTTTTCCAGGTGCTTGATTGCAGTTCCAGTGAAAACAGCTTTTTTTTTTTTGGATAATTGTCCTGCCATCTCTCTACTTCCCAAATGATCCATTTCATAAGAGACAGAGAGGATAGGGAAGACAGAAAGCTGGAAAAAAAGCAGGCATCAGACTGCTTTCCTCCGTGTATTTCTCACTCAAATTAGACAAAAACTGTATGACCAATTCACATAGAAAAGAAAGATTCAGATACAGACATTATAGTCTACCACTTCCAACACAAGGCACATACTGGAAGAAGTTTTGAGAGAGTGCCTGGCAAGGTTGGCACAATACTGTGGTCTGTGCTGCCTGGTGCATGCCACTCATTTCTGTGTGAAGCTGAAGCTGTCGCCACATGGACAGCTGGTTGAGGGCTGCACAGCCCTGAGCGCGCCCAAACAGCCACATCCTTTTTACAATATGAATATGTTCTAATGCATAATGCCCATTGAGCTCCATCAGCTTACCATCTCTAAATCACTACCATAGACATTTGTCTGGAGACTGTGAAACTGACCTTAGACCAGTGCCTGGAAACAAAATGACACCCTCCGGCGTTCCGCAGCAGTGCAGCAGGACCCTGTCCTGAGTTAGATGAGCCTGCTTTCAATCAGCACACATCAGGCTGTATATCAGGTCTAATTAGTGTATGTGGGGCCTGCAGCACAGAGCTTGTTGTGAGACATGAGCTTTCCGTGCACTGCAAGCTCTCCCCCGCACGGCACAACCAGACCTCGTGCCTATACGGCTTGTTTTGCCTGGGATGTGACGCACAACTTTTATGGGCTCTCTATTTCTCATCTTAACAGCACATGTGTCACAGTCTGAATAAGATTCCACAACAACTGGATCAAAAACATGAAACACGGACAGCCATATCCATGCCGCCCTCGCACACACACCATGGTGCTCATCAGTGCCAAACGTCTTCCAAGGCTTACAAGAGTGGGTGGATTTAAAGTTTAAAAAGACAACAGAGGGCTGCAAGGAAGGAAAATTGTAGGGAAAAGTTCATGTGATACGTCACTGTAAAATGTGCACAAAGTAAAATAAATAATAAGGGAAGCACAGAGATACAGGAAATTATAAATGTTTTAAAGGTCTGCATCAGTAACAAAGGTGTGAGTTTCTTTAAATGAGAATGAAAAGATGCATTATTATTAAAGATGATTTTATTTTTCAAGGATACATTATTTATGCTTATTTCCAGCAAAACACACACTTAAAGCTGCACTTGTCAGCATTTTTACAATTACTGTGAGTGCTTTAAAACGGATTTCTTGCAGACAAACGCAGAGAAACTCTGCTGTTCTCCTCAGCGATGTAGAGCTGTTTTGTGTCCCTCAGCTCATTGTTTTGGTTTTATGATCCAAATTGTTACTGCTTTGTCTCAGTCTTACCGCTGTTATGATGACAGTGAGAACTGTTTGTCAGAAGTTGGCAGAGACTGAATGTTAGACTTAGATTCAGGTGGATACAAACACGACTCCAGATGACGCACTTTGGATGTGTACATAAGAAAAATGTTGCTAACATTTTCATCACATTTTCATCACAAAACTTTAAAGGAGGCAGTTTATGCTAATTTGCACCTCTATTGTTTTATTCTTGGACTCTGCTGGTTTAGCTTTGCATGATTCAAATTTCTAAATAGGTTTTGTTTATCTTATACAGGGCCTTGGTGCAGCTCTTTAGTTCATACATTGTCTGCATCAAGCTTTTTAAGCTCCCTTTAAGTCAACTTTCTCCTCATTGGCTGCCCCTCTCAAGCAGAAGGTTTCAAGAGCAGGTGGGTGACTATACCCATTTCACATGGGAAGCAGCATGTGCTGCACTGACTGCTAGTTTGAATGACCTGTGTCTGTACTACGTCATCTTTTGCAGCCACTCGTGGTCTTCACATGTTCTATATACTGTGTGCCCGCTCCCCGGCATTCTGCATTTTATTTGGTCGCGTGAATGTACGTCACACTGCACCGTGGCACACACGAGTGCTCACCAGCTGGCTTCAAAAATATTCTGGCTTTAATCTTAGAAGTCTTACTTTTTTTTTGTTTTGTTTTTTTCCCCTGTGGCCCTAATCCTCCACAGTCTAAAGTAGAAAAGCTCTGTAGTCATAAAATCTCTAACATGAGCTTTTGACTCACAGGGATTACTTGTCCATATGCTGACCTCATTCTCAGAAACAATGACCATGTTTAATATGAGCGTATATCACTGTAATAGTATATAGATGAAGAAAAATAAGGAAAAGCACTTAAAAAAATCACTATTGTGTAAAAAAAAAGTTCAAAAATCTGTGATGAATCTTATGATGAATGTATTTAGGCTCTCATAACCTTTCAAACACAGATTTACTAATTATAAATTATTTATTTAGAAATGTTTAGAAGCCTTGACTTTGTCTTATACTACACATGACTGCCACCAGCATGTCAATGTTAGGAACTCTAATGAGCATGAAACCCTGGGTTTCACATGATGGTACACTAAAGCCAGGATGAAGAGTAAGAACAGTGTAATGGAAAGGTGTGTGTACCTCGGAGACATGCTTTTTGAACCGGTCCACTGTTCCCCATAGTGTCTGTGTACTTCCTTGGCTAGACGCTAGCCTGAGGGCAAAGATTGGCTGAGTTGTGTGACTTTATTGGGAAAATTAGGGTAAGTGGTGCGGTGGGGAGCATGTGGGCGGGGGTGGGTTACTGACAGCGGAATTTACTTACTGGCCTTCGGGAGACGTTCCTCAGTTACGCTGTGGCTGTTGAAAAACTAATCCTTGCTGTAAATCATGACATTATACATCCACACAGCTAAAATTATCTCGCGAAGGTCAGGCAGAAAATTGTGACCAGGGTTTGGCTGCATTCTGACAAAGTGCTAGCAATCCAAAAGCAGACAAACATCCAGATAAACATAGTTCTATCACTCTGGCAACTTCACAAGGCTCTCTGACAATGTCCAAACATTGCTATTTCAATTTGCACGCCCTGAATCATTACACAAAATGCAGGTATTTTAGGTAGGGCGAAATTGTTTTATTATTTTTAACACAGTAATTGCAAGGCAAATGGTCTTAATTGTAACCCCAGCCTCTGAAATAAACAAGGCTGAAAAATGAAAGTGGTGATTATGGTTTCCCAGGGCCTGATGTGGGATTTGTGGAGCCGCTGCCAACTGCATTTTCACGTCACCGTTTCGAGTTCCTGCTGAATATAGACACACTGAATCACTCATCAGAACACATGCCTTAATGGAGGACAATTCAAAGGCTCCATCCAACACCGGGGAGATGCTGAATCTATCTACCCCCAACATTCCTCCCTCGGTGGAATGTTCCATATGTTGTACCCTCCACAATTACTCCTATCCCTGTGATTAATGGTGGAAAAACTGGACTTGACAAATAATATCCATCAGTATCCCCCCCCCCCCCACCACCACCACACACACACACACACACACAAAAACAGTTAAATATTTACAGCCCAACCAGAAGACATGTACAAATGCCATTAGAACATACAGGAAGGATTTCAGTGCTTGTGTTTGATTAATGCTCACTGAGAGACAAAGTCAGTGGTCCTGATATACATTCAGCTGCCTTTAACAGAAGCTTACATTTTTCTTGAAGGATTACATTGGAAATTTTGAGCATTAAGTTAGGATGCTTTAAACAAGCACCGGTGTGTTAATGTTTTTTTTAAACTGAGATGCTAATCTGTCAGTGAAGACCGCGCTGTGGCAGTGCTGTGGATTGTACAGCAGAGGTGAGGCTGTGACCTTTTCCTGCGTAGACTCGATTCTGCCCACTTCAGCTCGGCATTCTCCTGTTGGATGGCCCTGCCCTGGCTATGGCCATTTTGTTGCTGTGCCAGTGTTATCTTTGGCCAGATGTAGGAAAAACTCAAGCGATGGCAGCAGGCAAAGCTTCACACACAGACTCACACACAATAGCCAGAGAGAGTCTGTCACAAACAGGTGCAAAGGTTTAAGACCTAAATTAGGTTTTAATTTTGCTTCTGTCTGTTTTAGGTTGTTTATGGATCATTTGCAGACTGATGTGGTGACCACATTAAAATCCAGGCTAGTTCAAACACACACACACACACACACACACACACACACACACACACACACACACACACACACACACACACACACACA
>JAVDPK010003007.1:136851-160784 GCA_034780415.1 Cichlasoma orientale | reverse complement strand
GTGTGTGTGTGTGTGTGTGTGTGTGTGTGTGTGTGTGTGTGTGTGTGTGTGTGTGTGTGCGTGCGTGTGTGTGTGTGAAGGTTTTTCAAACATTTGCTTGATGCTTGAATGTGAAATCTTTTTAAAGCTCACTCTGTTTTAAAAGTGCAGACTAATTATTTTGTATGTTGGCCTTCTACATTTGAAGTGAATTTTCAAAGTCGCACCCACAGCTACGGCAGACCTTGAAAACTTCAGACATGCATGTGTTTGTTAGTCCCAATGTTTTGCATTTGTACTTTCCTGAGATCATGAGCACAGTGGACAAATGTCAGTGCTACGGATGTCACTATATGCCATTAAGTGATAACAGCCATAAATTATGAAACTTAAATTTTTGTTATTAAAACACACAATATTCTAATTACATTTGTTCTTTTTGTATAGCTTTTGTACCGTTACAGACCTTCACTTGTATTTTAATTGTAATTCACCTGCTAATTAAAAAGAATTTGACTAATAGCTCCATTATTTTCCCCACAAATTCTCTATGGCAATAACATCATTAAAGTAAATTCTTTTGATCACGTTGACTGTGCAATGAAAACCTGATATTGTGACAGCCCTAAACAGCAGCTAGGGATAGCCTACAAAATTAGCAGAGTGGCCAGGGATAATGTCAAATTCCCAGCCTGAGTGGCTGCCTCGGTCGTCCCCTGGATAGTAACCAAAGGAATGTGAGCAGCCCAAACAAATAATAAACACCACATTTCAAGGATTTCATGTCAGAAGAAACATTGCTTCTCTTTTGCTCTGGCAAAATTTGAAATTAATAAAAATCTATATAATTACAGTAAGTTAACAGTAAAAGCTTTTTTATTGTGCCAAATTCCTATATTTGCTGTGCTATGCTCTATGCTTTACAGCTGCAATGGTTCTGTAAAATGGTTTGGATGTTTGAAGAAGGGAAGAGGGAGTCTAACAACTCAGAATTACAAGACAAAGCTAACAACAGGCTTCTCTTCGGTCCCAGTATAATTTTAACAGAGAAAATGAAAACTGTGGCTTTGTGTACATGGTCTTTATAATTATTTTGCCATCCCTTTATGTCAAAGTAGTTTTGAGGCTGGGAAGTCTTCATTATGCTATGGTTGCCCTTGAGGACAAAACACATACGAGACTGAAAGCACACACATTAAGAGAAGCACACTGAAAATGTGGGAATTTAGCAAGTAGAAAAACACACACATACCCTCACATATCCATAAGACAGAAATGTCTGCAAAGCCATTCCTGTAAACTGGAAAAGGATCGGCACTTTCAAAAAGCACTTGGCTGGTGATTGGATGAGCCATCTATCTATTGGCACCGTCTACAGCCTAATTTCAACCAATCAAATCAACAAACCGCAGGACATAAAGAACAGCGAAGAAAAAAACAAGCTGCTTACGGCGCTTTAAAAGCTCTCAGCGATTATTGCCATCTTTGTAAGGAAAATATGTCCATAAAAGGCATTCACAGGCACTCCCTTTCACAAAATACTTGGCGAGCGTTTGGATCAATCACGGGTCTATTGTCACACCAAAAAAACCCAAAAAACACTCCTATTCCAGTTAGGGTAAAGATTTGTCTGAACTGACTGTGGTTTGCCTCCAGTCACAGCATGATCTTGCTATCTAATGGAGATCCAGACAGAAAAAAGAAAAATACTACAAATTCTACACTGGAGATATATGCAATGGGCATTTTTGACCCTGAACACTTGGTTTTCATATTTCTGTCCAGTGAAATTTTAAAACATGTGGCCTTTTTATCCAGTAATGTCTATGTTGTAATCTGCGTCATCTTTCCTTGATCTTGGACCATGAAACTCCGCCGTTTGTCATAACAAGACACCTGGAACTATGTGTAGACAATTACTAGTTCATTTTTATGCCAAGCTAATTAGCTCCTGCCTGTAGCTCCATATTTGGCCAGACCAAAAGACCAAAAGAGTTGTATCAAATTTATCAGCTAACTCTTGCCACAAAAACATACCCATTTATCAAAATATCGAGCGAGTTTTTAGTTTCTTTAGAAAAGCTCCATTCACCTCAAGAACTGAAGCTACAGTAGCTGTCCATCTGCCTCCACTGTCCAGCTGAACAATGAAAAGGTAACAGAAGGAGACAAAAGGTGCTGTCATCACTGAGACCTCAGATTCAGGTATGAAGCGGTGAATGGAGTGAGGTAATCTTGGACCCCAATGAGTAACAAACAGAAAAGGAGTGAGAGCATTCAAGAACTGTCCCCTGACTGAACTTTAGTTGATCAATTAACTCCATTATGTTAATCTGGGATGCACTCCATGTTCCCTGTGGCTCTCAGTCTACACAGGAACCTACGGATGAGCCAAGACACAGAGAACAGGGAGACGAGTTCATTTCCCGCTGATCGGTGAATGAGGTCACGAAACGAGGAGCCTGGGGGCATCTGTCCTTGCATGAGGTCACCTCAGCGTCCGAAAATACAATGCACATCCTATGAGTGGCCACTCAGATGCCTTGTCATGCTCAAATGAAGATTTAGCACACTGTCTATTTTTATTGTGTTCTCATTTGCCAAAACTTTAATGAAGCTCAGATTTTTTGGTGCATGATACCATTTAAACCTGATGGAGTGAGGGGCAAAATCAAACACACACGCCTTCTTGTAAATGCACACCCAAACACAAGCAGTCACACGGAAGAACTAAAAGACACATTCTTGTTTCCACCGGATCCAGGTGAGTGGTTACATCTGCGGCTTTTTAAAAGCAAAACAAAGCAGTATTTGTGTTGGTCAGAAAGGTTGTGACTGCAGCGGAAGAATGCATCCCAAAGGTGATTCATGACAGTTTAGGATCTGTCGCTTTGAACTAGCACACCACATCAAGGCCATTTAAATGACCCAGAGAAGCAGCCCTGACTAAAAATAAAGAGGCGGCAAGGCCAAGAATAGCCTTGGCATGAAAGGAAGGAGTGAATTACTGCCGCGATAAGCCATGATTCCTACACATGCAGTTGGATCACGATGTGGCGGGGGAATGCAAATTGGTACCAGCTGTGTGGCCTTGGAGTATGCCGCTGCAGACAGGAGACAGGGTCCAACTATGCGGATTAATCATTTACTCATATAACACAGCCACGCTGGAAACCTCAGGCACTCACTGCATTTATCTCCATTCATGTGTGGTGGCACTCAGGCTTGGCTTTGGGCAGCGGCGTGTGCGTGCGTGCATGTGTGCATGCATGTGACTCCGAAAACAATGCAGGCCTCAGTGCCCACCACCTAGTCCATCAAGGTTACTAACGAAGAATGTTCACACAGTGGATCAGTGCTCCAAATCATGAGCCGCACAAGTGTAATAAGACCCCGGCCACGCCCCCATATCATCTTATTTATCACCATAATGTTCTCTATTCAGATAGCCCAAAATGTCTTGGTGTCAGTCTGTTCCCAAGTTTGACTTTCGTAGAAACCATTTTGGCCTGCGCTTTGGTTTTTGAGGCATTCCTGAGATTTAGCACCCAGTTTTCTAGGAGCAACAAATTCTGGGAAACCAAAATGCAATATTTCAGAGAACTATACTTCACCGGAATTTTTGATTCAGGGACCTGTGATTTTGAAAGTCAAGTCAGTGGGAGATATAGCCAACATATAAAGTTTATTACCATGAGAAACACAGGCGTTCAAGGAAAAGCTGAGATGTCAGTAAAGAGTTTGCTGACACGGTGCTAAAAAAGACTGCATCCACAGTGAATGCTGCGGATGTGTGGCAGCTTTTGCCAGGTCTGAATAACTGCTGTGTTCACAAATATAGAATCATACACCTAATTTTATAGATTAGGGTTAAACTCTCTGTGTCACAACAGAATTTTAATGGCAGCACACACACGCATACACCCACATACGCAAAAATCATTGCCTTGATGAGCTGTTGGTTTACAGGACGAGACCCCCATGTGTTACTCAGTGAAGCCTCTGTTTATGGTGCTGTTTTTATAGGTCTATAAAATATTAGTCTGAACCACTCTGCTCATGTGTGTGTGAAAAAGCCACATCTGAAGCCAGCTGGTTTGTCATGAGTGGCTGTGGGGAATAGGAGCTAATGCCGTGGCTTGGGACCCTTCCTATAACAACACAGACTTCTTCAAGGGTCCCGCTGTGACAGCCAAGACCACTGCTTGGACCTTGAACATCAAACACGCTACAGGGGACCAGTGCTGGGTTTACCAACCAACCTGTCTGGTCATTTGCCAAGAGCAGGCTCTCAGACATAAGACATTACTCTGACATCACTGCACGTCCCAGCCTGTGAGGGGATGGATGGTGGTGCTGTGTGAAGCTATAAGAAACTATGATCAGACTAAAGCGATGCATGCATACCAAGTTTGGTATGTTACTGCAAAACCTTCAGCCTGTCCCTGTCAGCATTTTGTCCTATATGCAGGTTTGTTCCTGTCCATTATATTTTTTTGCATCTTAAAAGACTTAAAAGCCTCCTTAGCTCTTAGTAAAGGAAGATCTTTGTTAGCTGACTAGATTAGATTTCTGGATGATTTCATCAGTCTCTCAGATCACTGCGGAGGCATTTTGGCCCGCTCTTCTTCACAACGTTGCTTGTGTTCATTGGGGTTTGTGGGCATTTGTTTATTCACAGCTTTTTTAAAGTCCCAGCTGGGTGAGGTGTGGACTTTGAGTGGGTCGTTGTGACACTTTGATTCTTTTCTTTTTCAGCCATCCTGTTGTAAATTTGCTGCTGTGCTTGGGATCATTGTCCGATTGCATGACCCAGTTTTAGTCAAGCTTTATCCGTCAAAAAGACCAGAGCCTAGGGACTGTGGCTGCAAAACAAGCCCAATTCATCACCCCTCCACCACCATGCTCGACAGTTATTATGATTTGTTTGTGCTGATTTACTGTGTTTGGTTTTTGCCAAACATGATGCTGTACATTATGGATAAACATCTCCACTTTGGTCTCCAAAGTCTTTTGGACAGTGGAGACACAAGGCAACAGGACTGCGTAGAGTCTTGTGAAAACTCTCTTTTTCACATGATTGCATATCTATGGAGGGTGATGCTAGCTGTTTCCATAACAGGTACACTTACAACCAGCACCAGCAAAGTCAGCCAAGCAGATTTTTATCTGGCAAGTCTGCAAAGAAGAGATGCGAAAAGCACTTATTTTCTTATGAAAAGACTTCATCCCCATCTCTCTGCAGACAGGCACAACTAATGCACCTAAGGCTTTGCACATCATTACAAGGAGAATGTTTGGAATCTAACATACACACAACATATAAACAGACTGAGCTATATTTGTATATTCAGCAAATAACTGCGTCGCTGAAAAATGTAAATAACCCAAAAAAGATAAACTGAATCTGTAGAGGGGATATAAACCATGAGAAAAATAAAGAAGTGAGAGAGAAAGGGAGAGCAATTGGACAATGAGGCATCACAATGGAAGATGGCCCAAGGTTTTGAACCTGGTGTATACGCCATATGCAACACTTTGATTACTGAATGCATGCACACACACACACACACACACACACATATATACACACACACACATACAAAGTGCATCCTATCCACCAACTCAGCAGGAAGAATGCGGGTCCAGTAAATATCTAGAAGGAGAGTTGACAGATGGCAGTGCTGAACACAATAATTACCACATACTTCCCACCACTGTGCATGTCTGCTACATCCTCAGCTCCTCAGGCCAACTCCCTCTAACCCAAACCAACAACGCACATTCAACCAGCAAGTAGCCCGCACAGCAAAGTCATCCAGCTTAGGTCTCATAAACAAAGCCTGGCTTCGAATTATCAGCTCAGCATTACCCACGTCACATACAGACTGGCTAGCTATCAACCAAAGGCATTAGCCCAAAGACATATAGATTTAACCTAACTCGAATCATGTGGCACTGCAGCTGAGATCAGCTCTCACTACAGAAGCCTGTAACCGCAGAAGCACCAGAGGAGCCATTGTCTGCTTCTCTCACCAAACCTACCGTGACAGACTCCACTAAAACCACGCTTAGACCCTGGGCTGCTTCTCACACCATAAACGCTCAATTCAATTCACTAGCTGTCTGCATCTCCCACCCAACCCACAGGTATGACTACACAAGCCTGAATGGCCAAGACAGTGATCATTAGATTGGGGGGTTAGAAACCATGAAGATGAGTGGCGCCCACCATTACAGTGTCATGAAAACTAAGCTGCACCTCACTGAGGCTCCCTGGATTTTAAAAATGGCTCGCTCTGCTATGTGGTCTCCCAGAGGCAGAAAAGAGGTCCGCACTGGAGGAGGACATTAACATTGCAACAAGTACTTGCGGGTCCAGTTCATTTCAACTTGTTGCACAAGAGCAACGGAGCTTTAAATGTTTACAGCAGAGTTTTCAGCATTGGGGTCGAGATGCTATTTGTGGTTGTTTAATATGCAAACAGGGTCACAGGAGATTTGTCAAATTGATACATAAATGTCTGATATATTTAGATGAAAAACAAGGAGTTCTAAATAAATCCAAGCACCCGAGGGATCTTTTTTGGAGATTCCACTTTGCTCTTAAAAAAACAGAATTCCAACATACAGAATTCCAGGACCTGAAAACTGGGTCAAAAAGTTTCAAAAACCTTCATTCAAATGCAAGAAGTAACAGCCTTTTAGCTTTGAAACCCAACCTCCCAGGAAACAGATTTATTACATGACTCAGTAAAAGTTACTCACAGGCGATGGAAAATACTGGGTTTAAGGGATAGATAAAGGATTGTGAGCAGGATAAAAGTGTGTTCTGTGTGTTGCACAAACAACTGAAGGCAGCCTGATCCCTCTGTCTTACTGTGATCTTTCAGCACAAAGTAATGATGAAGGATGAACTGGCCTTCCAGGGTTCACTGAGTTGGTCTACAAGTACTCTACTGGCCCCTCCTCTCTGTGCACTCAGCTCCGATGCTTGCCCATGCCAGGAATGTTCACACATACAGATACAAACAGAAAACACTCAACAGGCGTGGCTTCAAAACTGGTAGAAGGTTATCAAACATTCCTGACCTGCAAGGCATTGGCTAAATTTGGAGACTTGTCCTCATCACAAAAAAACTACAGCACTGGTTGTTTGTTCGAATGCCATAAGTGACTTATGTTTATGATTTTCTGAGAAGGATCTCATGTGGCTGTGCGAATTATGACTGTTGTCTGTCAGAAGCAAAGGTGGGCGCTGTGTGATGTTAATGGGCCACAAAAAAACTTCTTGGGGAAGAGATCTGGATGGATGGATGCTTGGGAAACACCAGGAGCTTTTGTTTATATCCTATTCACTACACCATTGTTTCTGTTGTACTGAGACCCTGATCCTCTCCTAAACTTAATTAAACTTAATTAAACTTAATTTTTTTTTTTACATCAAACATACCCTTTTCTAACCTTAACAAAAACACCATGCCACGCTGGCTCTAGTCATTCATGTATCTCAACAAACTGCTAAACTGCAACTCTGTTGCTGCTGCTGCTACATGGGATTGTCTTGCTGAAGTAAGAAACACCTTCATTGAAAAAGATGCAAAATAGATCGGAGCATATGCTGCCTTAAAACCTGCACATATTGTTCAGTATTAATGGTGCATTCCTAGGTGTGCAATGTATCCATGCCATGGGCACTAATGCACCCTCACACCGTCACACATATATCAGCACAGAGTTTTTGAGCTATGTGATGATATATGATAGCTCCCCTCATCTTTATTACTGAAGATGCTGTGCCCATGATTTGCAAAAAGAATTTAAAATTTTGATTCGTTGGGACAGATTTATCATCCAAATTTGCCTCAGTGAAGTGAGACAGAAGGTGACGGTCTTAGTGCAACTTGTTTATATAGTTTTTTCCCCCTCTGAATTTTAAAGTTTCAAGTTGTGTTTCTGGATGAAAAGAGTTTTTCATCAGTGCACGAAGAAACCACAGTTCTTTGCAATTTTCTTCAAAAAACGTGATTTTTAACTTTTGATGAGCTATACTATGCAACAAAAAAAAATTTTTTTTTCTTAGTTCTGGGGTAATTAGTGTTTGTTTTTTTGCTTTTCTCTTTCTTGCATAGGCTTGGACATGGTAGCATCACACATCCATGATGTGAATCTTCTGTTTCACCAAATCAAACAGGACTGTATTGGATTGAGATCCGTTGACTGCGGAGGCCATTTGAGTGCAGCAAACTCACTGTCATGCTTAAGAAACCAGTTTGAGATGATTGGAGCTTTGTGACATGGCATGTTATTATGCTAGAAGCAGCCTTTAGAAGATGGGTATACTGTGGTCATAAACGGATGGACATAGTCAGCAGCAATACTTAGGTAGGCTGTGACAGCTAAACAATGTTCAGCTGGAACCAAGGGGCCCAAGAAACCATGAAAATATCCCACACACATTACACCACCACCAGCCTGATCCATTGATACAAGGCAGGATAGATCTTTCAAGTTGATTATTCTAAATTCTGAGCTTAACCTCCGAATGTCACACCAGAAATCAAGACTCATCAGACCAGGCACCATTTTTCCAACCTTCTGTTGTCGCTCTTAGCTGACAGAAGGGGCACACAGTGTGGTCTTCTACTGGTATAGTCCCTCTGCTTTAAGGTTCAACACCTTGTGCATTCAGAGATGCTCTTTTGTACGCCTTGGTACACTTGTTAAATTCCTCGTTGACACAAATATCTAATCAACTAATCACATGACAGCAGCTCAGTGCATTTAGGCATGTAGACATGGTCAACATGAAGTTCAAATCAGGAAGAAAGGTGATTTAAGGGATTTTGAACGTGTCATAGTTGTTGGTGCTAGACAGACAGATTTGAGAATTTCAGAAACTGCTGATCTTCTGGGATTTCCCACACAACCATCTCTAGAGTTTATGGAGAATGGTCCGAAAAAGAGAAACTACCCAGTAAGCTGCAGATGGGAGCTCAGAGAGCCATTACGATATGGCCATATGGATTTTGGAAGGCATCAGAAAAGTTGCCATACTATAAACAAGGGCACAGAATCAGTAAACACCATTATCAGTAATGTTGGAGTTGCTTTGCATAACAACCAATAAATCAGTCAACACTTCTAATGCTGGATAATATAACACTGTCTTAGAATAATTAGTAGCTTCACCTTTTTCCTCCAATAGCACCCCTCAGAACTTTTATAAGAAATTTAAGGTATTTATCTAACTGCTTCTGCATGATCTTGGTGCAGAATATCTCTAATTTACCTTCCCTTCTCTTTTTTCGTCTTCTAGTTCTGTGTTTATCTGTTTCCTTATCCCTCCATGTGTTTCGCCGGTGGAGAGAGAAAGTGAGTCTGCCTTCCAGCCATGTGAAACTGGCCTCTATCAGCCACGAAGCATCAGTGATGGAACCACAAGCATTGGTAATCACACTACCAAATGCTTATGTCAGATGTTATAAAGTGCCCATGTGGGCCTCATGAAGGACTCCTCTGTGCCATCTCTAATAAAGGGCCCTTTTATTACCACAGCGACTCACCGAGTGGTCTGGCCAGGGCCTCAATTCTAAAAATAAAGAAATATACATGTGCATTTTAGGCATTGATATATTTTGGTCATGGGGGATTCATGCATATTCACTGATTGTTATATTCATTTAGAGGAATTTTATTTAAAAAGTGAAACCTCATTTCTCAAGTCAAACGATTCATTATAACTCTGCAGTCTGACAAAAGCACAAAAATAGGCAGTCTTTCGACCCTTTTTTCTGAGACAGGAATGAGGTTGGAAACATGTTGGTCAGTAATGCTGTTTACAGAACTGCCAAGTACATAAATTCATCTTCGCTCCCTGTGAGTTGACATATTGTCAAAATAGTAGCACTTAATCAGTGAGATTTCCCCAAGGAACGAAATGTACAGAGCAAACAGAAACACCCATGCTCAGTTCATACCTCCCACGATTCACACCAGAGAATTTGTGTCCAAAAGCATTTCTGGCACCTGAAATTAAGAGGCTGTAGATGGAGCCAAGCCTACAACACAGTTAATCAGCCATACACTGGGTGAAGTGAATGAGAACTGTTGGAGCAAGATGAGCGTTAGAAAATATGTTTTTTTAAGAAATTAAATGACTTTTCTTCCTTGGGTTGGCCATTTAACATTTCTTTAATAATAACAGATCACATGACTAGACAACTTTAGATTTTTTTCTTGGTGAAACGACTGAAAGTCATTAGCCAAATCTGAAATGTAGCATCTGTGTTTTAGCGTCTTCGGGTTATTATATTGCTGTTCCAACATTACTGTCTGATTCATTTGCTCCATCCAGGTGCAACTTCATTTTCTGATAGGGTTTGACATTGGAGTAGAGATCATCCTGTGACAGCATCCCAGGTCTGAGCAGAAGCTCCATCCCTGCTCTTCCTTCTGTTGTTCTGTTTTTAAGACCTCTGTTGAACTTACTACGGCCACGTGAAAATGAAGGTTGTCACAGGACTTTATGTGGTCCTGTGAAAACTAAGTGCACCCTATGATTCAGTGGCTCTTAGAACCACCTGTAGCAGCATTAACTTGAAGTCATTGGGTTTTTTTTTTTTTTTTTTTGCATGATTTTATGTTTCTCACATCACATCCGTTCATTGAAGTTTGCAGATATTCATCTGTGCACAGCTCTCTTAAGGTTCTCTTAAGGTTTATTTCAAGACCAGTCAAGACCAAAACTGTGGAAATATCACTAAATATGTTTTTTACATATTTGTTGAAACTGTCACCATGTCGTGACAGCACAGCATAATGGGCTCGACACACGGGGAGAGACGTCGCTCCCTCTCCATTCATTTCCTGTGGAACGTGTGCGATGAGGCGACAATCGCCTACCCTCTTGTTTCCTTGTCTGTAATATAGGATGAACCCAAGGTTGTCTTTTTCTTTTGTAGAGGAGACTTAACAGCAAGATTTCTGTCAATTCCAGTAAAATCATCTGACTCTCCATCTTTATTGCCTTGTCTGACACGGACTGCTTTGAAAATGTCAAAATCCCTCCAATTTCATAATCAAATTTCTTGGAGACAAGTGGCCCGTGTGTTGGGTTTCACCCCAGTGGTGATGAGGGCCGTTTGTTGCTGTCATTTGTCGCTCCCCGTGTGTCGAGCCCATTCAAACAAACGTGAAAAGACTGAGCCCCTCCGCCCTCTCCCAGTGCTCCCAGTACCAACTGCAGAAATACACAGCTTGGACAGAAACAACCACTAAGAACCAGGAGGAGGGTCTCACTCTCCCCTTTTCTCTCTGCTACGCTACAGATTCTCCCCCACAGCGAATGCTCAGGCTAGTTAGCATGGCCACCGATGATGACAGATAAACAGTTTTCCTGGAAAGGTAAGTTGTTTCTCCGCCATTAGTACATTACACAAGGAGTGATTGACAGTGTCTTGACCCTCCTCCTGGCTCCGATCGGAGCGGTGCACCTCTGCAGACGGCAATAGTTGCTCAGGGAGGAGGCGGAGGAGCTCGACCCCCTCACAGATCATCCATCTCACACCACACCGCCGCAACATGGTGACAGTTCCAACAAATATGTAAAAAACAGATTTTTTATAAAAGTTACATACTGCAGCTTTAATCTGTATAAGAGAGAAACTTGTGGATTTAGTTCTTGATTGTTTGCCATTTTTTTTGTTTTACACATTTAGCTATGTGGTTTTGAAATAGCACGCATTTTTACAAAGATTGCTGTTGGTTTAAAAACAACATAACTTTATGTATTGTTTATGAAAGGCAGAGAAAAGTAAAGACTATTGGGATGAACTATGAATAACTGTTTTACATTCTGTGATAAATGTTGGAAGTCACCCACGAGTATTAAATAAAGATGGTTAAATTTATTTCAGCGCTGAGTGTTTAATATCTAGGTGTTTTTATAGGTTTGCGGATCTTTCAGATCAATGTGAGAAGTGATTTTGATCATGTTTCACATCTTATTGTGTTACGTAGCGTGGGGCGCTGGTCTTGGTCTTGACTCAGTCTCGAGTTATGTGGTCTTGACTACAACACGGCTGTGTATTATGTCCACCTTGGTCTTGACTGTCCAAAAGATATTGTTCCAGAGGTCTTGCAGATTGTAGAGATGCAAATTTGCATACCTAAGCCATGGTGCCATGTTCTTTTTAGTGAGAAGAGAATTTCTCTTGGTAACCCTTCCAAACAAGCCATACTTGTTCAACCTTCTTCTAAATATACTGTCATGAACTTTAACATTTAACATGTTAACGAAGGCCAGTAAAGTCTGAGATGTAGCTCATGGGCCTTTTGCAGTTTCTCTGAGCATTGCATGGTCTGACCTTCGGGGTGAATTTGCTGAGATTTCCCCTCCTGAGAAGATTGTGGCATTGTGTTAAAACACACCTGAAGGCTCAGACCAGCAAACCTCCAAAGTTTCTGCTTTTATAGCGCTTCTTACATTTGCTGATGATCAATTAATCAAGTGCATGTGATTAGCAGCACCTGGCTCTTGAGGACTGGCACTAGTGAGAGGTACCTGAGCATGTTTTCCTTGTATGGACCAATTGTACCCTTCTGTAGATCCTGTCAACTAAGGACCTTATCTCTAGTCAGGCTAGGCAGGGCTTTGTTCTCTGGGTTTAAACATAAAACCCTGGCTCCAAAAACATGAAATAGGATACTCTAGTACCAGTAATCCTCAGACTAAGCCAGTGCTAGTCCAGGCACCCTCTTATCTCCTTTTTGTATGCTGGGAACTCCCACTTGGGATCTCTCTTGGCTATCAGCTGCCACTGTTCCCAACCCAGGAAGTAGTAATTGCTGTGCTTTAAGTCTAGTCACCTTTGCCACTGTTGTAAATATGGAGAGATCCAAACAGCCATGTTCCAGACTTCCTCTCACAAGTGCCATGCACGATGCTTTGTTTGTCCTCCAAATAGATTCCATTAAAAAAAAAGAGAGAAACATTCCCCTGTTAAATAAAGCCAGTATCTTCAAGAGCTTTGCCAGTTTCCTCTGTCCATCACTACTCTCCTGAAGTTGTCGGCTTTGCAGTAAAGCTTTTAAACCTCTTTGTCTTGGTTTCTTTAGCTCAGCCAACTGATAAACCTGAGCTATTTCTCTAAAATGTTGAACAAAGGAATAGTGAATGTAGGACTTTGGTTTATATGATTTATTCAAATGAAAAGTGAACATTCCCAGTTTTTTCACAGTTTTCTAATACGTATATGGTAAAAGGTGATGTTAGGTTGGCTTTTTGTTAAGTTTGTTGCTACTACCACCAAGTGGCCAAAATAATCTGATATTGCAGATTCAATTAAAGTAAAAACAACAACAAAAAACATAAAGTGAAAATATGTGTTATTTGATTTTTTTATTTAGCAAGGATTGACTGCTTATATTAGCTTAGCTCAGTAGTTCAGTAAGCAGCTCTGCTTTGGTAGAGAATATATAGATGAACTAAACAAAGTACAGTTTAATTCTAAATAATATATATTTCTGCTAAATACACCAGAATTAATTAGTAAAATAATGTGTATTTTTCTTTTTTTTTTAAAAAAAAGGTCATATCAAGTTACTAGCGGCTAACAGTACAAAAGGTTTTTATACATATTTAACTGTCAGATAAAACAATGTATTAAAAAAAAAATACCTTTGACAAGATTTTTCTCAAGCAAACATACCTCCAGAAATGTTAAAAATCCCGCAGAGACAGAAGAGCGGTCTACTTGTTAAGACTGATCTAATTAGCCTTTCCTGGGTTCAAATTCTTCTTTGACACCCCAGAAAACACAAACACTGGGGCACCAACCAGAGTTAAAAAGTGTCTTAATTCTTTCAACTGCAATAACCAACATTAACCAGCTAACTAATAACTAATACCAATCCAGTTTGGAGAGTTATTGAAATTAAGCTAGTTGGCATATAATGCTCTGCCACCATACTGTATCGCTAGCTACAGAGATATTGTTAGGTTAAAAATGCCATTGTAGCACCACAGGTCTTTTACAAGTTTTACAACTAGGGTTAAATAGTTTTAAATAAAAGTACAGTACACACTGAGGTCCAGCCACTGAGGTACAGCACCTTAGAGTTCCCAGTCGACAAACACGTACTGAGATGACACCAATGACACTAAGAGGTTAGTAATTGATATGCTGCTACATGGTAGGAAATATTTTCTACCAAAGATTTGGGTACGCTTAATGTTCATAATGAATTCTTAGTTGGCCTTATGGTTAAGATATTAGCATCTGGGACCATGAGCCCAGATGCTCTTGTACACTCTATACTAAGTTTAGCTTAACCACGTGAATAGTGCTAATAAAACACTGAAAAGGGGGAAGAATGATAATTAAATTGTTAATTGCTATTTTAAACAACAAAGATGAGGGCACTGTAACATGTTAAAAAGACAAGAGTCCCAGCTAAAGCAGTGGAGGGCTGGACCTGGAGGCAGTATTATTGGAGAGTTGATAAATCAACACTTAACCAGAAGATAGCAGTTGAGCCGGTTGTTCTTCCTTTACCTCGAAGCCTCTCCATCCTTTCCCTTCTTTTCCACTGTCACTTTCCGTCGTTCCCCTGTGATGATGCCAGAAGAGTGGTAATTAGAATAAGTGCACGTTTGCATGTGCGTGCATGTATTTGCGCAGATCTGTGTGTAATGTGTGTTGTAGTGCTGGTGGTGGTGGTGGTGGAGTTGTTGGGCTTCTGCTCCATAGATGTCATAATTAGGAACTGGAATTCTGTGAATTCCTGGGAAGGTTAGCCGGTCCTAGAAGGCTTTTCATCTGCTGCATCAGCCCAGCCCCCTCTCAGCCTCTGGCCTTATGGAAAAATACAACATGTTCCAACACACACCATCACGGCAATCAATTACCCCTAACTGTAGAAAACACATCGTAAACAACAAATATCCCAAAACATCCTACAATTGTAACCTCATGGCACTGAGGTTCACAAGCATCTGTGACATGCTGGTTTGATCTGGACCCAACCACTAATTCCTGAGCTGGCTAATTAACCTCAACTATTCTAAATATATCATGTGCTTTATTTATACCACTATAAGAAAATTGTTCCCTACTTGGTGTTTTTGTTTTCCAAACAAGAAAAAAAGTAGTAAATGCATCCTCAGCAGTACAATAAAATGCTTTCCTTAAAGACAGGTACTTATATATAGGCTTGTTATATGATCACAATAACAGACAAATGCTTTCTGTATATGCAGGCGCCAGAATAGAAACAATGCTTTCCAATCAAGCCATGTCAAACAACACTTTTCTAATGAGCTGCCTACCAGGGTTATTATTTCTCACCAACACTGCGTCCAAGATATATCAGATAAGTACAGGCTAATCAAAGACCCAAATAAAAGTGGATATTTCTCCTACAGAAACTAACTGCTTATATACCTGTGACTGCTCGAAACCACATGAAACTGAATTAAGAATGTGGTGCAATTCAGTATTGTTACTTTGAGGTTTTGGCACTACACAGCAGGAGTGAGGTAGCTTCTCTAGACATTCTTGGCTGCTGGTTTTCAACTTAAAATGGGGGCTTTGCTAGAAAAAAAAAGCCTAAAATAATTTTGATGGTTAGCATGCGGTTAACTCTGGGGGGGGGGGGGGGGTTGGGAGGGGGGGTATTTTATTTTATTTTTTTGGTTCATTCTCGCGTGAAGTAATCGGATTGTGATTTTTTTGGACTTTTTTTAAATGGTTGGAAATGTAACAACAAAGGGTTTGTTTGCTAGCATCAGGATTGCTAATGCTAACACTACTAGTGCTACTATAAATAGCAATAACAACAGTAATACGCATCTATGTAATTTTAGCTCTATATATTTTTATATTCTGTTTCTAGCATTATTGTTAATTATAGTCACATGGATTGCTTTACTCCTAATGCGGCTAGTGCTTTTTAGGTGCACTAACATTTATTTAAAAGCTTTCCTGTTTAGAAAATTGCGAACTGTAGTTTTTTAATTGCATACCGGCAATTCCGACGTTTACGTGGTTCTGCACTCTGTATCAAATACGAGGCTGTTTGCACTGGTGCAAAATGTGCACAGCTTTAAATTTGGCTGCAAATTATTTGCATTTAACATCCTGATTTGGGCCCTCAGCTGCAGTTGTTCATCAGTGTCAAGTAACTGATTTTTTTTGGAAAATGTAATTTGAGCCTTGTGCTTAGGGCTCTATCAACTTGTTTCCTTCTTGTTTTGAGGAATTAAATTGGATAAAATTTTCCCTTCTTATTTGGATACTTTTAATAGCCCTGGATTTACACCCAGTGCTCGAGACCTCACAGTGCCTTTATGTGACAAAAATCTGAGCGCACTGCCAAATTCAAATTTAGTTTGCCAGCCTTAGTGATGCTGGAGACATGCAACCTATTAGTTTTCACAGGTTGGCCTAACATCAGGTTTCACTGGCGTCCATGTAGGCCGGTGTAACTTTGCGGTGATAATTACACAATAAACACACTGAAAAGTGTAAAACGATTTTCAGCATTAATACAAAACCCTGTTTATAAACTCATCAAAGTGAGGTCATAGCCACTGAACAAAGGCTTCTGTGATGACAACAAAAATCTCACTGTACCGCTGAAAGATATGCCACAGGATCAAGGATTGCGAGAAGTGTGTGTGTGTACATGTGTGCATTTTTTATTTAAGGGCAGCGATCAGTCACCTCTTTCTGTCACGGGAGGAGTGCTGCCAGGAGATGTGGTGTTCTAACTTGGGCAGGTAAAATGAATGACACTGAAGAGCCATGTGGTTGAAAAATGCTTCAGAAACTACGTTAGGTCAATATGAGCTTGCCTCAACTATATATGCATACATTAACACAGTCAGCTTATTCATTTAGTTTCCATATTACCAGCAAGTGAATAAGTGAATGTATAAATTGATAAATCAAGTTGCCATATGCCCTCTCAAACACATTTACACACCGGGGCCAACATTTTGGTCTTACAGTGGAAAGCGTTATTGTTCCACTGCAAGAATACTGTGAGCCAGCTTGTCTTCTAACACAGTCTAATGAGGCAGGACCAAATGACTATCCACTCTAACACTCTTTCTCTACGTGCACTTCTCTGAATATCGTCGATTATCCCCCATGTCTTGGCTGACCTGACTCTGAATATGGGTCACAGACTACACAATCACCTGGTAATTACCAGAGAGTAAACAAGCCAAGCCAGAGGAGAAGTTTTAATGATTGTCAGGATGCCACAAAGGACCCTTCATCTCTAATGAGGGGTAAGTGTGTCATATTATATTGCACAATTGTTGGACCTGACCACCACGATAAATATAGCATCCCTCCAATATTATGGGATCAAGAAAATTTTGGGCGATCAGTGCAATCAAACAGAAGTGTAACCTAGAAAGACTTCCTCTGCTTCAATGATGATGTCAAAACTGACCTTACATAATAAGCACTTTGCCCAATTCTTGAATCAGATGATTAATTGCTCGCCAGTCTTTTCAGCAGCTATGACACTATGTGCCACCCACGGAGTCCACTCTGGCCTCATGTCTCACTCTCATTAAATGGGGCCTTTGTGTCCCAGCTGCTCTCTTTTTGTCCCAGCATGCCCACCTATCAGAGAGGTCGACCTCTGTGTCTCTAGCCATGATGACATCACCTCTGACCTAATCGAGGTTGGGGCAGCCAAGGTGAGGGCTCTCACAGGCAGCTACAGCCCATCTCTTTCCCCTTATCACTCAATAACTCCTTTGTGCTGGCGAGGCCTGCGGGCTTATATGGACAGTAATGAGACGGGGCACTTTGTAATCTGCCAGCACTGTAGCAATATAACCCATACAGAGCAAACTCTATAATAGCACATTGTTTGAGGCGAGTTAAGTGAGGTTCTGCGATGTGGTGCTTTCACACCACTTGGAGTCAGAGCCCAGAGCTGGCCTGCTGAGCTGGGCCAGTAAAACCTCTCTTTTCACGAGTCAGGTGAGTTAACACACCAAGAGACCGAGAAAGGCTTTGCAGCTCGCCGCTGAAAGATTGCACATTTTTCTGCACACTCACAAAAAAAGATGTTAAATCTAAACACACCTTAATCATCTCCTGGTTAAAAAAAAAAAAAAAAAAATGCACTGTCATCCTGCTAAATGGCCAACGGTCTTATAAAATGAGGTTTGAAAAGGGTCAGGGTTTGGGAGATGCACACACACACACAGACACACAAATGCACACAGTCATAAACTGAGCCAGATTTAGAAACTAAGATATCATATTCAGGTTCCTCGAAGACTTTGGTATGTGATATTTCACAGCTTCTTCTTCTCACAGCCCAGCACTCCTGCTTTCTCATGCGCTTTCTATTCTGAGAGAGTTTCTAAGTTATGTTTACACAGCAAAGCTTAAAATTCAGCTTTGATTTACTGCTCAGATTTGTTTTTCCAGGATCATTTTTATTAAGTTTTTGTGGCTTTATTTAACACCACTCAGAAAAGGTCGCAATTACTGACTATAAAATGCAAACACTAATAATAATAATGTAGCAAGTAAAAGACCTGGCATGCTTGAGTAGAGGTATGTCAGTGATATTGAGGTCATATGTCATCAGACAGCTCCAGGGGCTCATTGGTTGGGTTGGTTCCACAAACGACTAGCTCAGTGTAAAAACTGTTATATAACTGTTTTATTTGCATATATTTTGGTTTTAAATGAATAGTTTGATCTTTTTTGGGAAATTTGCTTATTATCTTTCTTGCTGGGAGTCATTTGAGAAGATTAGTACCACTCATGCACATGTCTGTACTTAGCACAAAGAAAGAAAAACAGTGCGATAGGCTCGTATTGCACCCTCAGGGAAACCTTTTGCCAATTTTAAACTTCACTTTGTGGACAGATTAAACAATTGAGATAGCAATCGCAAGTGTTGGAAAAATATCACCTGCAGCGACATTTTTACAGTCACTGTTTTGACAACAAGAACCAAGCGTGCCACAGGATAATGTAAGGTTTCAAGTGAATCCTCTCCGGGGTCACTCAAGAGTTATTGTCCGGCAGTTTTCTACAACAAAGCCTGAACTTGTAACCAAATTACACACACATGCTTCCCGTAAAGTACTGTAAAGAGTCTGTAAACTAGTAACATTAATTGCTGTCACAGAAGCCTCCCTCGCAGTGAAGCGTCCCCCTAATTCACACACAAATGCGCGCACACTTGCACACACACCCCAGCCTGGCCTCTCTGTTGTGGTTTCATTGGTCGGTCACTTGCCAGGGCCCCAGGGGTCCCAACTCAGAACACATGTCTGCTTTCTGTATGTTTACAGTACAGCAGTCAAAGTGAATGAACGTTATGGCTGTCAAAGCACACTTGTCTATTTTCTGGAGGCTGTCACCGCAAAAAGACAATGCCTTTGTGCAACGTAAACATGAAATATATTCTTAATACACCGAAAACAAAACACATTTAAAAAGTAACAAAAAAATAACAGCTTTAGCAACCACGTGACCACAGTGGCGCTCAGGCTTTAGATGTTTCTCTATCCACACGCAGTCACTGCTCTGCGGTGTGCATGCGGATATACAAGACAGCAAAGCCGAAGCAGTTAAGTTGTAAACGACAAGTGCTTGGAGGCTGATGTGCAGCATCACTCTCACATCCCCAAAATGTGAAGACAGTTAAACTCAGCATTTTAGACAATGTGGACGAATATATATTAAATTACTCACAAAATTAAATATTAACCTCTGTGGTTGGATGACAACCAGTAAGCCTAATCTGCTAGTGACAATGTGATTGGACTAAAAGCTGCAGAGCAGTCACTAAATGGAAGTTGATGTGAGCTTTTTTCAGTCAAATTTACAGCTATGTTTTGAAAATATACAGCAGTCGGCCACTGTCTGATCACAGCACAAGATTATCTTCAACCTTGTGCATAGCATTTTAAGTCACCTCATTTATTTGGTTTGTCAAACCACTGAATGTTCTTGCTCTCTGTGCCAGTGCTTGGTGTTTTGTGTTGCATTCAAGTAAAATAGTAAATATGCATTGTACGGCAGAGGTCCACTTCTGTACACCGTTCAGCAAGTCATTTTCAGTAAAATACTGGGCTGCACGATTATAAAAAAAAATACCACTCAAGCCTATGAGGTAGCTCTTGGGTTGCGATACCAATATCAAGTGCATTTATTTGGGAAGTAAAAGAAATAATGGATTCAATATACATATCTAGGTCTACATCAGTTAGTGCTGCTTTGTAAACCAGTGGTTCTGAAACTGTGTGATAGGCCCCTCTGGGCCCCACATAGTGCCACTGCAGGTGGGGTGTTGATGAAAATGGGGAAACTAAACAAATTTAAGCTGATTGAATGTTTTTAGTTTGTTGACATTATTGTACTTACCTAAATAAATTTAACTTTTTTAAACTTTAATTTTTTTTAATTGTCAACAACTGACAAAAAAATAAATAAAATGCTTCCAAAGCGAGGCATGCCAGAATAAGTTTGAAAACTGCTGATGTGCACCAACTCGCTGAGCTCTGTGCATCAGCTCGGGAATTCCTGTGAAAAGCTGCAGAAAAAGCAAGTGCATGTGCCACAAGTGACACTTTTGCTGAAAGTGTCTAAGGCTGTTAAAATGCCAGTAATTACAACAGGAACATTAAAGTGAACCCATAAATAAGTATAACACTTTCATGCCTCCCTGGTCGTTAGGTTTTGTGCCTAAGCTCTGCAGAAGTTTTTTTCCCATACGGCCTGAATGCAGCGTCAGTAGGCAGCGGTGACGCACGCGCTATTACAAGCCTGTGGTCCACTTCAGCACTCTGATTGGGCCAAATCGAGGGTGTGTGGACAGCGTGGGCAGTTTTTAACAGACGTGAATTGAGCAGGAGACTCCGCTTTGTGGTATAGGCACAACTGGGAAGTGATCAAGCTCATCTCCAGACGCGTGCCACGGCGCGCTATACATACACACCCTCCCGCGTGGACGTGACGGAAGTCGGGTTGACTTTTAAAATACTGCTGCGCTGCAATTTCCGTTCCGTGCTCATCTAGCTGAAGCCAATTTCTGATACTACGTATTACTATGCATACTACATAGCTATGTATTTAAATTGAAATACGCCGTATTGATAGCGTATCAAAAAAGTGTATTAACACGTGCAGAGACGACAAAATGGGGAAAGATTGTCATAAATTCATGGTAGAAAAAGCCTACCACATCCACCAAAAGAATATAATGGGAATATTGAAATGTTGAGGTTTTCTGTGCTGCATCATCTCCTAGCCAAAATACCTCCCATTTCTCGGCTGTGGTGACTTCTCCAAAACTCATTCCACTGACTAAAAACCTCAATTAAAACGATAGATACTGCAGTCTCAAGACAATAATTATCTATATTTAGAGCTATAAGTGATCATCATTTTGGTTTAGGTTAAAGCGGGAGTCCAGTTCCCGCTCTAGGCTAATTTCATTGATGGTCTAAATATAGCCTAGGTTTTCTAAAAGTTTTTTTTTTTTTCCAGCAAACAGAGCCAGAGCTTCCCAGGAAAGGGATTTTTTTTTTTCATGAAAATTAAATGTTATGATAAACAGATTTCAGAGTCACAGATCTATGAAATTTGGGCTGCCACAATCAGATGCCTGTTTGTCTGTCTCTTCCTCTGTCTGTCTTTCACACACAAATACACACATGCGCGCGCACACACACACACACACACACAGAGAGAGAGAGAGAGAGAGAGAGAAAGAGACAGCGAGAGAGAGAGAGAGAGAGCTGCCAATTGTTTATGGGGCATCTGAGCAGTGGCGTAATGTATTTATCTTTGGGTCTGGTTGTAGTTGGGCCTTTACCACCCACCGCCCACCCCCACCCCCGTTGTTACACACCTCAGGGTTTTAACAACCACTGCTTGTGGTTTTAGGAGGTTTCCTTTCCTTGCAGATTAGGTGAAGAGGAAAATTGCCTAGGTTATGGATGTAAATGCATTTGTCTTCCGGTGTTAAGCCTGCAATTGCCTGAGTGTAGATAGTTGGGTTTATTATGGCACGGTCGCCCTAGTGCTGTGTTGTAATTAAAAATGAAAAGGAACAGACAATTAGTACCAGTGGGCCCCCTAGAGGCTTCAGGTATAAGTGCATTTCCCCACGCTGCACCCTGATTGTCATTTCCCGCTGTTGGTGCCATTTCTTTTCCACATGTAGCAGCCCTCTGGCATGCCAAGCAATGCAGCAACATGCTGGCTTGCATCACACTGCCGACTCCTATAGAGGGCTTTACCTGAAAAGTAGTAACACCATTAGGTCACTGGAAAAATTCAGAATATGGAGACTTAATGTTCCTTCTGCAGGCTCAGTGAGCTCGCAGTCATTCCACATGGCATCCTCAAGTGTTGCTCTTGAAAAAGATTCCTCAAGCGTCTCCAAATGTGCAACCCTGCCAATGTTTGTCCTCTATTCTTAGATCACTCCCTGTAGTAGTGGTTAGCAGACCTCATTGTCACAGACTAAACTGGGAATTGTGTAACAGAGCTCTCTGTATTTAGTTCCTCATTAAAAAAAAGTTAAGGAATTCTATTTATAGGACCTTTCAGTCATAAAAGTTATTACAATCTGACCTTAAAATCAGTGTATATTATTAATAGGTTAGTGTGCAGCTCCCAGGCAGTTAAATTTCATGAAGTGGTTCTGTCACAGCAAACTTTGCACCCACCTTCTGTGGAAGCAGCGGGCTCACAGGTGCTGTCAGCACTGTTTAATTTCAATACTACCTTGCAATAATGACTGCTAGGTTGCAGGTTCACCGACATTTATTTAGTCATTTATTTCTGTGTAGCGTGTTTGAACATTATACATGTTAAATTTTCCAGTGTGGTGTTAAGGTTAATATTTCTTGATTCTCCCACTGCTCTCATATGTGCCCTATGTAAGTGTTTCCATGACATAAACAGACTTTCTGTTCATTTTTCATTGCTGCAATAAAAGGCAGGAAGTGCAAGTTAACTTGATCAGTATCAACTAGATAAAGACTATTAAACGTCTGGTGGGATATTGGATGTCTAATGGGTATTCTGATTGCAGAATTCAAGTCAGCTAACTCATGAATATTGCTTTAGAGGGCCAGTTTTATGGCAAAAAGTGGACTTTCATTGGACACTCCCCTAAAACCTTGGACGTGGATTTCTGCGTCTCTGATTGGTTGTAAAGCCCCAACCGACAACACCTGCTTAACTCCTTCATCCAAATTGACACCCGGGGCTCTCAGAAATATAGGCAGCATCACTTCCAGCTCATGCATTCAGTCCCACAGCTGCCCCATAAGACACCGAGCCGCAGCTCCGCTGATCCAAGGTGCACCCTCACACACAGAGAGACACTCGCACTCCCGGATCTTTGCAGGGAGATAGAAGCTCATTGTCGGAGACGCAATGTTTGTCAAACTGGCCGTGGTGCTGCTGATTTTGTCAGTACTGGAGCAAGTAGTGGGATCGGATAATATTGACATTTATGACAGTCCCCCGGAGAAGCCTGCGAGCCAGAAAGGACGCCTCTCCCTGCAGAACACAGGTAAGAAATGAGTGGCAATAGAGGTAAGAATGTGGGGATTCTTGGCTGGTGGAATCGTGGGGTTTGTCCGGACACGTGTTTCATGTGGCTGCAGATTCAACCATGCAGGAGGCACGTTCAGGCGGTTTGGCAAAGCCGGTGTTTTTATTTTTTTATTTTTATTTTTAACTTAAATCCCGACGTTTCACACGAGAGACGTTTTTCGATACCTGCGAAAGACGATATTTTGTAAATACTCTCAGACAGAAATTCAATATGTTAGTAAACTATTAATAGAACGGCGCAAGGTAATAGGTAACGTATACGGCAGCGCATCTAGGTGTGCGTGCGCGCTGGTTAATGTGTGTGCGCGCGTCATAGCTGAGTGTTTC
>JAVDPK010003007.1:97785-128096 GCA_034780415.1 Cichlasoma orientale | reverse complement strand
CAACAACGGTCATCTCGGGTGTGTTAAAATAAAGACGTGAAACAATTAATTGAAAAATCCAGTGCCCCCCCCCCCCCCCCGAAGAGCAAGCAATTAATGACAGTGAAGAGAAAAAGTCTCCAGAGCCTCAGAAAGGGTGGTCATTGGCTTCAACTTTGAAAGCAAAGAGAGAAAAAAAGGAGCACAGAAAGACAATAAACAAATTAATAACAAGAAGCACTCCGAAAGCACAAACCTCCGCCAAGGCGGCTCACTCTCTGGGCAGTGTTTATTTGTTTTAAGGGGGTAGTACTGTATTTTTGTTTTCTTTGTTCTTTTTAAACTTGCTTTAAGACGTTTGCAGTGCAGTAAAAATCAGATACGGGCAGCAGGACAGATGTTTACTTTGATTACACAAACATTATGTAGGAGTAGGTAATGGATGATAGTTATTGATTTGTAAATAACTGGATATAAATAGCTTGAGATTATTATATAACATCATGCAGTATATTTCTAACAAACCAGGCAGCTCATTCTCTTTCTCTTGACAAAACCTTCTTTGAAGATAGAGCTCATTTTGGGGTCAACTTGAAAGAAAGGCAGATGTGAAATGTAAAAGTGAGGTCATGTTTAGAATGCCCACACACCAGTATCATTTCCTAAATGTTGCCAATACAAACAAAGGCAGCAGAATTTTGAGCAGAGTTTTAAAGATAAAGACGTTTTATGAAAGTTTGACCTTATTTGACCTTGAAGGAGAGGTCAGAGGTCAATTGTGACATAATATTTTAAAGCTTTACACAGTACTTTCTATATACTGGCAATGCAGTGCTTGCAGACAGAATGACACGCACGCAAAAACACTACTAAAAATATAACCTCCTTGGTGGAAGTAATAAATACTCAGTAGGCTGGTGGGGCCAGAACAGGAACATGGAAAGCCAGAAAGACCTGCAAAAAGACCCAGGGAGAGAAAGGACCGAGAGGACAAGACGCAAACAACCAGCAAGGGAAGACACAAAGGTAATGACATGCAACAGTGATATGGAAATGCATGAATGGTGAAATGGAGGAGAATTGAAGTGATGTGTTCAGTGCATTGTTTTAGGACCCACTGCAGCCTGAGCCTATAGCAGCATACCTAAAGGATGGTTCACGGTCATCTGAGCCGACCCAAACTATAAGAAGGCTCCACCTCTTATTATATATTTAATACAGAGCATGTTGCTCTCTGGAAAGAAAAATGCTAACATTTACACTAGCTTGAATTCTTGGGCACAGAGGCTTAGCAGATGGTTGCACAAAATGTGGAGCACACATTAAAGCACACAAATAATATATACAATATTGAACCAGTAACACCTGGATCAGCAGTCTGTTATTTTTAACAAGACGCCAGAAGCTCCACACACACTGCAGTGTTGTTAAACCAACCCAACAGGCCCTGCAGGATGTGGGAGTGAAGAAGTGATATGTGTCACTCCAGCTACAGGGTAAAAATGAAGGGTGGGTCTGCCTTGGGGGGGTTGGGTGGGAACGCAGTGTAAAGAAGACTAACTGAAAAAAGCAAACATTAAATTATAACCTGGTTAGAAAGGAAATTAAATGGAGTAGCTTCTCAGCTACTTCTGCTTGTTTGGACACTATCAAAAACCATTAAGTTTCTTAATGTAAGCGCCGGTGTTCTCAAAAAAAAAAAAGAGCCTCTCTTTCTGGAGAAGGTTTAGCCTAAACAAAAGTAATTTTACTCCCACTAGAGTAATGTATACGCTGCGGTAGCAAGTGCACTCCTTTTGAACAGGATAATCTTTCATCTCCCGGTGAATGACAGTGAAGACATTAATGAATCAGCTTCACCTGAGGGAATCAAACATCTATGTTACATTTTGGCTTGCAGGCAGATAATGGATGAAGAAGGCAACCTACCTGTGTTAAAAAAAAAAAGTGTTCTAGTAAGCAAAGGTATGATACAGAGCACAACACACACCAAAGTGAAATTAATGAAGCTCTCAAGCTCGATTACATTCTGAAAATAGCAGCAGCTTATTTTAATGAGATTGCTATGCAGGACTATGCTGTGGATGAGGGGTGGGGGGTAGCAGTTGAACAAAATCCAACCACTATCTATATATCTAACTAATGCTACCAACGTATGCTGCTTTTCAAATCCAGTGTAATTCTGCAAAAAAAATGCTTTGCCAAATAAACTCATCTGCATTTGAAAAAGGTAGTTACAAATACTAGAATTTACTCTAAAAGCTTTGAAATTCACTGAATAAAAACATTCTTATTAAAATGTTTTTTTTTTTGTTTTTTTTTACTGGTTGATGGTGGTTTAGACAAAAAAAAAAAAAATAGATAATTTCCCGAATAAATAATATTTTCCCTACGATAACCCCTCCCATTAATTTCAAGATATCCTTATTTGGGACGAGAACGTCTTGGGTGCATCTGCCATTCATTGAGAAGGAGTAAGGTGGGTGTTTCCTCACAGCAATTATCCAATCAGATAATAGAGCTTATGTATAGTGGGCGGGGTCTTGGAGGGAAATCCTAGCACACACTGGCTGGCTGCTGGAGGTGGAGGCGGGGCTTGTAGACGGAAGTGTCTCCCGACTGGCCCAGCTGTCATCTAGAAAGAGAGTGGAGACCATTTACACCGGCTGCATAGGAAATGCAGAAAAAGGAGAAAACGCTAAAACATGGCAACATCTAAACGATAAGGTCATGACGCCGAACTGAAGGTAGCTATGCCCGGCATGTCACCGCGTACGCATGTTTGTCATTACGTCGGCGAAAGTGTCGAAATTGCGTCGCGGTATTTCGGGATGTAAAAATGATGACAAGGATTGGTAGACTGTGTGACATTGAACACACAGGACACGAAACAGACGAGGTCGTTTAAAGAGCCACACACCGGTTCCAACAATGTCATGTCGCGGCAAACCCATCGGTTTTTAACGCTGACGAAAATTAACTGGATGTTGTAGCGACTGAGCTGGTTTATTGCTTTCTGGCTGCTGTGCCAGTATGCTACAACGACTCTGCGGTTATCGGCTATTATCCTAGCCTAGCGGCTTGGTGAAGGGAACTACCCTAGATTCAGAACAGACTGGAGACGTCATCAGCATTTTCCTGTATTTAAATGGTTGCGTATGACGAGGTCATTGCTTGGAAAAGGAAGATTATTCGGTAGGTGTTCGTGGTATAAGCCGCTGCGACTCTTAAGCGGTTCGCGGTTAGCGTGTAATGCATAAGCGTGCTTTAATACTGACTGCTTGGATCTGCATGATTAATGGGGCACATGGAAGGTGGCGGAGCAGCTGTTAGCTCACTGCTAGCTGCGTAACGACCTTTTTGGAGACGTCAGCTTCACAAGCTTAGGCTGCTAGCTGCCTGAGCTTGTTTTCCGTGGTTGCTTTAGTGTTATATTTCATCCAGGCCTCCCATGGCCAAGCGAGTCAATGATTTAATCTCATTGATTGCATCACAAGACCAGGCAGGGTGCAGCCCAAGCAGATCCACTGCGTTGGCAAGACTCGTGTGTTTTTTTTTGTTTTTTTTTTTCTCTTTTGGTTGATCCCCCCCCCCCCCCCCTTGGGTGTCAGCTCAACTTGAGGTGTAACAGTCTTATGAATTTTTGTCATCCTCTTTCTCCTTCTCCTCAACCCAAATTTTTAGGATAAAGAAGACTGTGTAAGCCAAAAGTGAGCTTAAGATTTCCTGGGTGTCCTAAATGGGGGACTACGGGTTTGGCGTTCTGGTGAAGAACGGCAGTGGCAACAAATCTGCTTTCCCTGTAAGGATCCCTCCTCACCTGCAACCCCAGCACTCTCACCACCCTTCCAGCCCCCCCAGCCCCCCTTCCTTTGTAAACAACACCTGCTCTGCCAATGGAGGCAGTGCTTGGTTGTTCCCTGCTGTAACCCCGCACAGTAACATGCAAGATGAGATTCTGGAGTCAGACAAGTCCAAGGGCTTGGACCTCCAGGACATGCAGGAGAAATCTCAGGTCCAGGCCCAGCCCCGCGCCCTGTCTCCTGGCCAACAGGAGGCTGGGGGAGGCCTAGGAGAACTTGAGGGAGGTCTACCTGAAGATGGCTCACTGGAGAAGGGTACTTTGGAGAGCAGCGCTGGGAAGGAGAAGCTGAGGTTGGAGTCGCCAGTGCTAAGTGGCTTTGACTACCAGGACAGCCTGGGGATGGGTACAAGCTGTGCACAATCCACTTCTTCCTCATCTTCACTGACCAGCTTCAACAACTGGTCCCCTGCTGTCCCATCTACCCAGTCTCCCGTGGTTGGGGAAGATGTCGGAGGCTTCTTTGGACACGCTGGCTCCAATGCTAATGGACCACCTCTGCTGTTCCAGAACTTCTCCCACCATGCTGGCCCTGGCTTTGGAGCAGGAGGTAGTTTCTCCCCACAGATTGGACCAGTCTCTCAGCACCAGCCTCCCACACCTCATCCCCAGCCCTACCACCCCCATGGACAGGTGGTTCCGCAGCAGCACCGACGCTCCCCAGCTAGCCCTCATCAACCCCAGCCTTCCTTCCCTCCACATCCCCATCGCACTGGACCATTTACGCAGCTGCCCCACCTTGCTCCTGCCCAGAGCAAACCTCCTTCCCCATGGGGAAGCTACCAGAGCCCCTCCACTCCCACATCCAACTCCTGGAGCCCAGGTGGGTATGGTGGCTGGGGAGGTACACAGGGGATTCGTGAATACCGGCGGAGTGTAGGTGGAGGGATGACGGGCCTAAACTCCATCTCGCCACTGAAGAAGTCCTTCCCCAACAACCAGGTAGACAGACTTCTTATAACTCATCTCAAACTGTTAATATTCACAGATCTTTGCATTTGTTGATATGAAAGAGACTTATTTGAAAATTATCAATTTTTCCTCTAGGTTCCTTTGCAAAAGTTCCCCAGAAATAGCTCTGGCATCAACCACAAGGGCTGGGTGGAGGACAGTATGAGCCGCAATGACAATGTTTATTCTTTCCAGGTAGGCATACAGGATAACATATGACACAGGCTGCTGCTAAGCGTAGTTCCCTTAACAGAAGCCTGTGTGATATCTAGATATCTAAATAGAATAAGTTAAGAAGGGTTTTGTGAAAAATAACTAATAGACATGGACTGTGGGCTGATATGGTTGTATATGCGCTTTGTGCATTTTCATGAACAAATTAAGTTATGTAATCTTGTTAAATTTGCTCAACTGTATCAAATGTAACAAATAAGCCATTGAACAAAATGGGAGACGTGACAGTCGAACCAGTTAAATGGATGACTTGAAACTTATTGTGTTCTTATGTCTGAGATCTTATCTAGATCATTTGGTTAAAAGAGCAGTTTCATCATCTGGTTGATCACATGGGCTTCCTCCTGTCCTGATTTGAGAAGTCTCACGCTCCGCTGCAGCTTTGAACACACACACACACACACTATATGTTTTTATATCTACAGTGACTCACTCCTACTTATGGATTCTTTATCACCCGTTATGCATTGTTCACAGATGTTTTTGGAATAGTCTAACGATCCTCTGTGTTGAATTTAATTTAAATGTGGCAAAATGGAAAGCTTTTTTGGGGGGGGGCTCTTTATGTGGTGCGTCTTCCTGTCCGAAACTATCAGTCAGTGGAAAGATGTGGCTTGATTTGCAAGGGTGTAACATACGTTGGCCTCCATTTTCTGTTTACAGTGCTTTGTGCTAAACCTCTCCACAGGGAAAGATGCCTTTTTTTTTTTCTCTCTCTTCTTTTATTAGATATTAGCATCATAGGTATGTCAGGGATCTTGCAGCTTATGATTTGGGAAGTGAGGAAGCTAATTTTTGTCTTCCTCTCTTTCAGCAGGAGAGAACACGGTCCTTTGATCCTTTCAATGTGCAATCTCTGGAGAACTCTCTGATTGACATTATGAGGGCTGACCAGGATTTCTTAAAAGGTTGGTTCCCACACTAACAATAGTGAGGCACGGATAGATTTTCTCACTCCTGCCGTAGATAAATGTATTCAGAAATCAGTGTTTATTCAACATGTAGGTTTTTTTTTTTTTCTTTCCATATCACCAGCAGGGCCTAAGTAGAAAATGATATGTAATTGCATATGTTATGTTTTGAATGTTTATCTTGCAGCATTGTACATTGATGTTAATGGCACCATCCTCAAATATTAATGAGATTTACTAAATTTGTACTTACTGCAGGCATACTGTTCTATTAGTAGATTCGGATATCGCTCTGAGTTTTCCAATATGGATGTCAGTGTGATTTCCAGGTCTGTGGTCGCAATCAAATTGTCAAAAAAAGTGTTCACGTGTCTTTTTTCCGAACACTTTCCAATGACCTTAATGGGGAAACATCAGGTCAAGGAAGGATGTGAAGGAAATTCTTAAGGACAACCACTGTGCCAAGATAATCAGACTGCACTTTACACTAGACTGTGTGATTGTGCAACCTTAATGTTGCTAATGTGGTTATATTATAGTGAAACTAAACTATTCCTAAAGGACTAGAAAAAAGCGCATTAGAAGACACTTCACCTAGATGTCACCGTGTCATTTCATGCAGGTTGTTCACTGATTCTTAAAAATCCACTGTTAAAGATTTGGGCTCAAAGGTGGAGCCATTGATGTCAGTGGCTATGGGTGGAGCTGCTTTTTTTTTTTTTTTTTTTTTTTTTTTCTGGCTTTTGAATGAACTTAAGAGAGCCCTGGAAACCTTGTCACTCAGCAGCCATCTTGGTAATTCCCTAGAGCAGTTATTGTGGGCTAAGAAGGCCGGCCTAGACTAAGTGAATTAGAGAACCATAAGTGGGACACAAAAAGTCAAATCTGATTCTAAAAAGCCACTTAAATGCTGTGGTGGTTTTGTCCAAACATGTATTTAAAATCTAACCAAGTGCATTGTGAATGAGGCCAACACAGTGGTTACACTCCAGTCTAACAGTGCAGAACACTTCTTATTTTCCTTTAAGTTATGAAACCAATCACGTGCAGCTTTTTTTTTTCTCCAGTGGAGTCTGTTTGATGTTGAAGCAAACTCCCTTATTAATGAAACATTTTTTTTTTTTCCCCTCACCGTCAGTCATAAAAGAACCATTTTGCATCACAGCCAGCTCTGCTAATGCTAATTTGAGTGAGCGGATGCACGTACCATCTTTTTTGAAGCTTGTCTTTGATCTTTTCTACGGTCATAATGCCATTTTGTAATGAGGATATTTTCCAACATTTAATTTTGAAACCGGCTTTGTTGGTAATCAAAAAGAGATTCCTGTGATCGTTTTAAGAGGTGAAGCAAAAAGTGGTTTAATGCGCATTCTTGGGCTTAGTTACATATTTTCATGTGTATGATATTGCGCCAAGATGCACAATTATTTTACTTGTAATAACAATCTGAATTCGATTTAAGGTCCTTTTCTAGTTTGTTTGCTAAATAATACCATTTTCCTTTTCCTGTATATGAAGAACACCCCCACCCCCATCATTTCAGCATAAAGTCAGTGGGCAGAGGAGCTATTTAGACTCGTGAGAGAGGAATTAATAGAATTCCTACTCCATTTAGGAATCCTTTCATGGCTTTGTTTGGTGAAGCCTCTCCTCCTGTTTTTGTCATTCAGGACACTTCAGCTTCTCTCACCAGGGCGGACACTCGCCTCTACCTATGAGTGATATGTAAATGATATGCAAACAAATATGCAGTACTTCAGCTGAAGTCAGAACACTGTCTGCTATGTTAAGATAAAATGTGACTGTTTCTTAAAATGGGAGTTGGGACCTTCACGACCAGTTGAAAATAGTTGGTACAAATTTGCTTCATTTCTGCATTTATCCTGCCGTTTTTCTAAAAGCAATTTAAGAGTGTTTTGTTTTGTTTTACATGCAGCGAGAAGTTATGGCAGAAGACGAGGTAAAGCTTGTTAATGTCATGTCATTTTGATGAGTTCTTTGTTGTTTAGAGAGCATCAGTTGCCTCTGACGTAATCACTTTGTTTTGCCTCTGTTTGTCTACTTGATAATTTATTTTATTTTCTTCTCTGTGTCGCTGATTATTCTGTCTTCATTGCTTGAGATTCTTTTTCTGCAGGGAATGTAAATCTTTGCAGGCTACCCACCAGGAACTAGTATTTGTAGTAATCCTAATTTTACTGTGCCATCAGAAGTGGCTATCATGGCCGCTTTTCTATTTCTTGATTATTTAATTTGCATTCAATCTGATTGGAAGTCTTGTTAAGTTCAGCAGTCTGGAGTTAAAATGTGTTAACTAGATCCTTCTCTCGATTAGGCCATTCATCTTTGTTCCCCATGGAGGATGAGCGCTCTTTTGGAGAGGATGAGTCAGGTGACCAGGTGCTTGCTGGCCTTGGTCCAGCCCACTGCTTTCCCCCCCTTAATGGTGAACGTGTGGAGCGATATTCTCGCAAGGTGTTTGTTGGAGGGCTGCCCCCAGACATAGACGAAGGTGAGTCATGTTATAACTAACTGCAGTTCTATTGTGTGTGTTTGTCTGAGAATTGGTTTCATGTGTTTAATGCCATATTTTTACACTTTAGCTATATGCCAACCATGGTATCTTTTAGTTACTGTGTCAGTGGTGTGCTTTGATGGTGATCTGCATATGATGTTGCAGTGTCATTTTAAATGGGTTTGCTGATGCACTAGTTGACTGAGTTCCCTTTTTCAGATGAAATCACTGCCAGTTTTCGTCGGTTTGGTCATCTTTTTGTGGATTGGCCCCATAAGGCAGAGAGCAAGTCCTATTTTCCACCAAAAGGTGTGTCATACCAGTTTAATATTATATTTTGTGCCAGTATGTTACTATTTAAAAATTATTTTCTGGTGAGCACTCATTGTTCTGAATGTCCAATGTTTCCAGGATACGCATTCCTGCTGTTTCAAGATGAGAGCTCCGTTCAGGCCCTGATTGATGCCTGCATTCAGGAGGATGGCAAGCTTTACCTGTGTGTCTCCAGTCCCACCATCAAAGACAAACCTGTGAGTTTTAGTTTGTTCTGCTGGTTGTTTCATGCTTATGTCTGAGACAAGGATGAAACCACTGAACCGTGTGATGGAATTAAAGTTGCATAAAGCTGCATCCACATTGGAAGCGATTTGCAACAACATAGCTACAAGACGGTGAGTAATATTTGGCGACTTCATACGGCTATGGGCAAAATAACTGCTGGTGACGTGAAGTGGGCAGGGCCTGAGAAACTTTTCTCAACTTCCAGGAGAGCGACTGAAGCAACTACCATCAAGGGTCAAGAATCGATTGACATTTGACCTGGTAGTAAATGCATTAGAGGCTTACCACTGCACTTGGAGCCTGGAAGGGTTCACGAGCAACCAGGCATCACCTTCAAAGTGATGTGCCGCAAGCGAATCACTTCCAGTGTGGATGCAGCTTAAGTGGGCTTTGTTTTCATGTGTCTGTCCACGTTACAACAGGGGGAAAATTTTTATTTTGCATTCTGCAGTACACTAAATGCATACACATGAGGCTTCTTGCAAAAGCCCCTGCAACCACTGACAAGACTGTGCAGTAGCAATCAGAGTGAACCAGAAAATGTGTTAATCCATATTACATAACCGCTGTAGCCTTTTCATTTTTAGTCCCAAATGTGTCTTGGTCAGAAATGTGTAGGACAAAGGGGAAATTTTTTATTTTTTTCCTCCCGTCTTGGATTTTGTAGGTCCAGATCCGGCCCTGGAATCTAAATGATAGCGACTTTGTAATGGATGGCTCTCAGCCACTGGACCCAAGGAAGACTATCTTTGTAGGAGGTGTCCCTCGTCCCCTGCGTGCAGGTATGTTACTCCTAAATGTATAGCATTGCTAAGGCTCAAACTGTTAAAGTGATTTTAACGTTCATTCCAACACTATTCTAGTTGAGCTTGCTATGATCATGGACCGTCTGTATGGGGGAGTGTGTTATGCTGGGATCGACACAGACCCTGAACTCAAGTATCCAAAAGGGGCAGGGCGTGTGGCCTTCTCCAATCAGCAAAGCTACATTGCAGCCATTAGTGCCCGATTTGTTCAACTGCAGCACGGGGAGATTGATAAACGGGTGAGTTTATCTGACGCTAGCAGCTCCATATTTACATCTTAAAAATGTAGAATTTATGTTTTAAAAATATTCATTTTCCACTTACAAAACATGCTGCATGAATTTTAATGTTTTTCAGACTGTATTTAGGCTGATTTTTCTCTCTATTTCATCTCTCCTCCCAGGTGGAAGTGAAGCCATACGTCTTGGATGACCAGCTGTGTGACGAGTGCCAGGGCACTCGCTGCGGGGGGAAGTTCGCTCCTTTCTTCTGCGCCAACGTGACCTGTCTGCAGTACTACTGTGAGTACTGCTGGGCAGCCATCCACTCCCGGGCCGGCCGTGAGTTCCACAAGCCGCTGGTGAAGGAGGGAGGGGACCGACCGCGACACATCTCTTTCCGCTGGAACTGAGGCGAGAGAGCTGGGAGGGACTGAGAGAAAGGGATAGTTAGGGAAGGGGTGTGGGCTATGATATGAAAAATAAATGCACTTTTCTTTTAAGTTTAAAAAAAAAAAAAATTAATAATAATAATTTATTTTTATTTTTTTATTTTTATTTTTAATTGGGCCCGCAAAAAAAGTAAATGCTAAGAAGAGTGAAATCCCATTTATGTTTTGACTTTCAGTGTGCATGAGCATATGGATGCATTAGATCTGGATTTCTGTGTTTTTTGTTGACTTGACTATACTTTTCTTTTCATGTTAGCTGGCAAAGCTGCTTACATTTGTTGTTGAGAGTAACATAAAATTTAAGTGAGGTTCATCACACCTAAATCAGTATACTAACTATGGAAGTTGAGTTGAAGAAGGGTGCATTTTCTTACTTTTTGCTTGCAGGATTAGAGATCAACTGTACCATTTACCAAAGGTTGAGTGCAAATGGTTGAGGTGAACAGTGGAGGAACCCTGTTTCAGACTGATTTATGGATGGATTGTTTTTTTTTTTTTTTTTTTTTCTTTCCTAGCAGCTCAGTGTATAGCATCTGGCCACGTCACAAAACAAAAAAAAAATCTCCCCCCTCAGTTTGGTACACGCGTTTAGATTGTTGGCATGCGTTTTCAGGTCTTGGTTTAAAAGTCAACACTTTGTAACCAGAAAAGGGCAAACCAAAGATTGGCCTAAACACATCATCTAAAACAGTCATCGATCTGAGGGTTATCAGGATAATGTTGTGTGCTCTTGTCGTCTGGTGGAGGAAAGGCTGGAGTTTTGGTTTGTGAGTTTCAGCTAACAAAGACACAGCCCTCAGGGCTCAGGTATTGGCAGTAGTATTTACTCACTTTATATTGTCAGGGATCTTAGCACTGGAAGCTAACATGCTAATGTAGTACAAACTAATGGGAATGCACAGTCCAGTCTCCCTGAGTTGTCCTCATGGTGTACCACTGCACGCTCTACCATGACTGGAGCTTCTCTCACAAGTGTTGTGGTTGGATATGGTAGTAGCTAGAATTTGCTGTCACAGAGATAAAGATATTATTTTATACATGGCCTGCTGATTTTTGTACAGTGTTTTATAGCTGATTATTTTGTCATGAACATATATACATTTATTATGCACTACTTTTCTAAATATTTTTTTCAATAGTCATTTTAGGCACATTTTTCACAGATGGGAGAACTCCTTTTGCAATACCTCATTTTTTTCACTTGGTGAAAAATAATTTTGTACCTTTGTTACTAAGAGATCTGCATTTATGGTAAACTTAATTTAAAAAAAAAAGAATGATATTAATATAATTTTCAATTAGCTTTTATATATTTAAGTGCTGGTAAATCTGAAAATTGTCTGGTGCATTGGTGTGATTCTGTAGATTAAAAAAAATAAAAAAATAAATAAAAAAAATAAAGCTATCATTAGCCAGTCATATATGGATTCTTCTCTGTCCTAAAAAAACAAACAAACAAAAAAAATAACAACCTATCATTACAGGATCCTAAGGCATGGCAAGACCTTTCTAAACTGATCTTTTTGATAGTCTTGAAAATGCGTATAATCTGATATTTTGCTCCTATAGGTGTAGTCACTAAGATTTATCATTAGGGTAAATGTTCTGGCTTTGGTCAATGTGAAATCTTCCCTTCTATCACCGGAGTGAATATCAGCTGTTTGAATATTTAGATCCTCTTTCTGGGACTGCCTGTAAGTTCTACTTATTCTTGGCATGCATAAGAAATAACATGACTAGTGATAATGCAGGACCTAATGTAATGCACTAGATCTCCTTTATTTTGGTTGTTTTTAACTTTCTTTTCCTTATTTCTCTTTGAGATTGCCTCTCTTGTAGCCTCTCTTTACATGATGGATTCTGCCTTCCTTTACACAGACGTGATGTTTATGCAATCTACACAGTGACAACACTTTGGGTCTGTTTTTTGTAACATAGAGGACACTCAGTAGGACGTAGGTGAGGAGACTTGATCACTTTGACCCCCTTTGTGATGTGGCATGCTTTGGGACATAACCTGAATGTGATTTAATGTTGCAAGTTAACTTTGAGCCATTATGTGCAATACTTATTCTTTCCAGAAACAGTTCTCCGCAGTGTAAGTCATTCAGTCCATATAAACCATGCAGTCATATATATACACACACCTTTGTTTCCTATTGTTCATGCTGATGTCTGCAAAAGAAAAAAAAATTTATACCTGAATTTATTTTTAAACATTAGTTTTGTGCTTATTAACATATTTTGCTACAACCATGCTACTGTGATTTGAAAACATTGTATATACTAGGTCGATAATGTATTTAGCATTTGCTCTATTTTCGATTGAAATGTATAACTATCGTTTTGATCAGATTTTTTTTGTTATATTTTTTTGGGGTGATGTGTTCAACTCGTTGATGTGTCTAGTTTTTCTAATTGCTGTATTTGTGCTCCACGTTTTCACATGGGGGGGGGGGGTAATTATGTCTGTTAGTATTGATTGCAAAATTTCAATAGTTTTTAATTGAATGCTGGGAAGGTTATATTTATTAACTTTTTTTTTTTTTTTTTACCTGATATCATTTTGATTTTTCTTAAGTCATTTCACATTTATATGTAAGTTCCAACTTTTTTTTTTATATTTTCTTGATTAATTTGCGCTACAATACAGACGTCAGTTTTTATAGTTGGTTTGTAGTACTGAAGTAAAACAAAGATCTAATGTCATATATTCATTTGCTGCCAACTGTTTGTAACTGTATGCATACATTTGAAGTATTTGTAATGTGAGATGTTGAACGAATAAAACCGCTGTGAGGAGGAATATCTGTCCCCTGTTTTGCAGCAATTGGGGTGCTTTCTGTGTGCATTAGCTGAAAATTCTCTAGTAAATTGGAAACTTCTATCTATTGCCATTGTTGTGAGAGGGTTTTTTTTTTTTTTTTTTTTTTTTTGGCAAAGCTGGTAGGTTAAATTAGGTCAGAGGTATTTATAGGCTGCGGCTTATTCCAGGCCTTTGTGCTTTTTGCTCACCTGAACATCCAGTCTTTGGTCCTGACAAACCTTTGCCTGTGTGGCTGTAATTATTTATTTCTGCAACATTTTCCACTTTGATACAACCATAATGGATGCAAAGAAGATTCTAGTTAATGTCTGAATTTGCTGTGTACAGAAATTATTAGTGTGTTTTGTCCTCAAACTAAACCTCTGCTCATGCTTGGAGAAAACTCAATATTATATCAATATTACAAAATGAGCTCCATTATTTAGATTAAACTTTAGTATTTAACTGTATAAACAGGGAGGGCTTTTTTTTTTTAATTAAAAAAACATTCCTGTTCCTTCAAGTGAATATGATCTCTATTACTACTTGAGAAATAAAACTGTAGTTTTTCTCAAAGACCTGCATTTATATATGTGTGTGTGTGTGTGTTTAAAAAAAAAAAAGAAAAAAGAAAAAAGAAAATCTGGCTTTTTTTGGAATCCACATTATTCGATCAACAGCGCCACCTGCTGGCTGAGAGCGTTACAAGCACAATCCAGGAAAAAGGCAGCGTAAACGCCAAGTGTCATCCATCAGGTGTAGTTTCTAAGAAAGGAGGGGTGAAGCGAGATGCCGCCAGTTAAGACTTTGTATGTCCCCCGGTTTGGCTCACAGCAGGGCTCCAGTCAAAAATCTGAACCGGATCAGATTGAGCCCCTTTCTCAGAGCCTGAGGGACAAGAGCGGGAACAAACGTCGCAAAGACAGAGGCGAAAAACCTCGGTCCACCCTGAAAGTAAAAATACTCAAACTCACCAGCCGCAGTTTGCTTGGAAAAGTGACCAAGGACGACAAAACACCGGCGAGGTGGATGTTGGAGCCTGCAGTAAATAACACCAAGACAGCAGTGAACCGAGGAGGAAGGCAGTGTAATACTTTGGGTAACTTTAGCTAATAAGCTAACTATGTAGCTTAATTAAGACTTAAGTTAGCTGCTAGCTTAAAAAAAAGTCTTGCGCCAAAAAGTGATTATTCCATGTTTTTGATGTGTAATTTGCTTATAATGCTACGTAGATTGTAGTCAACAGGATTTATGAAGGGCTTTTATATAAAGTGAAGAAAATTGTTTTGCAAGTATCTTCATTAGTCTGCATTATTGTACCTACATTATAAACAATCCAGTACTTTCTGGCCACTAAAACTATCTTTATGAAAGTGTGATGTTTGTTGCAATTATTACTGCCCTCTTGGCAAGATCATTCCTTAAAAATACATTTTTAATGCCAGTGACCGAAGAATATATAAAAGTCACTGCCAGAAAGTGGTTGCAGCTTCTACCTTATGACAGGAATGGTGTTTTTTCATCAAAATGACTTGATATCATTAATGAGAGGTATGTTTGACAGGTGTTTCACAGATTATAGTCCAAAACATTTACAACTGTTTAAATACAGCAAGTCATTTTTTTTTTTTTTGGCAAAGACTGGAAATCATGTTTTGGCACAACACCTGTCCCTAGCCTGGATAAACAGTGAGGGTTGCATCAGGAAGGGCTTCCAGTGTAAAGTCTTTGCCAAGTCAAACATGTGGCTCATAAGTGGAGAGATGCTCTGGAGAGAAGAAGAATGAAAGTCAGTAGAAGCAAGACAGAATAGATGTGTGTGAATGAGAGAGAGAAGGGTGGAAAGGCGAAGCTGTAAGCAGCAGAGGTAGTGAAGGTAGATGACTAAATACCTGGGATAAACCATCCAAAGCAATGGACAGTGTACAAGAAAAGTGAAGAAGAGAGTGCAGGCAGGGTGGAGTGGGTGGAGATGAGTATCAGGGGTGATTTGTGACAGAAGAATAGAAGCAAGAGTGAAAGGGAAGGTTTACAAGATGGTAGTGAGATGGTGGCACTGACAAAAAGACAGGAGGACAAAGGACAAAAGATTTGAAGATGGAGCTGCCAGGCAGGAGGAAAAGAGGAAAACCTCAGATGAGGTTCAGGGATGTAGATGGTTGGTGTGATAGAGGAGGGTGAGATGGAGGCAGATGATATGCTGTGGCAACCCTTAAGTTGAGCAGCCGAAAGAAGAAGAAGGAAAGCCTAATATTCAAAACTTTTTGTTGTTGTGGTCAGGTGCCAACGCTGCTGTGGCTGATGGAGATGTTTTCTTTTTCTCCCAACAATCCAGCGGCAAAGCAACAAACGAAAAGGAAAAGGTAGGCCGTGTGCACTGGTAAAGGGTAGCAATAGAAGGCACTACAGAAAGTAAAAACAGTGTACTCAAAAATATTTTGTAGTTAAAATTGATTTAATTTTAAATTAGTTGGGGTTTAATGGCCCCCAAAGAAGTATGTTCTGTCGGGCCCACTCTATATTGAAAACCTGTCATCGCTTTGTATGTGATTGTAATTTAACTTTAAGATGACCGGTCTTTCCTTAAACTTTAACTTCAAAGTCAAATTAAGGCTGTGTCTTATTAAATCTAGTGGAACTTGACATTTGGGCACAGCACGGTTGAAAAAGCACAGAACGTATTGCACAGTTGTGTCACCTGTATAAAATAAGTAATGAGTAATGTTTTTTTCTTATATAACAAACCTGATTGTGATCCCGTTGGTTGGAAACACCTGATTTTTTTCTCCTTTCCTGGATAGGCCAAGCTTTCTGTCCTTAGGACCATCTCCAAGATGTTGGAGGAGAACCAGCTTATCAGGCAGCGACTGGATGCTCTCAGCAAGGCCAAATGAGTCTGCAGGGATCATATTAGCCCTCAAACATAGTAGGCAACTTACTAGTACTCGCCTTCAGTGTTTCTTCAAATCTTTGTTCTGAGTAGTTGATAGATTTAGTTTCTCAAGCATGAGATGTTGGAAGTGGTGCTACAAAAAGGTGCAGGTTGCTGGTTCTCAAAGCAGTTTGCCTAGAAATGTATTTCTCAGAGAAAGAGCCTTCAACAGTGTTTAGTTGAAACAAAAATGTTATTTTAATAAATGGGTCAATGAAATATTTGTGCAGGAGTCTTCATTCAAATGAGTCTAGTTATGGTTTCATTTTACAGCCCAGTGTTAGTTTAGAACATCAGCGCTCTACCTTATAAATGGCGCCATGCATTCTGCTTTTACAAACATTTGTCAAAGAATGTGTTGCTCTGAAGTGAGTTCTGAGGCACCAACGCTCATAAAGGTCACCAAAGCTCTGCTGACAGTAAATGCCGATTCCAAACCTCCTCTGGCATTACAGAAAACTGTGCATTTGGAGCTTCATGGCATGGGTTTCTATGGCCTATAATGCTAAGCTTATGTAGGTGGCCCAGTACTTGTGTCCATATAGTGTATTAATGCCATGTATAGTTTGTCCCCCTCAATTACAGCAAGTCATTTTTTTTTTAGATGTTAACTGAATAGTGACAGCTTCTTTGACAATACCAACATTGTTTAGCTACTTAATTTCTAACATTTATGATGCTGAATTAATTCCGTCCAGGATGTTGTAGGAAATACTTTTATCCACCAGAGGGCACCACCGCCTGGCATATTAGTTTATCTTGGTAGGTTGGTTTCCAGTCATTGTACAGCAGCAATTTTATAACCAAATCAGGAAACTAAAAAATGTTTGAGCTACTTTAATTTGGAAGATGATGTGTTGCTTTTTTAGTTTATGTGTCACTATGAATATGTAAAAGCTATGTTTTTTTTGTTTTTTTGTGATTCACATTTCAAATGCTGGCTTGTGTGTGAAGAGTTGTTTTGGCAGGACTAAGAACTTGTCTGTAATGTGTCCTAAAAGCTCAAATTTTAGAGTTCATTTGGTTTCCAAAGCATTTATTTTACATAGCTGGTGATTTTGAGTGCTTGAAAGCAATTCATTTGGCAAAAATATTAAAAAAGTAAACATTTTTATTTGTATTCATTGGTATAACCTGTTCCATAGCATTTTTCATTAGTAAGTGTTTTGAAATAGGAAATAATAAGACTTATGCTAATTGTATTGACCTCATCCGGTTCCCTAGAGGTTTCAGTATTGAAGCAAAAGTTTGAAGTTGATTCTGTTTGACAGCATTGATATTAGTAATTCAACTTAAGAGAAGCATGTGGCAGTGATTATTTTAAGTGTAATATAATTGCTGTTAAATCATGGAGTCGCACAATTTCATTTAAATTGTTCTCCACTTATTAATGTTTTGATTGATGAGCCTCATTGCCTCTGTGTTCAGAGGTCAGTTGTTTTACCCTTTTCTACCCTGAACACAGGGCAGGGCAGCCATATCAGAAATCTCAGCAAGAGTTCAGCAAAGTTTTGTCTCTGCAAGCAGAGCATGTACTAAAAAACACAGCTCTTAATGTTCTTAGGATGTTTCGTCTGACATAAATTTAATTGCTTGATTTGGGCCACACTGTCAGTACAGGTGAAGATGCCTTATTCTGTTTAAGAAACGAACCCCTCTGTTTATAGTCTGATGTACTCTGCAGCAAATAGAGCTTCTAGTTTTGAACTAGTAAACAGGCAGTTTATTGAGGGTGTTCTTAAAGCATGGAGGATAAATGACTGTTGGGGTGGTAAAGAGGCCTTCAGGCAATCAGAGCTGCGGTCTGCAAGGAGACTGGCAGACTGGCAGCTGTACCTCCAGACGGTGCTGCCAAGCCTGTTGATCACTGGTTTGCTGCATTGTTTACATGGTCAGAGGCGTTGGAATGTCAGTCCACTTTAAAATGAGCTGTTTTTTTGCAATTTCAGGAAATAATGTACTTTTAGTGCAGCTAAAAACATTACAGGGAAATTGTTCACAAGTGGATACAAGTAGCCTAAGTGGCACATACTCTTTTATGATGACTTTTTTTTAGACATTTGAGAACTCATTATTTATTTTTTTCAAATAAAGTAAAGTACAGTTGCCTTTCTTGAATGATCTTAGTCAAATCATACATTTTCTACCATGTAGAAGTTTAGAAGTCTAAAATTACTCTTATGTGTGGCCCCCAAAAAGCTTCCTGTGTATGGTGACTCAGGATTTAAACTGTCAACACAGAAAGCCGGTAGCATGTTACTTTGTTGCAGATGTTTGGCCACTCGTTGACAGTCCCGGCTCTGCTTGCCTAGGTAACTCTCTAATGTATTTACTACTGATTATATGTCAATCAATGGTATTCTGCTTCTCACTAATAGTTACTTTGCTCACCCTGATGTTGTGAAAAGTTTAAGAACGCCCACTGCTTAGTCACTTATGTCACAAATGTCATTGACTATGTATGGTCTGCGGTCACCACGGCGCTGCGAATCATTTCCATTGTGGCTGCAGCTTTGGAGTGGTTTTTCTACTTTTCAGATCGGTGGTTTGAGCTCTGACTTTTGTAATGCGTATGTTTAAATGTTCTTGGAAAGATACTGAACCCCGAAACCTCAGATGCATCCATTTGTGTTTGCATGTGTGCATAACCATCAAAAGTGTGTCTGTGGATTAGGTTGAAACACTTTTAGTGGTAGTTACGATTAAAAAGTGCTTTATTACAGTGCATTTACCACAGACTAAACTAGGAGAGTGTTGGCTAATGACCCTGATAGTGTAGTTTGATTAGTTAGCCAATAAAACAAATGCTTGGGTAGCATAGTAGTGCATCGGTCACATCACAACAAGAAGGTTTGAACCGTTCAAAGTCATGATTGTAAGGTTAACTGGTGTTTCTAATGTGGCTGTTGGTGTGACAAGTAAACGTTTAGCCTGTCCCCACCTCTTATCAAAGGTCTGGGATAGGCTCCCATGAACCGGATAAGCATGCCAGCATGAGACAGCTGAGCGGCCAGTCTTCATGCATTGAATACATGAAATTCATTAAAATGAAAGAGCATAAATTTGAACATTGGACCATTGGAGCAACATGCAGCATTTATGTCATCTCAATTATCGTGTTTTACTTGAAACAAAGAAGCTCTAAAGAAGTTTTTAAGTTATAAATTACTTACTTTTAGTCAAAAAAAAAACTATGTAAATCACGAGTAAAACCTCTGACATTTATCCAGTGGTTGAATTTCTGTAGTCAAACAGTTTTCTAAGATGGAAATGGAAAAATTTTTATTATTATTGGCTTCAGAAGCACATACATGCAAATTTTGGGGCTTGTATCCACTTTTGAAAGATTTCAGTTGTTTGCTGCACTATTAGCAGGAACAGGAGATATGCAAACTGATAAAGTGTGTTGAGTACTCTTTGGCTTTTGAATTTACGTTTTTCTGAAAAAGAAAATTATTTACCCTTGATGGCACTGCCGTTGTGCTTCTGCTTTTTTTTTTTTTGTCGGTGGATGATTCATTAGATTTTAACACCTCCTATGCCACATCCTGTCTGAGATGACTTAATGTGAGAAACAGGACTTGATACTGCTAGCAAATTTGAAAGTTGACTGGCAAGAAAGTTAAGCGCAAAGTAGGGTAAAGTTTTTTTCTTACAGCTGTGATGATTAGACAGCTCTATATTTTGCTGCTGGTTTTCCTTGTTGTTTGTAGGTGGCCCACGATTGGCTCATAGTGGTATGTGGGTCGAAAGTTTCACAGATGAAGGGCACTGGTGAAAAATAGCGCTGGGGACTCCCTGGTGGGGACTGACCATTAGAAACCCCCACCCAAAATAATGGAAAAATTTGTAATGGCTAGTTTGTCATTGACATAGCAGAAGTTACAACCACAGCATGATAGATCGCAGCTGTGTGCTTGTTGTATCTCGGGTACCGTGACTCTGATATTGCACAAGTAGAGTAATTTGGGGTTTTTTTGTACTGCAACAGAAAGTCAGTGATCATCTTCTGCAGCTCTGTTGCAGTGCTACTGTCTAGTCTCATCTCTGTCATTTCCCATAAAACCTTGTCTAGAGTATACAAATGCTTTTTTTTTTTGAGTCGTTTTCTGTGCATCTGGTGTCCAGAACAAGCCTCACAGAAGACAGTTAAGTAGCTTTACCCTGATCAGTTGCTGGTTTCAGCGCAGCATTGATAGATTCCGTGACAGATGTGTCTGAGCAGGCCGGGCTTAGGTGCTTTTGTTTTCTGTCACTGATTAGTGAGAATTTCTTATTGTTATGCTGTTTTAAATTTTTTTTAACATTGAAACTTCTTAACGTCAAAGGTTTGGAAAATTCTGTTCATAGTTTACTTTTTAACACTTTCCCCCATCAGAGTATTGCTTTGATTTACCAGTGACTCATGAATCACTATTCATTCATGATGTGAAAACACTGATTTCTGCAGTGTTATATCGTTGGCAGGGATAGTGTTAATTATTTGACATATTTTCTCGTTTTTTCCTTGCTTTGTGATGCACGTTGGAGTATGTGTGTGAATGAAAGTGCTGTATATATAAAGCTGAGTTGAGGGTTTTTGTTTGTTTGGGTTTTTATGGAGTGGTAACACATTTTGTAAAGAGATACTGCAGTAAAGATGGGCTTTTGTTCCTCATGTCTGTATATTGCAGACTTTATATAATGTATACAGTGTGACAAATGTAGATTATAAATAGAGTAGCCATATAAAGTGACAGATCATTTTGTCATGTAAAATATACCATAGGCTTAAACACTTAAATATTGTAGCATTAATGTACTTTATCGTACTTATTTTTACTAACTCAGAGTTGAATTGTGGAGTGTCTCTCACTTTTATTGACTTTACTTACTTACTTATTCAAGTTACTTACCTGATTACTTACCTACAGTATTCATTTATTTTTAAATTTTAGTAAAAACAAAGAAACAAAAACCAAAAGATAAAAAAATAAGAATACCAAGTTTGAGCAGCCACAACAAAAACAATAACTGATCTGGTTCCGGTTTAGGAAACATATTTCTAGTTGTTGGATATCATAGGATGAAGCGATCACTAACATGGAATTACTTTTACTTCATTACTGCTTATAATATGCAGTTCTAAGCTTAACAGCGAACACATTAGCATTACTATTTCTTGCTCATAACATTTCTGATGGTTGTAATCACAATGACTTATAATGACTGATGTTTCCCATCTGTTACTGTGTTCAGAAGAATTGCAAATGAGACCTTTTAGTGATGTGGTGTTTCATGAACATGTGGTGAAATCTGTGAGGTATTTTGCAGAATATATTTTGTGGTTGGATTTTGCAGAAAATATCGGTTAAAGTTTAACCTTCTGTCAGCCGGAGTTACTCTGCCACACGTATGAGCATACAGGAAAGGGTTAATTTATTGTGGTGAGATGGGGAGTTTTTTAATCAGTTAGGGGATTTTATTTATTGATGTTTTGCTTATGAATTGACTAAAAGAAAAATGTGTGGAATCATCATCATGGCAACGGATTCCTGAACATGACAGTGAACATCATCGTGTTCAGGAAACCAGTTTGATATGAGCTTTGTGACATGATGCGGTATTCTGCTGGAAACAGCCATCAGGAAATGGGTGCAGTGTGGTTATAAAGGGGTGGACATGGCCTGCCCCAATACTCAGGTAGGCTGTGGCATTTAAACAGTGCTCAATTGGTACTAAGGGCCACAAAGCCCCACACACACACACCATTACACCACTACCACCTGGATACATGGTAAGATTGATTCATTCTTTCATGTTGTGGACCCTTCCATCCAGATGCTGCTGCAGAAATGAAACATCAGTTATCTCTAAGTTGTACCTGATTTTCTATTTCTGAGTTGTTTATTTTTGCTGTCTCTAATTTGGAACATTGATTTGCTTTGACTAGTCCACTCTCACAACAGTGAAAATGTCTTAGTTGTAGTTAGTGTGTTTAACTTTGAAGCCTTTAAACATGATGCTGCAAGTCTCAGAAATGATGTTATTGCTAAAGTTTGCTAAAAATTTTGTGAAAGCCAGGCAGTGATACAGTATGTAGCTTTGCAATTTTTTATTTATCATTATCATCATCATTTATCATCTGTCTTCTGTCTTGTTTTGTCATTATGATGTACTGCTCAGTTTACACTGTGCAGCAGAGCTGCTGAAGTTATTGTGGTACCTTCAGAGAGCTATTAGTCCTTCCTATAGCACTGTGGTTGTTTGTGAGACAACAGGAAGAGCGATTGTCGTGATTCTGCAGTGTGCATCCAAACCCTAAACTGGCAGCAAAACTAATGCAGCTGAAGTTAAGTAATAACAAAAAACAGTGCTAACTGGTGTTGATCAGTGGGAGCTGATACTGTTAGCTGTGGTCAGCTGCTGCTTTGATGGACAAGTGAAGCTGGTGCTGCAGCACCTTAGCCCTGCACTATTTCAAATGGCCATTCTTGTCCTCTAGTATCCAAAAGAAGTCCATTTGTCTAGAAATTTAAACAGTCCTTTATGCCCATGCTCTATGACCACACTAAACATGCAGTCTTAGTTTTGTAAATGATGATCCCCATTTGAATAAAAACAACAATAAAGCTGCGTATTCAGCTTGAGAACCTGTTGCCATACAATTAGGGCTGTGCCATATCATATTGTCCGTGATAATACTGGCATAAATTTTTTGTGATATAAAAATGTCACATCGTGATATCATTGCTATAGAAATACCATAAGTTTATGTTCCCTAGTGTGCAACAAGACAAGCCCTGACATGCTGGAGCCCTCGCTAACTGCAGTCCATATGACAGGAAAGGAAAACGGTGGATGGAAATTACTGATGCGGTTACATCGTGGAAAAGCAGGGCTTCAATCAGCTGGTTAAAAAGCTCCACCTAAGAGGCCGTACAACATCCCAGGTAGAAAATATTTTTTCGTTTTGGTGTGTGATGATATTGTGCAGCTCCTGATGAGTTACAAGGTTAAGTTACTTCAGTTATTGTTGATCTAAAGTGTTAGTCGGTTATTTTATACTTTTATACTATTATAGAATTTCCAGGGAAAATGCAACCTAGGCTGCTTTAGTGCTTACATTTGACTTATACTCTGTCACTACTATTGCACTACAGCTGTTGCTGCTGGCACCTTGTTTTGGTACATTCACACTTCAAATTAGGTAGTGTGTAGGATGAAAAGATGTCCCTCTTTAAGTGGGACTAAAGAGCATTTCTTTTTCTTGTCCTAACACCTTGAAACATTTTGAATGGTTCTGCAAGGCATGCACTTTTCCAAAGTCTGCCCTTTACTCAGCGTATGTGAGGGGAAGGCTTTTTACGTCTGCCAAGGAGGTTATGTTTTTGGTAGTGTTTGCGTGCGTGTCATTCTGTCAGTAAGCATGATATTGAATGAATTCTAATAAAAGTTTGTAGGGGTGTAAAGTGGGGTCATGTTAACAGTCCTTTAAAATTTGACTTAAATCCACCAAGGTCTTAAAGGTAAGACCTGACAGACATCTGTCATGTTACCCTTATCTGATTTTTACTGCACTACAAACTACTTAAAGTTTATAAAGAACAAAGAGGACAAAATGAATATATACAAAATACAAAACTATTGAGAGTGAGCTGCCTTGGTGGAGGTTAGCGCTCTCAGAATGCTTCTTATTATTGCAGTCAAATGAATGTTAGCCTGTCTAATGTTATGCACATCAGTGAAGGTTATAAATCACCAAAAAGTCAGAAGCGTTGCAGATTTTGGTGAAAATTACCACAAAGGAAATGAAATGGTAGTATATACTGAGAAATAGAGTTTTTGTCTTTTTTTCTCGAGTTTTCCCTACTGAAACCCAAAGACTGTCACCAGACAAGACAGCAGCTGAAATAACAGAATATGGGAGTATGTAAAGGCTCTTTAGACCATGAGAACAAACTTCAGCTACCTTTTATTCTTATCGTATTTACAAAGCAAGAGAGTTTGAAAAGTTTGACTTCCTTCCAGCATTGTTAATATGTCCCACACAAACACTGTGCTTGTCCCACGTTTATTCTGTTGGGATCTGGTCACCCTTTTTCTTGAAATATCGTGAGGCTGTAACCCCCACCACTACATACAATAGTAGTGTTCAGTTTGGTCCCTTCTGGTTTCAAAACACCAAGATGGTAACAGTGAAAACACTCAGTTTGAGGCTATGGCTCCATCTGGAACTTGGTCCTGGTTACTTGAAGAAAAGACTACAAAAATAAATTACACTTGTGGCATATTGCACAGGGCATCTGTCTCTCTTTTAAGAATCTTTTCTTTTTCTTTTCTTTTGTTTTTCTTTTTTTTTTTAAACAAATATAGCGCATGCCTTTTTCCATGCAAATAGAGACTTGTAACTTTTTCAACTAATTTCCCTCTGTGTGTCAAATGCATTAAAGTCCTCTAGGTTTCAATTGCTATTACTTCTATTGTTTTTTCTGTTAGTAAGAAGGACCGTGTAATTTTAACTCAAGTACCCCAGATGATTTATTTGTTTAGTTAACTGTCAATGTAACAGGGCTGTAGTTCCCCATTACTATTTATTGGCAAAATGCATTAATACAGTGTTTTCTAATCATTTAGAATTTTAAGCGTCATTACAGTTCTATAATGTATCCAACTTTCAATATAAAACTATCTTGCATGGTGGATTGATGTTGCTCACTATTATCCACCTATACCCTTCTTGATTCCCTAAAGTATAAAATTTTGTTTGAATTTCAAATACACATTCACACCCAGTTGCCTGTGCACATTATAAACCCATAGGGAGGGAATCAGTAGAAAAGCACTGTAATGACAGAGAGGCTCCTTTGTTAAGATGCACGTGTGCATTACAGGAGACTAAGCTCCTGCTGTGTGAGCACTTTGCTTCACATGGAGAGTAATGGTGTTGTGGAGCTGGGGAGTTGAGACCCTGATGCCACTGTAATCCCGATGATTACAGAGAGCACACAGTTTCAGTGAGGGTTGATCACAGAGCACTGGACACGACAGCACACCTCTTCACAGGAGGTCTTTGTGTGTGTGGACATGTGTCTGTGAGGGAGAGACAGACATGAGATAAGAAGCAGAGTGTGCAACAAGCACATTCATCTCGCATCAGGTTTTGTGTGCATTTATGATTGGTTGATTGAACATTTAAATCTCACTCAGGATGGAAGTAAACACTGTGCTTTTCATCTTTTTGTGTCACTTGTAATACCCATGCACTGCACTATTATTCTTCGCTGAGTGGTTGGAGGCAGCGTTTAGGAACACCGCTGTACTTCTCGTGATGCTTCCTAATACTCCGGAGCCCTACAGGTACGAACTTCAAACAGGCACGAGACACCTCTGTCTCCATCGACAGAGCAGAGACTGGAACTAATCGCAGCGGGCGCCACACACCTCAGGAAGGTAGCAATTTTCCATCATTACCGTTAAATCCTGCTTAAAAGAACCGGATTCCACAGGCCTAATTACAAGGTGTTAATAATAACAATGTAATGACAGTCATTTTAAAGGTTGCCCAAAACGATAATCCATTGCCCAACTGACTCTCACATTTAAGTGTGTAACTGCAGTGTGATTTCTGAATTTTGAAAGCACCATGATTGTTATTGATTACCATTGTGATTACTCCAACAATCGGTGTGTCGGGGTCTGCGTGTTAGGGCTTGAATTAGGAGCTTTGTCAGCTTTGGAAATACGGCTCTTTAGACAGATGCTAACGCTTGAAGACACAGCAAGCCAATCTACAAGCCTAATTGCTGCACGGGACGGAGTTTAGCAGGTAGGGAATCGATTTACATATATTAGCAAGGTTTTGTATTCGGCCTCTGTTTCATTTAAAATTATTCTGCATTAATTCAGGACATCAAGCATGACTATGTGCAAGTTTTTTCACCGTCAACTAAGAGTTTGCAGTTTCCAGAGTGACAGAAATACAGCCAGGAAACAATCTTCCCCCATGGTAATTACTGCTAAATGAGGCTGATGTGAAGCTGACCTGCTGTCTGGTTAGGGGTGTGGCAGAGTGCCCCAAACACAGCGTCCAATCACAAGTCTCCCCCCAAACCCTGGGATCAGGACTCATCATTGGCTGAAAGTCTCGAATGCATGCCAGACTTTTTCCAGCACTAAGTCTGTCAGCTTTGTGACAACTTAAGAGGAGCTACTCCAGATTCCTTTCTGACTGGGCGATGCTTTTTCTCACTCCAGGACCAGAAAAGCGTCTTATGGATTGTACTTAAATTCTAATATTGAAAAGTGAAAGAATGTCTGCTTCTGGGGACTTGAGAAATGAGTTTTCCACAGAAGAGGATGCAGAGTCAGCACAGCTGAAAGGGCGCTCGGCACAAGTGTCCTGTCTTCCCTTCAGCGTTGAAGCTCTCATGTCGGAGACGAGGTCGCTGGCTGTGACCAACAGAGGAAAGGGAAATTATGATTTGAAAGAGGATGACGTGCACAGGACGGATGAATGCACCCAAAACTTAATATCTGTTAAATCAGAACCACTGGAACAACGGGAATTTCCATCTTGGATATCCAGCTCCATTAAGATTTCTGCTCCACCACGTGAGTAAATTATTTTCAATGCAGTTTTACCACTAATTAGTGGTTCCGTTTTTAATCAGTGCTTTTTTAAATCAGGGCTTTTGGGTACCCTAAATCATCCAGTTTAACCTTACACATTGAAAATATGTAACTTGGGAACTTGAACTGCTGAGTTCAAGTTCCCAAGTTTAAGGAGCAGTTATGCTTATTTTATAATAAATCAATAGACAAATGAAGTCAGTTTTGTCACACTATACATTTTAGATAGATCAATAAGCAATTTAATAAAAAAAAGAGCAATATACTGGTTTGTTTAGTACTGCTCTGTCTTGTTTATGCAGATGTTATTTAGATGTAATGATGCAATGTTTGTCGAACTCATCAGTTTCCCAGTGTTTAAAGATAATCAGCTTGCATTATGTAAAATATTAGTAAATGCTCTGAGAAGCAGCAAACTGGAGACTTAGCTTTTCCATCTGTTTTACTGTCCATTAATTTTTTGATCAGTACTTTTCTTATTCAGTTATTAGGATGTTAAACCACTGGAAAGCATAGAATTAATGATCTGTTTGCTCAGCTTTGACAGTTCTAGTTTAATGTTTTCCTTGTGTCCTCTAGGGCAGCTCAGTCCGGCCGTCTGTTCCTTGAGGAAGCACAAAACCAACCGTAAGCCTCGTACTCCCTTCACCACAATGCAACTTCTGGCCCTGGAGAGGAAATTTCGTCAGAAGCAGTACCTGTCCATCGCAGAGCGAGCCGAGTTCTCCTCCTCGCTGTCCCTGTCCGAGACCCAAGTCAAGATCTGGTTTCAAAATCGAAGAGCCAAAGCCAAGAGGCTCCAGGAGGCCGAGGTAGAGAAACTCAAACTAGCAGCTGGTGTAGGCTCCAAAGCTGTGTTCTACCCAGGCTTCTCATCCTTAGGTTTTCCCCTGCACGCTGGTTCAGCAGGGCTCTATGGACTGGGCTACACGTACGGCCGCACCCCTATTCTCCCTGCTGCACATCTGGCCATGTATGCCTCACAGGTTGGCTACAGCCTTTTCCACCTCTCCTGAGACTAAAATGAAATATACAAACAGATTGCGCTTTAAAAAAGGAATGACAAGAGTGTATCATTAAATCATGCACCTTATGCAAAACTTGTTTGCAAGTGACCTGAAGTGGACTCTAAGCTTCTTCCTCTGTCTTAAGGAGGAATTTATAAATGTTCTGCTATTTGCAGGACACTCTATGGAAGGATACAGCATCTTGAAGATTCCTCTTTGCCATTTGCAAACAAAGTTTCAAGTACCAGAGTGCTTATTGTACAGACTTTGAGTTTGTCTTTTCTGCCCTTTATCTATCTCCTGAACAATTCAAGTGTTTTTCACATTTTACCCTTCAACATGCAGGGATATTTCACAATCCTATACGAATAGAGAGGGCGAAACTTGGGTAAATGACAGTTTAAATCAACAAATAGTTAAATTACATATTTATTTGTGATAGTCTCTAGTCATATATTTGATGATACAAATCTACATTGTTATTAATATTTTATGTATATGATATTAAATTGAGATCTTTAGCAAACTCCCTTGTTTGCTCTCTTTATTTGTGGCCTACATACAATACAGGGTAGAATCAGCAAACTGGTGCAGTTAGTGCAGTTGTGTAGTTCTTTTGATGTGGTTTTCTGTTTGTAACCAAATGGTATTTTAGTTCTTCAGCTGAACTTGGTGGCCTGTCTGCTTCTGAAATTTGGTGGCCTCCTATTGTTTACCCCACATCCAGAAAGAGGCTCTCTTCTCACTTCGTTCAATACGCTTTCCACTTTTTCTTCCACAGAAATGTTAGGACCAGTAAAAAATTTAACGTACTTTAATTGCAGAGGAAGTCAGGACCGTGTGAAATTCATTATGTAATTATTATTAATCTTTTTTCCCTGTACATTATCTTGTAAAAAAGAAACACCAGTATATCATGAGAGATTTTAACTTTTGATCATAAATCGTTCAGTTGCACTCTGAAAAAAAGTGATAGCTGTGTTCTGTGGTGCTACTTTGTCTGTCTTTAATTTTATGTGGATTTATTCCTATGGGGACATATGTTAAACTTCATATTTTGGGGGTGGGGGGGGGGGAGCATTTACCGTCTTCATTTGGGCCTAAAAACAGTACTGTAGTCTTACATCCTTAAAATGTGACGTGTTGGTGTTCAGTTATGTACCAAAGAAGAAAAATGTGTTATTTTTTTTAAACTATATGTTGAATTTGAAGGAATCTTTGAAATAGGAAATCTGTGCTTCAGACATTTACACTTCAAAATGAAAGTATGGTATAAAAACTACATGACTGCTCTCTTGCATTAAGAGTAATGAAATAGGATCTTCTATATATGGATGGATATACAGCGGGGTGGTCCAAGGGAAGAGGTGTTACACTCTTTAATTAAATATTTATTCAGCCAAATTTCCCCCTAAAGACGTGAAATTATATAAACAAAAATGAATGTTTTCAGCAAATAGCACGTCTCACATTGTCTTAATTGTAAACATGTGTTTTCATATTGCTCTTGGATCTCACAGAGGCAGAGATTTATTTGCTTGATGTGAGCCTTATTTTTAACCTGTATACTTTAAATGAACTCTCTCTGTGAACTTTCTAACACAGCATTATAGCAGGCTGTCCCTTTGCAGTCTGTAGTTTAATTGTGCTTGTCTCAGAATTCTGACTCCAAAACTCTGTGAAATTATATGTGCAGACTCAGTGATAACAGAACGGGGCATTACATGGTCTCTCTGTCTCTTTGCCTCTTTACTTCACCAAACTTGGAGAAATCTTGTTACTATTAGCACATATTTCACAGTCCATTTGCTCCCCTCTATTTTGTAATTAAACCCGGCATTAAGCTGATAGGAAGGCCCTTAATAGCATTGACTGGCCACTAACCAAAGCCTCCAGTTTCAAATGTTCTCAGTGTGAAACTGAGGCAGAAAAAAATGACCACAGCCCATTTCAGATCTGATAAAGAAACAGAGAGGTTATGTTTCATAATGAATAAATACATTAATAGTAATCATTATAACCATCAAATGTAAATGAAAATCGCTACAAGATAGATGTGCAAATCTGACAGAGAATGACGTTATTGTCACGGTAATGTGCACTGAGAGTTATTTACATAGTGACAAAGCTAATCTGAGTTTCTCGGGTAGTTAGTTAATATCGTCAGCCAAGAGAGCAAAAGGTCAAACCTCATAGAAGCTTAAAGGATAACATCACACTTTTCCAATCTTCTCTTAATGCAGTGCTCGCATACTTCTATGTGCGGTTAGCTTTTCGTTGCATTCCTCTTTTTCATATTAAAAATGAAAAGTACAGGTTAACTGATCATCAACAAGTTTGAGCACCTCTAAAAAAGCAGATGTTTTGGCAGTTTGTTGGTCTGGAGCATTCAGCTCTGTGTGTGTGTGTGTGTGTGTGTGTGTGTGTGTGTGTGTGTGTGTGTGTGTGTGTGTGTGTGTGTGTGTG
>JAVDPK010003007.1:67182-97685 GCA_034780415.1 Cichlasoma orientale | reverse complement strand
GTGTGTGTGTGTGTGTGTGTGTGTGTGTGTGTGTGTGTGTGTGTGTGTGTGTGTGTGTGTGTGTGTGTGTGTTAACACGATGCCGAAGAAGAAAGACCTCAGCAATGATCTCAAAGAATCAATTATTTCTGTGCATCAATTTGGCAAGGGCTTTATCACCATTTACAAACAATGTGAAGTCCGTCACACTACAGCAAGAAAGATTATTCACAAGTGGAAAACATTCAAGACAGCTGCCAGTCTTCCAAGGAGGGGACGTCCCAGCAAATTCACCCCAAGACACACTGATAGTCATACAGAAAACAGTTACTTCAAGTTTTTGCTGCTAAAGGTGGTTCTACAAGTTATTGAATCATGAGGTGTATTTTATTTTTCACACACTGCTTCACCATTTTGGCTTAACTTTTGGTAAAAAAAATAAAATAAAAATGTCAATGTAATATGTCGTGTTATTGTTCATCTGATGTTATATTTAAATAATTTTAGATCCTAGTAAGGACCAGACAATTGTGTCCTGATAAATAAAGCCTTAGAACTGAAAGACCATGACTGTATCAGCGATTTAGTACAGACAGTAGGGGGTCCTTGAACCTAAAGTTCTTGCAGCTCTGCCAGAAGCCCACTAGGTGTAGCAGCTTCCCATCTATTGCCGTTTACTGATATCAACAAGGCCACACAATCCTCACTATTCTAATATCATTAGACTCATTCTTGGCATTTAAGAAAATTTCTGAATACTTTGGGTAGCAACATATTATCTTGGATAGAGATTTACATGTTACGTAACTGCTGTTAGATAATGTCTTTTGAATTCATCATGAGTAGCCTAGTAAATAAAAGATGAAACTCTTCTGTGTTGTTCCGTTGTGTCTGTGGTAAATGGCAGGAGTTTGGGAATTGGGGATTTCTAGAGTTCAGTGGCAGGATAATGTGCCTTGAAATGCATGATTGTTGAACTGGATCTGCTCACACACAGAATGAGAGATAATCGTGAGATTTAATCTGATTGAGAATAAGTGGCCCTCCCCTCCACACTTTTATTTTGACAGATAAAAGTAGTAATAGGCATTTGTCTAGTCTAACATCTATGAAACAGATCCAGTACTGTGCAGAAGTCTTTAGCCGCCCCTCATTTCTTTATCTTTTGCTTCCAAGGAGCCAGACATCCTTGTCATTTTTGAAAGTGTTCTTGACCAGTTGTTCTCCATGCTTTCTGAAGGTCTTTCAAAGTTTTTCTTCCAACGTTGACTGCTTTTTCACTCATTTTCAGTCCAGTCATTGCACCTGACCATTTTCAGAGGAGTGTTTGCATTGGTCTGAATGATTGAAGCATAAAAAGGGACCTAACTCAAGGAATGAATCATTGTTGTCTCTGCACATAACAGGAAACTGAGAAAAGAACTTGTATCTTTGGGAACTTTGTTACTAGTTGCCTACCACAAAAATAATTTGTGACAGGCAACTATATATATATAATTTGTTCACATTTCTTTAGCTGAATCTTTACCAAAAAATTACAATGATAGCACAATTTGACAGGCATAAAATAGCGTGTTTGTACCTATAACGTGAGTCTCAAAGAGCTATTAGCTGAAAAATATCGTGGCACTGTGTGCAGTGTGTCCTTTGAGAAGACTGGAAAGGGGAGGACAAGAAAAATGGCAGGTCTAAAAGACAGTCTACAGCAGATGAACAGTAGAAAGTCATGTCCTTAAGAAAGGGGGGAAAAAAATACAGCAAGCTCTGACACAGGACCTGAGAGATGCAACTGGACCTTCAGTTGAAAGCTGCCTAAGAGAATATGAACTGTATCTCCATTCATGTTTGCATGGTTCAATAAATTGCTGCACCTATTTCCCTTTTTCCTAGCAAAATATAAAGAAATGAGAGGTAGCTCAAGACTTTTGCACAGTACTGTGTGTCATTAGACATGGCTGCAAATGTGTTAAAGGCAAATCTATTTAAAGCAAAAATGAAGCGGTCAGAGCTATTCCTTTAAAAGAAAAGAAAAACCTAATTTGGGATTTCTCTCTGCATCTCTCCTCTCCTGTCTGCCTGTATAGCAAAACTGAAATCCAGATCAACATTTTAAGATCCGACTGCACGCTCAGTCCTGGGATGCAGTGCTTGCTTCACTGCACGCATGAAAAAACACACAAATTTAAGGATCACTTCTCACAAGGGAGGCAGTAGTGTGAGCTATGGCAAACGCAAGAGATATGACAAACACAAGCGGGGTGGCATGGGGGGTGAGGGGTGCGGAGAGCTTTTTTTTTTTGCTGCACAAACCTTGCAGGTCAGGGGAGTAAAAGCATAGCGTGGTGTCCCTGACAGCTCAGCATGCTTGATGTGAAGAAAACACAAGCAGACAGATAAAACAAACCAACCAAGAAAACATTGTCACCAATTTGACAACACATGGAGCATTTAAAAAAAAAAAAAATGCAGATAACAACCACAGTGAAACACTGCATGTGATAAACATGGCTAAGACACGATTGTTGTCTTGGTGACTCATAAAGTTACCGACACTGATCACACGCTGTGTTTCTATATTTTCCGTGCGTTCCTGTATCTGGTTGTGTTGTTTGACTCTGCAGCATTTCTTCATGAATGTTGTGCAGGTGTTGTCAGATCCCTGAATATTTTTTTTTAATTGTGTTTTGTGTGTTTTCACGGGTTTCCTTAAGTTTCAGTGCATGCACTCAGCGTGACCACACACTGGCGTTTGTATTGTTCAAAGTGCAGTGAAAGAGAGGACGCGCTTTAATCTTGTCTTCAAAGCTTTCAGGCAGGTGTTTCCCTGAACGGCGCCTGCTCTATCCTCCATCTTTGCCTTTCACTTTCAGCTTCTGAGCTGCTTCTCTGAACACCTTTTTAATCCTCTGCCTACTCCCTCCATTTCATTTTCAGTCCTAGTATATCATGATGCAATTATTATATAATTAGACTCCCATTCACTTGCACAAACTGTGGTTTAGATAAACTAACAGTTCCAGAGGTTCTTTATCAGGGGAGCTTGATCCTAACTAAAACACACATGCTCAAACACACACGTGCGCGCACACACACACACACACAGACAGACCTTGTCCTGTCCTGAGAGTAGTCCCACCTCTAGCACTTTCTGTCTTTTGTTTAGTTCTTTCAGCTGGTTTTCAAGAGACATCTCCCCCAAGCAGGTTTGGTCAAACAGCATGACCTATTTAAACATAAAGGAACACCTAAAAGCTTTGGCTTTAAGGTTATAAGACAGAAAGCTTCTCATGGCTTTTGACTGTTTTTGTGAAGATCTGGGGCACAGAACAGGACAACCTAAAAGTAATTAAAAATGAGAGGAAAAAAAACCTCTAGCATATTCTTTTTATTTATATTTTGAAACTCATACATTTTTCAGTTACTGTGTGTGTGTGTGTGTGTGTGTGTGTGTGTGTGTGTGTGTGTGTGTGTGTGTGTGTGTGTGTGTGTGTGTGTTTTGTGCTCTTTTGAAACACTGACCAAAGCTGGAATCAGCACTACAGTTGTTGACCCTTGTAACTAAAGAACAGCATAAAGATCACACATGGATTACATAGTGCTTTTCTCATTTGTTTCACTGTAAGCCTCCAACATGCCATGCCTCTAAGATTAGGTGATTTTGTTTCCTCTGAAGTAACTCTTCCAAATAGGACACACCAATATCAACTGAATTAGCATCTTGCAGTGACATCCATACATTGCCCCGTGTCTGAGCCTTTTTAGAACAGTGACATCTTTAGCCTTCACCATTGTCCGTGTTTCCTCACAGATCTGTCTCTCCATGCTGTCTCCTGAGATCCTATGACTCATAAATCTTCCCCACGGCCTCTATTATACTAAAGGAGGCCTAGTGGCCCATCTCTTTGTGGTCTCTTTGGGATGTCTTTGTGGTAACTTAATAACGCAATAGGTGTCATGACATACACGGAAACACAAGGGCTGGTTTACTCATATTTAATGGTAAATATTTTTGTAAATGTTTGCAAATGAGAACTGGTCCTCGAACATTTTACGTGGTAAATAAAGGTTTAAAAATATGAGTAAACCATATTGTAACTTTTTACCCTGTTTTGAATTTCATTTAAAGCAGGGATATCACACTCACTTTACATCATGGGCCACATCCAGCCCACCAGACCAGTGAAATTCCCCTTTCTGTCTGTGTAAAGAAGTTCAACTACACATTGAATAACCTTGGATATCTTCCTAGAAGATAAAAGAGGTGCAATAGAGAAATGCTGCTGCTGTAGTAAATGGAGGAACTCTGTCAGCATGACTCTTTAGGCTTAAATTGTAAGAAATGTGTAAAATTATAGAAAAAGTTTTGGTTGCTAAGTTTTTGTTATTTCAGAGACATTTTCTCTTTTTAAAACTGTGGATTGACTATAAAAAATAGAAATTTCTATAGTAGCGAGTGAAAACACAGGAACATTTCTGTCATTTAAATGTTTATCTGTTACTTTGTTACTTTAGTGCAGCGTGAATGACAATGGGGGAGGTCTTTAGAATAGAATAGAATAGGGCTTTTATTGTCATCATACGTACAGTGAAATTAATCATTATACATACAACAAAATCACGTTAAGAACAGCCATCCAAGAAAAAAACTCACACAACCAACAGACAGGGGGGACGGTATGTTCTCGAGCCGCAGCCGTTAGGCGGCGCCACAGATCAATCCCATGAAACAGTCAAACAGAAGGAAAGTTAGGTTTAAAAAATTCTTCTCGTACCATGCTCACATGTGAGCACAGTACCAGTGTCCAAAAACCACCTCAGTAAAGCATAAGAACATTTAGCTGGGAGAGTTTAGGTTGGGTAGGTGTGTGTGTGTGTGTGTGGGGGGGGGGGGTGCTGACGGAGACAACAGGGTCAGGGCATTGGAGGCAGCTGCCAGCCAACAGTTCGCTGATAGTGATGTACGTGCGTCAGTGATCTCGGCGCACACAGTTCCTCCTATACAGTAGGAAAAGCTGTAAAACCTATGAAAATACAGTTAGAAGTCCAAAATCTATGCCCTCCTTCACATTTTCCAGTGGGCCTGATTGGAGTCTTTGGCGGGTTTATTCTGGCCTCCGGGCCTTATGTTTGACACCCCTAATTTAACGTCGCTTTGTAAATTTGATGATGTGCCTTTGTATCTGAAATTGGACGTTTTCTACCCCACAATATGTAGCTTTTGTGAAGATGTTAACTTTAATCCACTCAAAACACAATTATTTTAGAAACATATTTCTCAGCACAATAAAATTAAATGAAATCAGGCCTTTAAATGTTCATAAAATATACTGCTCACTAAGGAAAGACATGAACAATTTTGACTGTGATTTTTGGCATTATTTTGAATGGGTTGATGATTTTGGTTTCCACGGACTGTTGTTGCACCATTTTGTTCTCAAAATTACACAACATAGCCAGTAAAGATTTTCAACTTGAATAAGATCTGATGTGTGATTAAGTATTCCCTTAATATTTTTGAGCAGTATATATTACGAGTAAAAGGAGAGAGAGAAAAAGTCAACCAAAGTATAATTAATAATTTTAGTGGATGGCCTAAAATAATGAACTAAAGCATTCAAGGCTTACAGTAAAAAGATGCATACAGACTGACTCCTGAGTCATTCTGCAAGCCTTAGATGGCTGGAGAAGTAGAGATAAGAAGATAAGTCTGCTAGTCCTACAGTATCTATGATGTAATGGTTTTACAGCATGTGAACTTAGCAGACTTTAAAATCCTAAACTTAGAGTAATTTAGACCATGTGGTCCGTAATGTGAGAGTAATAAAACATCATGAAAGGACTGAGAGTAGTGTCTGCTTACGTTTTATTTCCTATTCTCATTAAAAGTGTACACAGTTGCTAGATGTAGTCAGGCCGTTGGTCAGTCTTATAATTCATATGATGTGGCAGAGCAGGGCTGGAGGTTCATGTATTGAATTATTGACAGTAGGTGGTCTAAACAGGAGAGTGGACTTCGATCTGGGACAATTAAAGACGACTGACGCGATCCTCAGAAAAACCGTCCATCTCCACTTCCTCTCCCCAGTGTTCATTTGAATACAAATCCTTTGTTTAAAAAAAGGGTTACAGTTCAACATCTGTTCATTTAAACACCTTGTTAGCCGTGTTAGGGGCTTGACTCTTAAATATTATTTCATCGTTTTCATTTTTGATCCAGTGTGCACCTCTTAGATTTACCTAAAAACGCGTGCATTAAAGTGTATTAAATCACAACTAGTCCCTGCCACGCTGTAATGTAGAGACACAAAAGGACCTGTAGTGGTGCTTGTTAACATACTTTCCATTTAGTTGCCATAAAAGCTTTTATTCTGTGTTCAGATGAGATACACCTTGCATAAGAGCTGTCCACAAATAAGCAGCCTCTGCTGAGCTTTACCAGGACCCTGCAGTGGAGCTAATTATAAATAGCAGCACGGTGATATGGTCAGGAAAGAGAACAGGTTCATGATCGCAAGCACTCACCTTGCTGCCCTTGAGCAGTGCATTGTAATAGAAGAAAGTGGCTGTTCAATAGCTGACCCAACCTTTGACCTCTTTGTGGAGTAGCAGTTGGATTTCTTTCCCTATAGGAGTCTTATTACATTCTTATTTACACAATAAAGCCCTGACGTGGCTTACAGCAGGTATATGGGTTACAGTTCCATTTGGTGAGCTGGTGAATTTTATCTTTCAAACCCTGCTTTATTTTTCTGTCGTGTCACTGCTGGATTAGAGAACAGATGGCCGTGTCTTATCGACATCCTGTCATTTGTCCTCTTCTGCCTGAATTTCTCTCTTAATGATATCACTGAAGGTGAGAGAAAATGACCGACTTTTCGGGTGGCTGGAGTGTGATGTGCCATTAAACATTTCTATGGAAGGGTTAACCCATTTTATTGTACTCGGACTAGGACCAAAAGGAGGCTTGGCAATCGTTCCCACAATCTCCCAGCTGTGCCACTCTGTGTGTGTGTGTGTGTGTGTGTGTGCGCAGATTTGTTTATGCTCGTGTGGTCCCATCTGAACTTTCCAGAGGGTAAAAGAGCCTCCTGCTGTGCCTGACAAGTCCCTTCTTAAAATAGACAAAATTGTGTCCGCTGTCTGCTTCCCTCCTATGGAATAAAAAAAAAATACAGCACAATTGCACAGCCACCGTACCGTCTCACTGCAAACAATAAATGTTTGACGTGTTTCTAATCCTGGACCCTCTGAGTGAGACTATGTTCTCCTGACTCTTTGGTCATGTCTTGTAGCGTCTTCATTATTATTCTGAGTTTAATGTTTCATTCAGCGCATCAAATATTTGATGCGTTTTAAAAATAAACATTGTAATATATTTTCTCTTTGTGAAAGAATCAAAATTGCAAAACATAGTAATTTCACTGATGCTAATTATTGCCAAATAGAAATGAATAAAACTCCAGTCCACAGAACGCTGTGATCTGTCAACTAAAAAAAACAGCAGCCCAAGTTATCATGATCTCACCCTTCTATCTATACACCAGATAGGTGGGGTAGCTGTAGCTCAGGAGGTCACCTACTAATCGTAAAGTTTGTGGTTCTACATGCCAAAGTGTTCTTGGGCAAGATACCGAACTTCGAGTTGCCGTCCGATGTGTGATTGTGTGTGAATGCTATTGTTTCTGCACTTAGGCGCTGAAAAAAGTGAATGGGTGAAGTGCTTTGAATGCTCATGTAGAGTAGAAAAGCATTATATAAGGACCATTTACCATTGTGTTAGTAAAGATCATGGAAATATACAGTGGCAGTCTTGTACTAAAGTATAAAAAAAAAAAGCCCTTATGACCAGCATCTGGATCCAGATCGCCCAAGTTAACAAAAATAAATAAAAGAAAACTAAGATTAAGTCTTCACTTCATTACCCCATTAAATTTCTTTCTTATGACGGACCTTTCCTCAATGTGCTTCCAGTGTATTCTTTAATTCTCAAACCATCTTTCCATCCCGTTGTTCCCCTTATACACCCACCCCCATCCTGTTTTTTCTGTCTCTCTTGGGGATGTTTGTTCAGCTTGTCACTGTGCCATTGCTCGAGTGGGATGTCTGTTGCTGAGTGGTCGTCTGTGCTATCCTCGCGCTCTGTTAATCCCCTTTTCAGATGCACAGGGCAGAACCTAAAATTTATGCCTGGCATTTTCATTCATTGGGTGTTTCTTTTTCATCCCCTCACCTCCGCATTCTTATTTTCCTGCCACATGCGCAATCATTCCTGTGAATGAATCGGCATTCATATTTCACATTTTATCAAGTAATAAATTCACTCTTGAAAACAGTTTAAATAAGCTTCTCTCTTTGCTTCGTGCAGTTCATTAGAGAACAGTTCGTTATCGCTTGTACCAGTCATTTAAAACTTGCACTAGATTAAATGAGAAACTAATAGAGGCTGAAAGATTAAAAAAGTTTAATGTAAAAGCTAAAGGTCATGATTATTGTGCAGTAACGGTGACGTCTGCGATGAGTAAACTGAACTAAACATGTAAAACTGTGGAGATCCCCTTTGATTGCCAGTTTAAGTAACTTCATACTTCAGACTGTAAATAGGTATGGTATTGGTCTAGGGAAATGCAAAAATTCACAAGAAAACTGGCAATGATGAAAACGATACAAACTGAACTGTTGTCATTACTTTTTTTGATGGTGTTAAGTTCAGTGACTCACCACCTCATATGGGGTTTTCACTTATGTGCAAGAGTAACACATTACCCATGTGTGAAACATCGTTTCTTTTAGCAAAAGCAGATCACACGTCACATGCTTTCTTTGGCATCTAGACATAGCAGAGGACTGAGTGGCTGTTCGGATTGATGGCAAAAATATCGTTACACTATTAGGGCGTTCTAAAGCTACTTTTACCAAAGAGCAGCTTATTTTACAATCAAAGTACTGAAGTTTGAGCTAGATCAACTTGCACAGCGCTATCTGGGCATCTTTATCTATTACACTGCTTTAAGCATTCGGTTAGGTTTTTTACTTTTAATTGAAAAAGTTGGGATGAGTAAAGCCTTGATTATAATCTGTTTTGGACACAGACAGCTGGAGACACGTCGGCCGAGTGTTCTTTTATAATTCTGTGAAGTGTGCTTAAAGTCCGCCACCGGGCGTGCATGTGTAATTGGTTCACTGTGATCTAAACTATCTGTGGACGAGTCCACCTGCTCAGAAAAAATTGGCAGGCGCATGAACGTCCAGATGGGCACTCGCACAGACTCACGGCGTGAGACGACATTTTCGTCACTTGGACCCGAGTGGACCCTAGAAAACCCGCAGACAAGGAAAGTCTAATCAAGGCTTAAGAATTTATTCAGTCACACACCCTAGTCCAGTGTTTAACTCAGATCAGTGAGTGGCTCTCCAGTAATTACCTTGTTTTAAATGCCAATAAGACTGAGACTATGATTATACCTCCTAGTGATCTATATCTGAAAATCAGTCAGGCTCTTGCCTCCTTTTGTCCTACCGCTAAGTTCAACATCCGTAATCTTGGTGTAATATTCGATTCCTCTTTGAGCTTCGACTCCCATGTAAGATCTTTGTCTCGTTCCTGCTTCTTTCATTTAAGGAACATTTCTAAATGACGACATATGGTCTCCAAGGCTGATCTGGAACAAATTATCCATGTATTTGTGTCTTCGCGTTTAGATTATTGTAATGCCCTGGCTTGGACAAATCATCTCTCCAAGCAATACAAAACGCTGCAGTCAGATTACTAACACATTCTAGCAAGCAAGCTCACATTACTCCAATTTTACATTCCTTACATTGGCTCTCAATCAATTTTAGGATTCGTTTTAAAATTCTCGTATTCACATACAGAGCATTAAACGGCCAGGCTCCAGATTATATTTCCCAGCTTCTCACAAAATATAGGCTAGTGCTTCTCGCTGTCTTTGTTCGCAGGCTCAGAATTTGTTAGTTGTTCCCCGCACACGACTAAAGACTGAGGGGGAAAGTCTACCACTACATCTATGCTCAGTTGACTCTCTGGATTCTTTTAAAAAGCAGTTAAAAACTTCTATTTTTAAAAAGACCTTCTGCCGAGAGTTTTTATTGAATTTTTAGTTTTTAGTTATTATGGTGTTTAATTACTGCCTTTGTTTTGTTTTGCATTTACCATGTACAGCGCTTTGTGACTACTGTCTGTGAAAAGCGCTAAATAAATTAAATTTACTTACTTACACAGGTTCTGTAGAAATTGTCATTATTTATCTGACTCAAGCAGCAACCTCCAGGGCTGGTGCCAAAAATGGCACTTCCTTGTGAGGCAGTCCTGAGGCGAACTCCAAAAGTGAATTAATCTACATAGACCACCTTGTTAAAATGCTAACCAAGCTTGCTATCATTAGTTGAGAACTTAGCACTCCACTCTCATTCCAAATGTGATCACTTCTTCACCAACAAAGCAACGCAGCAGCAGCCACAATGCTAACATTAAGGTGTCAGATTGGGACTTCACAAACCAAAGAGTGAGGTTGCATTTTTAGAGAGTTCTGATCAGCAACAAGTCTCGGTTTTTTGTGTTAACTGTCATATTATCTCATGGCGTGACTTCCAGGGAACACGAGCCAACAACGAAGATGTTGACCTGTGCTAAATTTGACCAAATCCACCAGAGAAACACTGTAGCCTATCACAAACTGTCAGTGAGGTGGAGCAGGCAACATCGCTGAAGCATATTAAATGAATAACAAGCCAAGACAGTGGAAGCTAATCAAATTATACACTGAATAATAAGCTGGGTGCAAATGAGTTTGGCGGATGAATAGTGTTCTCAACAGGGGTGCTGTCCATTCCAGCCACGCTCTGCAGCTTGGAGAGAGAAGAGGTGCTGCCTGTCAGAGACAGCTTTAAGAGGAGAAAATGCTATTAATGATGCTAATGTTAATGTTCTTGCTGGTAGGATGCCCCAGAGGTGAATTGTGGTCATGCTAATGCTAATCAGCTAGCTTGTGGGGGAGAAGATGTGTCTTTTTAAGGAAACATCAGCAGCAGAATGAGCTGCCAGATACAGAGCAACAACGTGATTACTGACAAATCTACAGGGAACTGGGAGATAGTTGCCCTGCTAGGTGGACCTAAAATAATGATGGCTGCTGTTTGTCTGGCCTGAGTGTGCTAAACAGTAAGCAGTGATGAATGTGAGGGGATTGGAGCTGATGACTATGTTTGGTGAGTCATGCCCGTGGCGCTCTCATGCACTTTTTAAAATATTAAACTTAAATGTTAGTGTTTTTACTCCTCTTAGTTACTAAGGGCAAAAAAGAAATTGCTAGAAAGAAGCCAGATGGAGAAAGAAACGAGAGCATTCAGTGACTGCCACTCTCCTAAACACATATGGCTATTTCCTACTGTCATCTGACAGTTTAATATTTTAAAACTTGCTTCGAAATCACAGATTTATATGTGATGGAGGGGATTACAGAAACAAAGCCAGGGTGATGGCATTTTACAAGAAAGAATTTTACTGGAATCTGGATTACCTAAAGTATACACCTCTTCACCATCAGCGGACAACTAATCTCTGGCTGGGTTATAGAATAAGGTCAGATGGGATACAGAAATGGAGAATCCCACTCTTTTATACTTAACATCGCTCTCAGAGTCACTTCTCAGTCATACATGAGCAGGAAAAAATGGGCAGCACTTCTGACACCGTCTAATTACTGATAAGTGTCTGGATCTGTGCAGCTTCTTTGTGACACATGACTTCACAGCATATTCATGCACGCCACTGTTGAGGAAAGATAACTTTTGACTTAACAGTTTGATCCATATGCCAGTTTTTGAGCTGAGGACACATTAAGCTTCTAAGTTTTTTTTTTTTAAGTTTTTTTGTGTCAACATTCATGGGGTTTGTGAATTCATCCATCAGGGTGAGACAGTCATGCTGTGTTGCGAACAGCTTGAACACGGTCCTGGGCCACATCAACGTAATCTTAAATTGCCATCTGCCAGATTTGACTCACTTTTTCTCTATAGTCTCTTTAAGTTTTTCTGCAGCTCAGTAATATAACACATTTTGTTAGCCTGAATGATTGGAAGTTTATCCAGTTGTGTCCAGAAACTTTTCAGTCTGCTCAAGTGGTCTTTCAAAGTTTTTCTTTGGATATTGTCTTTTTGTCCCCACTCATTTTCAATCCAGTCCTTGTACCTGACCATTTTCAGAGAATTTTTTTTATTTATTTCTTTGTTATTCCACTTAACTCTGACCTATCAAACACTCAAGCATAAAAATGGAATCTAACACAAAGGGTTAAGCCAGTGTTGTGTCTACACATCATAATCAACTTAGCAAAGACCCAACTTTAAATTTTATCTTTAAGCACTTTGTTACTAGCAGCCTGTCGCAAGAAGACATAATTTGTTCCCATTTCTGTGCAAAACAGGCCACGATAACACAGTTTGACAGGCATAGAAAAGCATTTTTGGACCAACAAGGTGATTCCCAAAGAGCTATTTAGCCAAAAACTTGGCATATTTTTTGTGCACTATGTCCTTCAAAACATTTTTAAAAAACTGGGCAAGCAGAGGACAAAAGAAGTGGGAGGACAAAAAAAGTATGTACAGCAAATAAACAGTATCTTTAAGTCATGTCCTTAAGAAATAGGAAAAACAAACAAACAGAAAAGACCCACAGCACAATGGAGTACCATCTGGAAAGTGTCTGACTGGCAACAGCTTCATCTTTCAGCATGACAATGATCCCAAACTCACTGCCAGTGCAGTAAAAGCATACCTGGATAGAAAAACACACAATGGAACACTATCGGTCATTGATTGGCCTCCCTAGGTCTCAACATTATTGAAGCAGTGTGGGATCATCTTGACAGAGAAATCAACAAAAGGCAGCCAGCATCCAAAGAGGAGCTTTGAATGTCCTTCAAGAAGCCTGGAGAGCTATTCCTGAAGACTGCTTAAAGAAATTACAAGAAAGCTGCCGCAGAGCAGAGTTCAGGCTGTGTTGAAGAATAAAGGTAGCCATGCCAAATATTGACTTTTAAGCTTTTTAGAATTGTACAAACTCTGTTGTTGCCTTATATACTGCATTTCCATTTATGTTTTTTCCCCGTTTCAATAAATTGCTGTACCTTTTCCCATTTTCCTAGCAAAATATAAAGAATACAGGGGTGGCTCAGGACTGTATTGTATATGCTTAACCAAACTAATAGCCCAAATTCTTGACAAGCAAGCAAATAAGTGATATGTCAAGATTAAATGAGCCTTGGATTGTTGCACTCCTCCCACTCATAAATATTTCTGCTCTGATCGCCCCGAATCCCTGATCTCCCTCTATGTGAGCCTTCCTTTCCTCTCATTCCCTTGCTCCTTTCCCAGTGGTGGGGTCAGAGGGCCTGTCCTTTCCATTGGAGCCAGTTAGAGTGAGAAATGGCAAGGCAGCAATGCTAGCGCGTTTGCAGCACAAGCAGTAAACAGAGCGAGGGTGGAGGAAGAGAGCAAAGGGTGTGATAAGAAAGAGAAATGAAGAGCAAAATCAGAAAGATGAATGAAGGGCTTGCCGCAAAGGAGAGACACTAAAGGTCAAAAGATTTGCAGGGCGATCTTTGGCTTAAGTTTATGTATATATTTTTGAAGGGCAACCTTTTGCTAAAATCAGATATGCATTCACAGACTTTTTGAATTTACTTTGCCATTTGCAACGAGAGCCTCCACTGACCCTGAAACGATAAGAATCTGAGACTTGTGTGTGTCACACTAGGGGCTTGATGTGTGATGTTGATTGTGTTGCTGATCTTTTGCTCCAAAATTAATTGAAAATTATTATAGAACATCTGTTTATTTCAACAACACGACCAGACACAGAAAAAAAAAAGCAAAGAAATTCCGTTTTTAACATGCAAAGTGCATTCACATCTTTCAGCATAGCTGTGTTGACGCACTCTGGCTGCAGCCACCAACACGTTCACTCTCAATTATGCTTATCTTGGTGTTGTGCGAGGTATTAAAAATGCATTAGGCTCTAGTGCAATTATAAGAGCTCTGACAGTTTTGAATAATACATATTTAATGGGGAGTGATACAGATAATGGCAAACTGTTTAATAGCATTTTAATTCTCCAAGATCTCCCCTGAGGAAGGGAAGGTGACAGAGGAATCATTAACTACATTAAAAATCCACCTTCGCATGGCCAGGTGTATCTTTCTGTAAGCAAACAAGATGTGACTACAGGATCCTTCATTATCGATGTGACAGCAGTCTGACTGATGACACTTTCTGCTGGGTTATGTGATATTTACACAGCATCCGCTGTGTCTCTTTTTTAAGTTACCATTGCTTGATTCTTACATAAGACTGTCTGTCTCCTTGCCCCTTTATCTCTCTCTCTCTGTGTCTCAGTAAATCATTTCCCCAGGGCCAGTCATTAGCATCATCTAAAGTTACCACATCTAACATCCATTTTCTGATGTGCCAATCCAAAAAGACAGGATCGCTCTGAGAATTTCACAAGTTCCACTGGGGGAAAAAAAAAACAAGGCAGCAACCAGAAATTCTCTGTATTTACAGAGTGCACATGACATTGCAAGGACTCTGGCTTGGGCGCTGGAGCAAGTGATAGTAGCACTGCATCACAGACACACATTCTCTCTCACATGCACATGCACGCGCACACACACATACACACACACACACACTGTCTTGCTGCCACCTCAGCCATCACTCTGAATGATGTCACTCAAATTAATTGCTGTTCCCTTCTCGTGGCACGCTTGAGGAAGTTTCTTAGAGGCAAGGACAGTCCAGAGCCAAGAGAAAGCGGTCTTTAAAGGACAGCTCTGTGTGTGTGCATGTGTGTGTGCGCGTGTGTGTGTTTGCACAAGAGAGTTCTCTTCACAGTATTTTTTTTTCGTATTTCTCATGAGCATAAACTTAATTTGATTAAAAAACGGGTCTTCTGAGACTTGCTTTTTAAAGAGTGATTTATGTCTGTACTCATTTTAAAATGCTCGACCCACAAGACAAAGCAACAGTTTTACACCGTAATTAATCAAATTTGGATTTTTATGGCTCACCTACAGAGATATTCATTAACATTACTGAACATGAATTTCATGTCAAACCATCTTAGAGTTCGATTTATCTTTTAAGATGACACAGCAGGCTAATGTGGAACAGAGTGTGTAACTGGGTCTTGCCAAATATAATTTATTTCGTCCTTGTTGCTGCTCTCTTGTCTTTTCACACTTCAACTACCTCAATTTCCCTCGTACTCACCACTGAAGCATCTGAGTGGATTAGGTGCTTGTCGCAGGTACATCCATAAAAGACAGCTGAGCCACTGAAAACTAAAATCTATAATCCTCCTCATCCTTTCAACAACAACTCGAAACACGGAGGCAACAAAGGTGCATCTGAACCAAAGTTTTTGTTTAGCTGTTTGGTTTTGTTTGAAGAATGATGTGGATAGTGGAAAATACTTTAATGCATTCAAAGAAAGAAACAAAGCCATCGGTGGGGATAAAGAGGTGCCACAATGGCTGCACTCCTTTATTATGCCAGGCTATTCACAACTTCTGATTAGGCGCTTCACTTTAATAATGATGGCAATACATCACCAGACTGAACACACACACATGAACACCAGGCTTATGTGAGAGTGAAATGTTAGATGTGAAACACAGCTGATCCCATTAGGTTTTGCCCTTTGGATGCTGGTGTGAATATGGCTTTAGGTAATTCGATGTGTGGAGGTCAAGGCTATGCAGCCAGTCACACACACACACATACACACCAAAGAGTGGATTTCATAAAAATGGACAAATACACATTTATTAACATGTGCACTGATGTTTCCACGTGGCTGAAGCAGACACTCCACAGCTGGTTCTTCTGATAGCAAATACAGTTATGAATGTAATATAACATGTATGCAGTAGTGAGACCAATATAACAACTGCATAATTACTCTCACACACACAACTTTTGCTTGTGTCATGAATCTCACTCATGCTAACAGATTAGCGGTAGCTGATGATGATCACAACAATGATATTCTTTATCTATCTCTGATACTTGTTGGGTCTTATTTTCACAGTTCTGGCCATAATGGTTGTCAGTCATGATGGATCCTGCCAAGAGTTAGACTTAAAGGTGAATACCACTCAAAAACTGCCACTTTGACTATGACATTAACGTGTTTGCAGCCTGGTACAAAAACATTGCTTTGGTCTACAGCTAATATCTCCCTTTATAAAAGCCTCTTTGACAGATGCTCTTACACGGGAAGCTGTAACAATGGCTGTCTGCTAGGCTTCGCCTGCGATAATTCAAGTTACTAAAGTGGATCTCTGTAGCACGTTTGTGGTGTTTGTGACTTCTGGAGCATTTTTAATGGCTATAACCTTTTACCTTTTGTGTGGTATTACCCAACCAAGAAATTTGTACTTCAGTTTAGATTAGAGGAAAATTTTTGTACTTTATTTGAGCATTACTTAGCACTGCGGTTGATGGTTCAAAACCCGGAGTCTAGAATCCAACAGGTCAGGTCAGAGTGGCTAAAGCCTACACAAGGAGAATAATTAGCTTATCAAAGAGATTGGAAGCAATGGGTAAATGCTAACTAGCTTTCTTCAAAGTTTTCTTTTTTCAACCCTGGAAAGGATAAGCGGAAGAGGATGGATGGATGGATGGATGGATGGATGGATGGATGGATGGATGGATGGATGGATGGATGGATGGAAAAAGAAAGCTTACTAACACTTCTAAAGCTAATTAAACAAATACATGTGGGGCTATTACATTACTTCCTGGAGTTCTGCTGCTAATGTGAGGTTTCCATGTAGGAAACCAGGCAAGACAGCTAAAATAGCCAAAATATGTTTCTTTTTTCTTTTTTTAAAATTGTCATCAGTATAGTGGCCTCACTAAATAATGACCCTAAATTACTCAGCACAAAAAGTAAGAAAATTTGTGTTTGGTGGATTATTCCTTCTTGTCAATAAATCTTATACTGTTGGAAAGCCTTTTTATGTCCCCTTAAATGGTGCCACATTTGTAAGGAAAATGCATTTGAGGGTTGAACAGCAGAGTTGAGTATGTGGGTTGCGCCCACAAAAAAACTTTCCAACTAGTCTCTGCCAGTGCCACACAGCTTATTCTGCTATTGACTCTTGTTTTGAGCTTCTGGTACCCCAGGTGCTGACAGTCAGGTTTGTCATCATTAGAGGCAATCTCAGTGCAGATTCTGCAATCAGGGGCAATCCCATATCTCCACAGTCTGGAACCAAACTCGATCCTCCAAGATGACAACATTCGCCCCCACAGAGCGGGGTTTATCAGAGACTATCTCCTAAATTTGGGAGTGGAGAGGATGGAATGACCTGCCTGCAGTCCTGACCCCACTGTTGCATTGTTTTCAATGCAACAGTTTACATGCAATCAGATATAACATCACAGGGTGAAAATAAACCCTGAGCTTAATCAGCCTTATTAGAAAACAGAAACTGGAAAAATTATTACACAGACACTTATAACGCCTGCAGTTGTTTACAGACATGCCTTATTTATCTTTGATGTACTAAACTCTTGCAGTAATTATGTTCAATTGGGCTATCTTTATTTGAAATGAAAGCTACATTTGAAATAGAAAATAGATTATTAAATTTGCCATGTTTAAGTACAGCAGGAAAAAACTGGGGAAATCAATAAAATGCATAGTCTAATCCGATAAGTGAAGGGAACTTTTGTTCGTTGTGTAGTCTTTAATTCTTACAAATCATAGTATTTTTCTGTTTCTATCTGAGAGCCCTAGTGCATGTCCTGATGTTTTCTTGTGCTACAGTTTAGTTGTGCATCAGCTGTAGTTTCAATGATCTAAACTGTGGGCTGGTTCAATCAGCTGGCATCTTGTGTTTATTGCTTTGTTAGATTTCATTGAGAAACTCACTCAGCAATAATGTATCCAAATTAATAAGAATTACAGCAAAATCTGTGAGAACAAGACCCATGTTAAATGCATCAAAGTAAATGCTGACAGCACAATGTAATGGTCATAAAATGACACGAATGGCATTTAGATTTGCTTTCACTACGCAATTTATGGCACAAAGGAAGTGTGTCTCCAGTTGGCACTGTAGAAAGAGATCATTTCTGGTAATTTTCACACAAAAATATCTACCATCATCAATTCTTTTATCTTGTAAAAACATAAAATAACATTACACCAACCCATTGCACATTTCACATAAAGAACCCATAAAGAATTGAGCTAATCTTTCAGTTCTCCATGAATCCATAGCAGTTACATTACTGTCTTCTGCCAATAACACAAATAGGGCAGTTGGGTACAACATTAAAACCACTAACAGGTAAAATGAATAACATTCTTCATCTGGTCAAAATGAAATGTTCTCCTGGGAAATCTTATCTAGATGTTACTTTGACATGTTTCACCCACCTGGACATAGTGGTGGAACACAACCCCATGGCCAATTATACCCTGAATGCAGCAGCCTCCACCAGCGGGGCAAAGTGCCCCTCCACACTACAAAAACTGCTCAGTGACAACTCAACACAAGAAGAGCCCGAGGCACCGACTCCTCCAAACTTCCCAGATCTTCAGTCGAGCATCTCCAGGATGCAATCGACAGTTGGCCCACCCCACAACCCACAGGCCCCCAAAGTGTTGTTACACAATATTAGGTGGATGGCTTTAATGTTGCTGCAGACCGGTGTAATTTATGAGGTCACAAGTTTGTAAATTTGGCTTAAAATTATGATGATTCTACATCTTAATGGTTTATAAATAACATTTCCCTATCAGGAATGAGACAGTCTGCAGTTTGAAAAGCTTTTTTACTTTTTCATCTCTGCATCCTGTACAGATTCAGATCACATTTTTATATGTCTCCACTTCTCTGAGATGCCCTTTTACACTTCTATATATTCAGTTTTCATTCTGGCTGTAATATTAAGTCACTTGTGGATGTACTTTACCTGTACTTTTTTTTCAAAATGATTTGGTTTGATGCTTTTCTGCTGGAGTCTTTGCAGGTCCCGACATTTCCGTGTAAAAACTAACAGTGTTTCTGTGTGCTGTCGTGGAGTTTATTGTCGTTGTGTGCATGCTGCGTGCTACATGGTATTTGGGGTAGCATGTTTTGACAGTGTTTGTGTGTGTGTGTGTGTTTGATGATATTGAAGAGAGCAGTGTCTGACATCATTAGGGTGTGCGCTGCCCAGTCATGGGATTATCTATCCCAGGAGCTTGTCAGCACCGCTGCACTTCCAGATCCGTGGCGCAGCAGCGGTGAATTTTAATCTCAATCCCAAATCCTCTCTCCTCTATCGGGAGCTTCTCCCATCTGAAGACAGCGTCGACAATGGTGAGCTCACTGTGGCAGACTTCACAAATGCAGGCCGTTCCCCTAATGCAAACGTTGGGTGCATATGGGGTCGCCATACCCTTCAGTCAAAATAAGAGTTAGCACACGAAAGCAGTGCTCTCATTTGAAGTCAATCAGACCGGCTGCAACAGGAACTCTTGGACTGTCGGAATTAAGGGATGAGTCAGTGCTGTGAGAGAGTCGTGAGTCATTTCTTGTTTAGACTGGCCGTCTCTATGTCGTGGCCTCCTGGATACAGTCTGTGGCATCCCAGCAGGATGGAGAAGGCCTTCCGGAAATCCGCATTGAAAGCATAGATGATGGGGTTTAGGGAGGAATTAGCCCAGCCGAACCACACGAACACGTCAAACGTGGTGGGGCTGATGCAGGGGAAAGCCTCCCCTCCGCTTGATTGCTCACAGAAGGGCACCATGCAGTTGAGGATGAAAAATGGGAGCCAGCAACACACAAACACCCCCATTATCACAGACAGTGTCTTTAGCACCTTTGTCTCCCTCTTGAATGTCATCCTGAAGGAGCTCTCGGAGTCTGCGATGCTGGAGCCTCTGCCCATGCTGTCGTGTCTGTTCTTGGCACTTTCGGCCGCCCGTTCCAGGGCAGAGATCCTTCTGATTTGTCTGTGGGCGATGCGGTAGATCTGTGTGTAGGTGGCCACCATGATGACCACAGGGATGTAAAAGCTTATAAGTGAGGTGGAGATGGCATAGGTCCTGTTCAGGCTTGAGTCACAGTTCTCTGGGTAAGATGTAGCATTTGATGCCAGAGAGACAGAGGACCCAGTTAGAGCAGTGTAAGATTTAGTTTGGGCCTTATGCCAGTTGAGCTGCACCGGAATGAAGGAAATGAGGACAGACAGCGTCCAGGCCACACTGATCATAACATAGGCCACTGTGGGTGTCATCTTCCTCTCATAGCGGAAGGGACTGGAGATGGCCCAGTAGCGGTCCAGGCTTATGACGCAAAGGTTCAAAATTGATGCAGTGGAGCACATAATGTCAAAAGCCACCCAGGTATCACAGAAGGATCCAAAGGGCCAGAACCCGGCGATCTCTGTGACAGCTTTCCAGGGCATCACTAAGATGGCAACCAATAGGTCGGACACGGCCAGCGAGATCACAAAGAAGTTAGTCACTTTAGACCGCAGATGACGAAACTTGGTGACGGCCGCGCAAACTAGCGTGTTTCCCAGCAGGGTGGTGAGGATGAGCAGCGAGAGAAAACAGCCAGTTAGGACACGACTCGATGGTGCCTCATCCAAAAACCCACTGTCGATGACAGTTGTAAAGTTCATGGGATCCATCCCTGAATGTGAGTGTGCACTGGGGAGGGGGTTCTGCGTTTATGTCATACTGAAGAGTCATGCTACATTTTATCCACTGCACTAGCTTCTAGGAGACTCCTGTTCTCCGTTATTGCAAAAAGTCCCCATTATTTTATCTTCTGGTAAATGATGAAAGATGAGACATTTGAGGCAAATGCTCTCTGGGCCAGAAATTTGCCCCTTGATCTTGTAAAATAGATTTGACATCATTTGAGCTGCAGTGATGGAGAAGTAGTGGTACCTTAATTCCTCAGTGTAGTCACTGATTCTCTTCTGCCTGCTCTGTTTTAGTCCCAAATCAATGTAATCTCAGAGATCCTCTCCTTACAGAACTCACCAGTAGCCCTGGGGATTAAAAGAAATGAATTAGTCTAGAAAAATTAAATATTGTGAAAAAAAATAATCATAAATATGCATTATTTTCTAAATGTTATATTTTAGTTTGGTTCTTGCTTATATAATAGCTCTGATTATTAATATAGCTGGTTACACAAAGGCATATTAGGGCTGTTATAAGTAAGAGGAAAACAGATTTTTTTTTTCTTTTAAGAAACTACAGCTTTTGGGGGCAGGGACTCATTCAGCCTCATCACACCACAGAATCACCATTAAATGCCACATGTCAGAGTGCAGTTTGGAGAATAATAACCAGTGATATGTTTGCATCTGTCTTTGTAGCTCCTAATGTCCCAAATCTCACTTCATCCAAAATCAGTGTTATTTTGAATAGATTCAACTCATAGTTGTGTATTTTTAGATTCCGATGCCTCCCATAATGTGGTGAATCTAAGCTAAAGTAAGGAGATACTTATTGCCATAAATATAATTGTAAGGAAGGTTATAATTTACTACTATTTAATAACTGTATTAAGTACTATTCCCATCTATTTATGTGTGCCTGTCTGTGTATGTGCTTTATCTCAGTTTTCCCACTGAATGTATTCATTTATTTTTCTTTTCTTTTTCTCCATTTATTTATTTTTGCAATGACCCTAATAAACTCTCGTACAACTGTAATTTGTATCGCCAATGATCCGATTTAGAATAACACACTCAACTAGCTGGAGCTGTCAGAGCAGCATTGTCCCGTGAGCGGGCTGGAATTATTAAGATATGACTCAAAACATGACATATCTTCCTACATAAATGCTTTATCTGCGGTTTCTCTGTTTGACTATTTATCGTCAAAATCAGTTCTTACTTACAGCTGCATCTTCATATCACATCTCAAAAAAAAAAAAAAAAAAAAAACGTCCCATCGCTTTCATCCGAACTTCGCAGCGTAAAGTCCGCCCAAAGAGCTCCCAGTCCCCATATCCTGCAAACAAAATCAAAGCACAGTCCTACGTCCTCCGTGGACGCCACCTCGCTGACTGTTGTTGTGATTAAATAATACACACCACTGGATTCAGATGTCACTCAGCGCTCTCGCTGTGTCCTCCTGTAGCCACAGTGCGCATCTGCGGCCAAATCCCGAAGACCTCTGGCTCGCTTCCACACCGGCGCTCTGACGTTGTCCCATTCAAGAGGAGCGCAGTGGTATTAAAAGCGTGTGACTGTGGCCCTTTGGCGACCGATCGTGGCCACTGCTTTATGACACAACAGGTTTCATTAGCGGTTCCTGTGCAGCAATTAGAGACTGAAAACGTCATACATCTCATTCCCTGTTGAGCCTTAATGTAGTTATTTTCCAAAGCCTTAATTACATTTGGTGACGTATACTGAAATAACGGGATAGATTATAAAATAATTACAAGGTCCATTCAACAACATTGGATCGCTGAGGCCACCTGTTGGAGAAAGAAAGGAAATGCGGATGCAGGTTTAAAAAATGTGGAATATGTGGAAAATGTGAACATCCTGCAAATGATTTTTAGGAAGCAAACTGAAAGAAATTTAACCATTAAAGATCTAATTTCATCATCATGGGCTGCAGAATAGATGCCTATGTCATCACCTTACCATAAGATTTACCGGTTTCCTTTGCAAACATCCATTCAACTTGGCCACAAATCAACACAGGTTAATTAAATATTGAGATCCTTTCCTTCCTCTGTTAACTATGATTATGTCTGTATTAGCATCAGTCCACGTGTGCTTAATTTTTAAAAATAATTTGGAGGAGGACATTGTAAATGTATCCCTTTGGTTTGTAGTTCAGGCTCTACTCTGCCTTGTTTTCAGGACATTAAAGACACAGCAGCCAGGCATGGGTAAGAGTTGAAAGGGTCAGAGATAGGCAAGTTGAGGTGCACTGTGGCCTATTTTTGCCTCCCTCTCTCTCTCTCTCTCTCTCTCTACATCCTCCTCTGCTGCTTTTCCATGTTCAAAGGTGCAGCTGCTGCCCTTCTAACTTCTATCTCGTACACTTCAAAGACTTAGATGTCACACCAAAATTGTATGATACTGTATGATTACTGTTTGATTTCCCGCACATGTTGATTAGCATGATCTTTTTTACCTTGCGTATCTTTTCTAGCAATATAACAAGTCACTGAGTGAGTTGCTCTCCAGGAAGCATGATGTTACTAAAAAGATGCGTGAGACTAGATAAAGCAAGTCATCTGTAAAGCTCCTTTTCATTATCTCTGTCAGTGTTCATGTGGTCTTGTGGAAACCTAAGCTGATTAAGTTTTCCATCACAAGCTCTCTAAAGTCTTTTTAAAGTCGCGCGCTTCTTTTATGTCATGAAAAGGCCCCAGATTGTTTTTGCTCTGATGTGCAATGACAGCCACCAAGCCACCCACAAAATGCACAAATGCTATCACTAGGATGGCTGAGAGCAAAAAACAAAAAACAAAACAAAAAAAACAACAACTATTTTAGGAACCCAAAAAAAAAAAAAAAACTGCACACTTATCACATGCCTGCATGCTAGTGTGAGTGCATGTGTGATGCAGCCCTTGCATGTTTATCTGTGCAACTTCATGCCTGTGCATGTGTTTTTGTGTGCTGTCATTCGAGCATGTCAACTTTTATATTATAGTATAAATTGTTGCCAAAGTTAATACTATTGTTAATAAATAGTTAAACTTTAGTTAGGAGTTGTTGTTTTTTTTTATTGTTAACAAATATTCACTTAAGAAAAATACAATTTACTGATTGGTTAATAATAGTAGCGACCCCTTGTGGCAAGGGAGCAACCAAATGTAGCAACAGATTTTTATAAAACAGCTTAAATGGCATCTAGTATATATGTAATCATTATTTGACTCGTTATCAAAAGGTTGAACGAGATTTTTTTTTGTTTGTTTGTTTTAAAGAGCATGCAGTTTTTTTACTTGTTGTGTATTTTCACTTTATTAGTTGTTGGGTTACAGCTTAGTGTCAAAACAAGTTGATTAGATTTTGAAAAAAGATTGTGGTTTAAGCTAAAATATGATAAGGTAGACTTTACACATTTGACACTACACATGCATCTCAGGATCAGTGCGACGCATTGCCTTGTTGTTATCTATGTAACTGGGTGTGAGAACCGGCACACTTATCAGCAACAGAGAAAATAACTAACGTTAGCATTTTTGAATCATTAATGAAAACACAATATTCTACCTTAAATGTTATACAGTTTGTGCAGATGTCATCGGAATGTAACTATTGTAGTCTACAATACATAAAACATATAGATAATAAAAAATTGTGTTATTGTACAAACTGATACATACAACAAAAAATATATAACATTACTAATTAATAGTTAATATTAATTCATTTTATTATATGTTAGCAGTAAAATAACATTTCATTATCAAATTATGCACTATTTTCAGCTGCTCCCTTATTCTCCATCCAGCAGATGGACTCGCGTGTTTTAATTTTATCCGCCCTTGTGCCCGGCACTGGGAGCATGCTAGCTTGTGAGTTTGTGTCTCTTCCTGGCCCAAAACATAGATTTTTTTGTGTGTAAGACAAACGTGTTACCCACTACACCATGGCACCAACCGATTTACAATGTGTAAGAGATGATTATTATGTTTTCAAAACTCTGAATTTTTAAGTTAAACAATGACACTACACTACACTGACTAATGTCATGGCAATGGCCATACTGTATGATATGCACTGTAAACTGACAGTAAATCCCAGAAAGACAACAGTTTGCTTAAGAATTCTTTATTCTAGAAAATTTCCACAAAGAAATCCGTTCAAGAAAAACCAGGGACCTGAGTGCTTAAGTACCAAAATATAAATAAAAACATTTAATTTAAAGAAATGTAACCTAACTAACTAGATAAATAAATAAATAAATAAACAAACAATCAAGAAAGTATGGACACAGTTAATCTACTTAAGACAGCAGCACAATTTTTTTCAAAACGCTACATGTATACTCACATTGTGAATATTAAAGCATTATCATTGCGGTAAGATCTTGATTTCTACCTCAATGGCTAAGAGAAACAACAGTTCCATACAAAACAGTAAATGTGAAATAAATATTCATAAATAACAAGAACTCAATAAATAAATACAGAGAGAGTTGTCTAAAAATTCAGAATTTGAACTTTGGACCGTTACATTTCTGATGTAACGGTCTGATCCAAGCTACTTCTGGGATAAAATACCCCCCCCCCCCGACAAGTTTATTAGGACTTGAAAAGAGGGTTGGCTTGGATTCCCTGCATGGAATTGAAAACGGGTTTTGATTTTCAGGCTGTGGTGTTTAGATTCTTGAAGAAGGTAATGTAATGCCGAAGAGCTTTTTTGGGGGATTGTTCGATTTTCATTCGGCATCCATCATTCTGGAAAAGGAAATAAGAGGGTATGAGGTTGCATGTCATCTAATGATGTCACAAATAGCCAGTTTTTTCCTGTCTACTTTATCACTGTGTGATAAGTTGTTTTGGTTGACTTACTTCTTTGTGATCTCCCAGAGCATCCAAGTTTCCCTTAAGTTCTGGGATAATATAGTGTTTGTCCTTGTTTTGCACGTTGTCAAGAAGATTCCCCAGTTCCTTTTTGATCATACCTAAACATTTGGTCTGCAGTGGAAAAATGACGCGGCCCTGTCAGTTTATCCTGACAAATGAATTGCATGTACAGTATCATCTGATTTGGGTGAAAAGATGCAATACTTACAGGAGTTTGTGGCGTTCTTCCTGCAGGGGCTTTAACAGTTCCATTCTAAAGGACCAGAGAAATAAATCAATGTATTTCATTATGAACTGAATATTTTAAACGATACATTGTGATAAACAACATCAGTGAAAGTGACGTGTTCGAGGCAGACACACAGTGAAGCCACGGCACACTTTGTAACATTAAGCTGCCAGTTAAACACTAATGACAAAAAAATTTAAATACTTACAGATGTCAAGCTGATGTTTTTGCTGAGCTCAGTGAGTCGTGCTATGATCTCTTTGTTCAAGTTAGTGTCTGACCTGGCACTGACAGAGAGATGCAGCAGGGCAAGAACAAAGACATACTTCATCATAGTGCAGCGGCTTCTGTTTCTTCCTCAGTAGCGTCGTTCAACTGTCTTACAAGTGAGCAGTGTTGTGATCAGTATCTCTGCCCAATCTTTTTATAGGAGCAAAGCGGAAGAAAGAAAGCTTTAAACCACCTACGTAAAAAAAAAAAAAAAGTTACGATAAAAAAAATTTTCATGGGAAAAGTTGGTCACCAGCCACAAAAAAGTGTTAACGGTGAAGGCAGATTAGCTTTCAACTTTGTAACCTTTGTAACTTTTATAAGTAATAAATTGATGAATACATACATTTGGCACTTGGTTAAACGAGATACGAGAAAAGCTTTTGTGGTGTTATGAAGTCACAACTTCTCTCATAAAAACTGAGCATTGCCGTCTTCACAGGTTTGTTTCAGTTTATTGTATGTGGTTTAGAAGTGAGGCAGTTCATCTATAAATATACAGTGGTAAGCTTTTTTTTTTTTATTTCTTTGACAGAGCTCATAAGCAGAAAGCTGACGTCATAGTGAGAAATCTATTGAATGTGTACTGTGTCAACAGGTTGCTGTATTCCAAACTTGGTGCGTGTGGTCATTTCACAAATGCAGATCTACCTCGTGAATAACCAGTAAGTCAACTATAAATGGCACCTAACTGACTAAGTGTTAGGATGGAACTGTGATGTGGTGTCTCACGAGAGAAAGAAAATATATAGCAGCTTTTTTGTAAGTAAAAGGAAGTACGTTCTTGAAGAGTAAAAGAAACTGATGGGGCACCCCTTCCTTCTTTTTTCTCTCCCCTTTTTCACTCTTTTATTAACACACAGACACACACATACATATTATATTTATACATATATTTATCTACGTCAGAATACTCAGCCATTATTGTTAGGTGACCTCACAGTTTCTGTTTTGCTTGTTTTACACGTCCAGTGTGTTGGACACAGTGACTCAAACGATGTGTTAATGGGAATTTATTTTCTAAAACTGTTGTTAAAGAAGGGGGATGATGTGTGGGCAGATAACAGGGTAGGAGTGCCACCCCTTACCGCTGTTCACACTTTTCGCAGGGAAACTCCGCTAAATTGTTCAGTGTCTCCCCGGTTCTTGTGCAACACATGAAGTATTTGAACATCTTGTGTAAAGTTACAGATCAGCTTTCAGATAAACGTTGCAGCACAAATCTTTTAATAAAAATGTGCTGTAAGGGTATCTGTCATGTTATGGAGCGTGTTGATTTATGCACACAAATGTCGACTCGTAAGACATTGGTAATAAACAAAAAACAAACTTCTATTTCAGTGACGATCGAGTCCAACAAGTGGCAGAAAACAAGGTTCATAAATCTAAACTGGAGACACGCAACAGAAGATACAGGAATGCAGGAAGACAGCAGATAACAGTCAGTGCAAACAGTATAACATCACAAAGGAACTAACCCAAACTGAGGATTAAAATGCACACACAAACACATTGAGGGCTAATGGGGAATAAGGCACGGCTGGGGAACAAAACACAAGTGCAAACAATCAGGGAATGAGATGAAGGGAAGTAAAACTATAGGCAAGGCACTGAAGACCACCGACTACCAAAATAAAACAGGTGATAGGTTCAGATCATTTAACAACTTGAACAACCACACTGACTCAAGCTCTGGTGAATCCGCCGGCGGAGAGAGAGAGAGAGACCCTCCAGGTTAAGACAGGAAGACAACGCTCCACCGCCCGCTCACCGGAAGTGCTACCGCTCATCTCTGAGGGCTGTCCCTCCCCTCTCAGCTTTTATTAAGAACAGGTCACATGGTATAGGTCGCATGGCGTGACGTCCAGATGTCACTACAACGTCATTCAGACCATAGGTATATATATCTATGGTTCAGACAATGGAAATCATTCAGGAGGTTCACAGGAAGTGTGTTATTTTCACAACAAACTCATCGACCAAATTTCTGGTAAAGTAACAGCTTGACATTCATTGCAAAACACGGTGAGACATTTAGGAATGCAGGAGATACTTGTAAAAATACAGAGAATATACCCAACACAGGAAAAACCCAAACATGTTAACATTTAACGCGGTGATGGAGACTTAACAACAAGATGCGGGGAACACAAGGGAGGTAGGATAAACTGAAAGGAGGAATAGAATACTAGCAAACTATAACCGTGAACAGAAACTAAACAGCAATACTAATTAATCTCAAAATGCAATAATAACAAAATTCAACCTGCAACAAAAATAAAACAAAAGCTCTGGAATAATACATGAAAAGCAAAAGAACCAACAAGTAGATTTCATAATAAATACAACATCCAGAAAGTCCAAAACTAGAAATAGTTTTTTGTGAAATTAATAAATACCAAAGCTTGAAACCTGCTACAAATGCCTAATGTCATTCATTGCCAAAGTAATTAAGGAATTGCGACTGCTCTGAACTCTGAACACCACCGCCACACTTATATGATGTATTTTTGTGGCAGTAGAAGGCCCTGCTCAAAGGCACAGCTACAGCCAGGGCAAACCTTTAAGGACTGTCATTTTGAAACTGGTAAGCACGGATGTGAAGCTATCCTTATCTTACAAAAACCAAGATAACACCACATGTACTTATTGAAAAAACTGAACAGCACTACTTTGAACATCTATTAGGTAGCTTCACATGTTAGATTTGGCATTAGATGCCCTTCCTGACACAAGTCCATCGAGGATTTGTGGCTCTGACTAGAAACAAACCAGCAACCTTTTGTTTGCCAGGTCAATGTGTTAACCACTACACCACTGGAGAACAACAGCGATATTGAAATATTACTCACTGCTGGCAGACGCTCAATGTTCCTCGCTGTCTGGACATCAGATAAGACTGTAGACAATATAAGAGTGGATGTAGCTTCCCGGTCTGACAAGTGAAACCATTTCGGAAGTCCCTTAAACATGCATTCTTTTTAAAGGTTTATCCGGGGGTAATAGCTGTAGTTGCTTTAAAAAAAAAAAAGACCTCCAGTTCTACAGAACTCTATGAGGAAACAGTCCTCTGTAAACACTGAGTTTATGGTCTCAGTTACTATTCTTAGGTCCTACTGATTAATAAAAAGAAGTAGGTTTCAGTTATTCTAGTTGTCAAAAAGGGGGATTATCCAGGTTTATCAAAGATTGCTCTTGGGACTGACAAATCATCAGCTGTAAACTTGTGGTTTCACAATCAGATCCTCCTCTTGTGTCATAATGAAGCGGCCCTGATACAGATAGCATCTGTATGGATTGTTTGCCTTGACTGTACTTTCTGTGTCTTTGAGTCCATTAAGGTCTGCTCGGGTCTGAGTGATGTAAATTTTATCATCAGATGGTGTGTGCCTCCCTTTTTTTTTGTGGCCACATGAACTTGTCTGTGTAGAATTTTCATTACAATGCACTAACTAGACATGTGCCATGGGGCAGTGGACTTCAAGTAGACTTCAAAGAAGAATAACAGGAATGACTGCTCAGCCATCGGGTCTCCAGCTATCCATGTCCGTGTCTGCAACATAGTATAATCGAGGCTTTACTCCAAAAAAATAATCATGTTATCATTCAGACACACACACACACACACACACACACATACACTGCAAAATATCACACTGACAGAAAAAAAGGACCTCTGCATCAGAAGATGCAAAGCTTAGAGGTTGATAAGCACACTGTATGTTATTTGTGGATGTAAGGACATGAAGGAAAGGCAGGATTTAAAGTTTTCTCTCACGCTGGCTTTTTTTATGACCTTCATAGAACTGCTTCTGTCATTTTCAGTATCTAAACCAGGGTAAATCATGAATGCCTTCATCCAAAAATGCATTTCTCTATTTAAACCAGCGGTTCTCAAACTGTGAGAAAAATCATTCAAAATAAATGTTGAACATCGGAAACGCTAGCAGGTGGGCTAGCACAGTGACTAGCGAAACTGTCCACCATCCGCTGCTCTCACCAGACTTCTCTTCGACACCAAGGGGAACACCATTTTAGTTATATTGCTAACATACAAACAGGAGAACATAACAATATACAATGCATGCATTATGGACAAGATTTACCATTCTGGTTTGAATATTTTACAGCTTGAAATGAGTTAATTACTAGGATCAACATTTTGACCAACTAATAGCACCATGGCAGCTTAATTTTAATTATCAAAAGATTAGTCCTTTTTTCACCAGGACAGAATTTCTAGGTGACGCCATGTGGCGGAAGGCTTCCACCTTGGTCGCCTCAGACTCTCAGCTCCACTCATCCATCTGATGACTCCTGTTGGCGTCATCAGATGGTAATAATAATAATAATGCCTTCGACTTATATAGCGCTTTTTTACATGGTACTCAAAGCGCTTACAGTTTTAGTGCAC
>JAVDPK010003007.1:54517-66756 GCA_034780415.1 Cichlasoma orientale | reverse complement strand
TTGGGCAATGTGGGTTGAGTGTCTTGCCCAGGGACACAATGACAGCATGCGCTCAGACGGGGACTCGAACCAGCGACACCTACCCACTGCGCCGTTCCACTGCGAGCTGGAGGCCACCAGCTCGCAGTGGAATGGTTCGCAGCTGAGTGTGAAACAGCTAGCATGAGAATTAACACCTCTAAGTCTGAGGCCATGGTCCTCAGCCGGAAAAAAGTGGAGTGCCCACTCCAGCTCAGGGACAAGTTGCTGCCTCAGGTGGAGGAGTTTAAGTACCTTAGGGTCTTGTTCACGAGGGATGGGAGAAGGGAACAGAAGATTGACAGATGGATTGGGGCTGCCTCTGCAGTGTTGCAGACGCTGCACCGGTCTGTCGTGGTAAAGAGGGAGCTGACCGTGAAAGTGAAGCCTTTGATTTACTGGTCAGTCTACATCCCTACCCTCACCTATGGTCACGAGCTCTGGTTAGTGACCTAAAGAATGAGATCACAAATACAAGCAGCAGAAATGAGCTTCCTCTGAAGGGTGCATGGCCTTTCTCTTAGAGATAGGGTGAAGAGTGCAGGCATTCGAGAGTGGCTCAGAGTAGAGCCGTTGCTCCTCTACATTGCTGGAGAGATTATATCTCTCGGTTGGGCTGGGAATGAGCTGGAGGAGGTGGCTGGTGAGAGGGAAGTCTGGGCTTCTCTGCTTAGACTGCTGCCCCCGTGACCCGGCCCCGGATAAGTGGAAGAAAATGGATGGATGGAGTTACATACTTTTAGAGACAGCCTCGGGTGGCTACTGCAGGAACTGCAATTTGTGGCCTTTTGTTTTCCTTTTCAGCCTTGGAGGCTGCCAGCGTGGAAGAGCACCACCTTACTGGTGTTTTGGAGCTTGGAAAGGTGTGTGAAATACAGTGGAGGCTGCTAAATAGCGAGAGTACCTTTCCTTTATGTGTATGCATTTTGGCTTTTCTTTGGTAATAATGGTCATAACATAATTTTAAAACATATTATTTTATTATTCTTTGCCCCTGTCATACAGAGAACTGTCAAAGGGACATTCCTCACTTTGGATACTTTTACCAGGTCTGTGCTATTTTAAATAAAATCTTTAAAAAAAATGCATTTTTGTTTATTTTTAAGTTTTTTTTTATGTAAACCCCTTTTTTTTTTAAATGACACTTTAGCTAAGAATTTAGTCCTATATAAATTGCTACTAAGGTTCCACACAGATTAACCATTATGTGTGTATTGTACTTTTGGATACTAAGAAAGAAAATCAGGATGTGGGTTACTCTGATCGACCATAACATATATAACTGAAAGGTAAGCAAAAAGAGAAGCAGTTTTAATAATTCAGATTTGTTTCCTGAAATACTGTGTCTGTTTTCACTTCAACTGAAAGTCTGATAGACTTTTGCTTGCACAAGTCTTTTTCAAGTTTCAGTTACCCTTGGGTAGTTTAGTCTGTACTTTGATAGAAGTCATAAAGACCAGTTTATAGTTTAGTAGTGCACTGTCAAATCATGTAGTGGATATTACAAAGGGATGTGACCTGATGAAACAAGCCTTAATGACTGCATAATATGATACTAGACAGCACGAGTGCAGGCAAATTCATCTGACAGCTGTTGTGGTTAAAAAGAGAGATAATGAAAGCTGTAGTCAGCAGAAGTCACATAGGTCTCATAATCCACTTTCTAAAAAAAAATATTAATCTACAAAATTAATCTTCATATCATAATCAAAACGTTACATGTCATCTCTTAGGTTTTTTGTGCTGCCACAGCTTGATGTGACTCATTGCATCTAAAGTGATGATGCTGTTGCAGCTTTTTTGCACCTTTCATCAGGGAAGTTAATGAGACGCCTTTGTCTTAACACCATCAGTGGATTAACATTGAGATGAGTGTGCATGTGTCAGTGTAAGGAGGACTGAGGGGAACATGAAAGCACTTTCTTTGCACAGGAGGGGAATCTTTTCATAGAGCATAATAAAATTATGCTCTATAAAATTATTGGTTTGCAAACAAAATTCCCAAATCCGCAGATTATTGTTAACCGACTTTATAGTTGTTAACTGGGCAGTTGTGAGTTCGCTCACACATATATAATAAAACTCGGGTTTGGCTTCTCAGATGTGTTGCCGTGTTATTGGAGTGAGTATAATCATAATTGAACAAACAGTTGATGATGATCTTTAAAGTGATATATTTCAAATCCCTCCAGCATGAAATTGAAACACACATAAACTGTTGGCTTTCGAAACTCATTGTTCCCATTCATCGTCAAATTGTGCGTCAAGGATGCGGGAAAAAAGGTTTGCAGTGGGATTTTTAACACTGGCCCATGACTTCATTGTCAACCGCCACAGATGATCTGAGTACCTGGTTCTCCCCTGTGTTGTGGTAGAGTTTCTGAAAGGAAAATATTGTCAACATTGCATTTATGTGTACAGTATTCATTAATGGAACAGTTCATTGGAGTCTGTCATCTCAGAGTGGGACGTTTTATGTTGCGCTGGTGAAGTTACTGTGGGTGAACTTGAGAATGCTGACTGCGAGCACGGAAAACCTTGGTTAGCTCATGCAAAGATCGTGTGCTGATAAAAGGTGAATCTTTCCATCGAGGCAACATTTCACCTTGAGTTTAGTGCATTCAAAACTCATTTCCCCACCGTCTTCCTGAAAGTGTAACAAGTTGGTGGCAAAAGTCCTGTAGTCAGCTTTACATTACCGGTCTGTTCTGTTGTAAAGTGGCGGCCGGCCCACTGCCGTCAGTGACAGTGTGATAACCCGAGCGTGTAAACTTATCTGTGAGCATGTTCATGATATTTAAAAAAAAAATGCTCTGTCATACAAAAAAAGCCTGTAAGTTTGACCTTTTTTTCCCCTCCAATATGTAACTGTCATTTTAAGATTATGTTAGATAAACCTGAATTTTTATAAATTACTTTGGTGACTGTTGCTTCCAGTAAAAACACACGTGACAAATGCAATGATAAAAATATACACATTGAATTTTAATGCTATAATGGAGGAATTAATGTGGCATTTCAGTTAATTTGGTCACTTACAGTAAAATAACATCTCAATATGACACTTTTTTGTCAACCGTTTCTCTTTCCAATATAACTGCACTATAGCAGGCTGAAATGACCACAAATAGCAGGCTGCTATGACAATGAAGCTAATTCTTTCAGTCAATATATGGTTTGATCCAAGGAAAATTGCATTGGACATTCAAGGTTTCATGTGCTGAAGGTTCAACGTCTTTTAACATGACAAGGCCCAGGCCTATTAACTTCTCGTTAGCAATCTTTATTGGCTATAACTGGTTGTTTCTCAGAATTTGTTTGACAGCACTAATTAGACTGACGAATACTCAGAACAATGGGTAAGTCCAAGGAAGATGGTGAAGATCTAAGAAGGAGAAGATTTATACAATTTGGGAAAGTCTCTTGGAGCTATTTCTAAAATGCTGCAGATCACAAGATCATCAGTTTAAACAGCTGTACATAAGTTATTCAGATGTATCACTATTTTACCAAGGTCTGGAAGAAGACCCAGACTGTCACCCTGAGATGAGAGGAAATTGGTTACAAAGTTCAGGAGCAACCCAGGAACCACCAAGGCTCAAGCCTGCCATGAACTGGAAACTGCTGGAACACTAACGTAACTTTCCACAGCGGAGAGAGCTTTACATCACCATGTGCTTACCAAGAAGCCCCTGCTCCAAAATCGACACCTTCAAGCTTGACTGAAATTTGCAGCTGCCCACATGGACGAGCCAAATGCCTTCTGGAGAAAAGTTTTATAAACAAGTGAGACAAAGTTTGAGCTATTTGGCCAAAATGCCAAGAGGTGTGTTTGGAGGAGTGAAGTAAGGCTTTCAAACCTGAGAACACTGTACCAACTGTCATGCATGCATCTGGGGCTGTTTTGCTCCCAGTGGTACTGGTACATTGCACAAAGTGGATGGAATAATGAAGAAGGACAACTACCTCCAAATTCTTTAACTTCACTTCAAATCAACAGCTAGATGGTTGAAACTTGGGCACAAAACGGTATTCCAAGAGGACAACGATACCAGACACACATCAAAACTGGTGTTGGAATGGATAAAGCAGGCTAACATTAATCTTCAGGAATGGCCTGTTGAAAATCTGTGGACTGCACTTACAAGCTGGGTCCATACCAGGAAACCAACCAATTTACATGAACTCTGAATTCTGCCAAGAAGAGTGTTCAAATATCCAGCCAGAATTATGCAAGAAGCATGTTGATGACTACCAAAAGCATCTGGTCAAGATGCCACTTGCTAAGGGACATTTACCAATCATTAGTATGTATATATCTGAGCCTATTTTTACTTCTGAGCCTGTGTGGATTAGAAAAAAATCTAAATAAATTTTCAAACTTGTGCACCCAGTTTTTTTTTAAGTAATTAAAAATAGATGCCATACAATCATTCCTCCCTGGAAAAAAAAAAACAGTTTAAAGAAATCATTAAAATTCTCAAATTGCTATGACATTCATGCCCATAATGAGTGTATGTAAATTTCTGTCCACAGCTGTAATCTTTCCAGCTTGTCCTGGTTCTGCCCCAAGACCGCCTCCTGGTGGGACGTGCCCAGAACATCTCTTAGCAGGAGTCCAGAAGGCATCCTAATCACATCCCCAAAGCACCTTAAATGGCTCCTTTGTGGAGAAGAAGTGGCTCTACTCATGACTGACCGAGCTCCTCATCCTGTCTCAAAGGGAATGCCAGGCACCGTATCGAGGAAGCTCATTTCTGCCGCTTGTCTCATCTGATCCCCATGAACATTTTCAAATAATAAATATTAAATGTGCTACTGGTGGTTCAAGTTAAGTTTGTGAACTGAAATTTAAGGCCTTCATGTCACCAAAGTCCTTCGTTCTCTGGGTCTCTATTGACCTATTTTGAATGAATATGTACAGTCCACAGTGACTCAATTATGATATAAACTAAATATTATCACTGAATGATTCGCATATTGCCATTTCACAGACAGGACTCTTTAGACGGTGACACACTTTTCACAGTTTTCCTTCTCGATGCCACTGCTGTGCCTTTGAAATGAAACAATCAAATTGCAGTTGAAATGCAACTTTTCAGCTTTAATTTGAGCTGCCTTCAGTTTGTGTTTTCCGTTTTGTTAACTTACTTGGCTTCTGAAGAATATTACATTTCTTTTCCTTGGATAACTCCCAGGTTACTTTCACAGTGTGTTTATGACACTTTACTACATCTGTAATGTGAAGTGTCCTGCAGTCTGTTTTGCAGCGTTTAGCTGAATCCGAGCGTGCTCTAGAATTAATCCGTGCTCTTCTGCTATCTGTCACATCATCAGTAAACACAACTGAACTGGTGCCACTAGAAGCATTGTATTTCTTCCTATTATTATAATACAGGCTGACCTTATTATTATCTGTCAAAATAATGCTGTTCCAGAGCAGGTATGGATTTTTTTTTTTTTTGTGTGTGTGTGTGTTTTGGGGCTAAAACTGTCCTGTTTTTGACGCCTGTTGTGCTCTTTTTTTTTTTTTTTCGTTTTTCGTTTTTCATCAAATCTTTTGAGAGTGTGATTCACTTGACTGAACGGCACGAAGTGTTTTTCTTTTCTTTTTTCCTTACCAGGGAAATGTGATCATCAGTCGCTGTTGTCTTCCTCAGACTTCTTCCTCAGAAAGTACCGAGCAGTTGATTTGGCCACTCCTATTGATCGGCCTTTTTCACTTGCACTGAGACTGCAACAGCTTTCATATGCAAATGCTGGCTCAATCTTTGAGGAAATAATAATTTAAAAAAAACAACCCACATCTATTTCTCAAAATTTTTGAGCCTTCAAAGAGGGAACTATGTATAAACATGGCTGTCATTCCTTAAAGGTTAATCCAATGTTCTTTCTAAAACTAAAACTGAAGGTCTTCACTTTAATCAGATACCCATCGTATAACTGAGTTGAATATGTATTAATACATTGCTAAAATAACAACAACAAAAAAAGTCAGTCTCCAAAAAATATATAGATTTTGAATATGGATCCTATAATGAATTTTAAGTACAGTCTTAAGACATAATATTATTCATCGGGCTTTAGTCAAATAAATGTTTATAATGATGTCTATCGACAAGGTTTTATTGCATTAAATACTGTACATAATGTATTCTAAGTTTAACATTTTTGTAATGCTTTTTAGAAACAGTTGAAAGATGAATCTGAGTCCAGATTCACACACACACAAAAACCCAAACCTAATATAACTTAAGCCATTTAAAAAGACAACAGCTTTAATATACACTCGCCAGCTGATTTATTACAGTAGGTACACCTGTTCAATTGCTTATTAGCACAAATATCTAATCAATTAGATGGCAGCAACTCAATGCATTTAGGCAGGTAGACATGGCCATGAAAACCTGCTGTTCAAGTTCAAATCGAGCATAACTTGCCATACCCCAAAAGTTCAAATAATCTCAAATGGGTTTCTTGAATGTGAGTTCACTGCACTCAAATGGCCTCCACAGTCACCAAATCTCAATCCAATTGAGCACCTTTGGGATGTGGTGGAACAGGAGATTCACGTCTTGCACGTGCAGCTGACAAATGTGCAGCAACTAAGGAACGGTTCCAGCACCATGTTGAATCTGGTCCTATGAAGAATTAAGGCAGTTCAGAATACAAAAGGGGTCCAGTATTAGCAATGTGTACCTAATGAGGTGACCACTGAGATTATGATACAGGGTTCAATTCTGAGTTTATAAAATGGAATAATGTACAGACATCAATAACATGGCAAGGCATGACTTTGTAAGCTTCATGTAAAGTGACAGCACTTATTGTGGCGTGGTATGACATAATTGATATAACACAGTTTCCCTTTTTTTTCTTAACAAACATCACAGGAAACACAGTGTTCAATAATGCAGGCCCAGAATAACAGTGGCAATGTGGAGCTCTGCCTGCGCCGGGTAACAAAAAGTTTAAATTAAAAAGCAACAGAGAGTCGAGCATCCAGAAACCCAAATCAGTGCCATCCCAGTTTAAGGCTTTTACCCAACAGTGAGCAAGGCCTGTAAATAGGTGCCTAGCCTTTCAGCAATTCTTAACAATGCATTTGTTTGCAATGCAATAGCTGATTAAGAAAATGACATGTTTACTTATCGATATAAGGAAACGTATAAACTGAATATTTAATATAATAGCTTTAGAGCAAATTTTATTCGCAGTTTTTTTTCCTCCATTTTTTCATACTGTCATGCTCGGTAGACAGTTTTCATTTTAGCTGCTAGTATGACTAAGCTAGGTATGACGTCAGATAGGTGAAAGAGTAAATGTTGTTTTAGAATTATGACTGGCAGGAAAAAAGACACCTTGAAATCTGTCACCGTTGCCACAAGAATCTGCATGCATTTGACTCATGATGGGGAAAAAAAAAAATACCGTAATATTTTTTTTATGTCAGTTTACGAGTTGCTGCATAGTCTGTTTTTAGCAAAAGTGATCAGTCCGTTCAATCAGTTAAAATCATTTCACAGAAAGGAGAGCTAACCTTCGCTATAGGGATGTGTGAATGCTGAATGGAATCAAGTTTAAGATGCATTATATCCAAGTGGTGCACTGCAGACCCTTGACTTCTAACCCCAGTGGGTTAAGATAAATATTCTGCTTATTCTGTGCTGTGGAATCAAAGAGCTAATTGGTGTTGTTTGCATCGACAAGCTAAATTTGCAGCATTACAGTCATATATTATCATGGTATCTTTGTGACCACCATCAAGCACCGCATCTTCCTCTGAATGCATGGTTGTATTATCTTGAAACAGCTAAACATGAAAAAAAAAAACGCTGTGTCATTTCACACATTTTATGTAATAACACAAAAAATAAAACCTAAGTGGTGCTGCGATAGGTGCTGGGATCTTCCCACGATGCAGTATTACTTTTCATTTACCTCTTTTTACTCTGTTTATACCCCACTCTGCATTTATTCATTAGTTATTATTAATCGCTGGCTCTCTTCCACAGCATGTCTTTTGTCCTGCCTCTCTCTCCTCACCCCCAGCCGGTCGCGGGCGAGGACCCCCCCCCCCCCCCCGAGCCTGGTTCTGCTGGAGGTTTCTTGCTGTTAAAATGGAGTTTTTACTTCCCACTGTCGCCAATATTAAACTGAGTCTAAAAAATGATAAAAGTATACACCATCTTATTAAAAAATAAATAGCACATTCACCTCCACTTCTAGTGGCCATAATCAGGGAAATCGTCACACAACAGCAGCATCTTAAACATTTGCTATTTATTCTCTTTAGCCCCACCAAGTGTTTTGAACGTCATCCAGCAGTAAAAAGAATTTATTTATCCCCAAATGGTCTCCTAAATGTGCTATACGACAGCTGATAGGAGGCCTGAGAGCCTTTTCAAACAGAGAAGCAGAGAACTGTTATCAAGTAAGGCACTTTTTTGGGCTTTTTAGCCCTTCTCCTTCAATGCTTTCACTGTAACGGTCCATCCTCCAGCATCACTGAGCTGAAACTCTTCGACCAGCGTTTCATCATGTCCATCATCATCTATGTCCTCATCTTCCTCAAAGTCATCTGGATAGTCGAGTTGTTCTGTAGCATTAGGCGTGTCTGGAAAAAAAAGAGATTAAAAGGTTGAATCTAATTAATGGCATTATAAGTTGGGGGGAAGAGTTGGAACAAATAAAGGCAACCTTTTTCTTATCCATATGTTGCACTTTGTTGAGCCTGCCAATGATCTATGATAATCACAAAATAACTAAACCCTGAGTTTTAATGATTGAATAATTACATGCAAAAATATGTGTTTTTTGGCCTTAAACAATAATAACTTCATTGTTTAGTCATTTCTGGGTTATTACAACTTTACAAAGCTGCTGTCATGGAACTACCCACTTATTAGTGATCTCTAAAGTCCCACCAGAAATTCTCATATTTGAGAAGCTGAGAGAAGTGAAGAAATATTTTTGCTTGATAAAACACACACGTCTACATAAATGTTAAAATGTTATTTTTTGCCATGTTTGGACACTACCCAGAGCACCACTATGTTGACAGCTACTTAACACTTTGATACTCCAAAGTCCCAAAAGTCCTCGCTTGCACAGTTTAATGAAGAGGTATCGCTAGTGTAAAACTGAAAAAAAAAATACATAAACATAATCATATATTGATATATACACGGTAATGGAGTCTTCATGACACATTACTAAACAGCTTACTGCAAAGGTAGAACATTCCCAACAGGTAACGGGATAGCTTACCTAGAATAGCGCCTTTAAAATGATCCAAGATAAAACATCAGAAGACTAACAAATACTAGGAAACACAGTCAGAACTAATACATAAACTATAGACAAATGTGTCCAAGGCACAAGCATAAGAAAGGGCACCTTTTACACCAGGGGTGGGCAAACTACGGCCCGTGGGCCACACCCGGCCGATTGGTCTTTTTAATTCTGAGAATTGCTACGACAAAACTAACACCAGACTTCGATGAACTGGCAAAAGCAGCACTGTTCCCACTAAATGTAAAAGTAAGTATTAACACTGTAATGTTTTTTTTATGTTTATGTTTGATATGTATGCATCCGGTGCTGTGCTGGCCCGGGCCATCTGTCAAATTTCAAAAAGTCAATGTGGCCCCAGAGCCAAAATGTTTGCCCACCCCTGTTTTACAGGATGCCAGTGTTCACATTTTGAACCAAGAGCACAGATGGTTTGGAAGAGGCGTTTGTCCTACGTGAACCTATCTATGTCCACTGTGAACAGTCATCACTGATCAGAGGGGGTGGCTTATGATACCAGCTTTCAGCCACCTATACAATGCGGTTTTGAGATCCCTTCCCATGCACCTCAACCCCCATTCACACCTCACTTCAGATGACCTCAATATATCACATGAAGTATGAGGCAAAGTCTGACAGCGGTTTCACACGAAACCCCTGATGGTAATAACCCATGACTTTTTTCACACCTTGGCTCATGTGATGATGATGATGCACATGATTAATAGTGGGTCAGTGAGCATCAGTAGAGTTTAAATAGGTGGGACTCTCCACCTTTTGGTTTTAGAACTGAAGAAGCCTTTTGGATGACAGGTGAAATATCTTCAAAGAAATTTAAAAATGTACATTTGCCTTTTTTTTTTCAAGCTCTTGAGAGTGTAAGCAGTGGTTTGCACATGTTTTAAACCCTCTGTACTTCTATCCATGAAGGCATCTCTTGATCATATACTTTGACCATCATACACCTACCTCCTCGAGGGTGTTTTTGATTTGGTTAGATACTGTGAAGCGGTTTTCTTAACCTAAGAAAGAACTCTGTGATCATCAACTTCAGTTTTCTGTGTTCTTTTGGACCTTTGCTGTTGCTGAGCTGGCCAGTACAGTACATTCATTTTTTTTTTTAAATAAAGTACCTGATTGTTGATTTGGCAACTCCTATTTTTTTTCTTTTTGCTTTTATCAGTATATTTTGTTTTTTTCAGCCTAACTATGGCCTCCTTCACTTGCAGAAGTGACCCCTTCGACCTCATATTAAAAAATGCAGTGAATAGCTATCATAATAAAACACTAAATTTATCATGGAATAACAAGAAAAGGCCTCGTCTGACCATGAAAGTGCTCTTCAGGAAATGGTCCAATTACTTTTGAGCCTCTGAAAATGGGAGCCTGTGTATAAAAATGGCTGTAATTCCTAAACCGTTAATCTGATATTTTTGTTAACCCCACTTGCTTTAAAGCTAAAGTCGGCACTTCAATCACACCTTGACTGTTGGATTTAAAATCCACTGTGATGATGTACAGAGGCAAATTTACAAAAACTTGGAGGGAAACATTACCAAAGGATTCAGCAGAATTGCTCCTCGTTGCCAACGCAGAGAGTTCACTTTTTTCCTCTAGAGAAGATAAACTTCCATCTTCATCAAAGTCCTCAGGATAGTGGCACTGGTTCTGTTCACCATCATCTTCCTCCTCCACATCAGTGGAGGAGAAACTGGCCTCCATACTATGTTCTTTCTTTTCCCAAGAGTGGGGCTGACTGATGAAACTGGGTTGAAGTGTTTTGTTGATGTTTACTTCTACATTACTATGAGTCACAGGAGTGCAGTCAGTCTCTCTCTCTTTGACAGATTCCAGGTGAGCTTGCACATAGGCACTGCTAAGTATACAAGCAGCACTGGGTCTGTTTTCCGGATTGAGGCTGAGCATGGCCTGGATTAATGAGGAAATGCTGTCTGGGTACACGTCAGGCACAGGTTGGTACTCTCCTTTGGTGATCTTATTGAACAGGCTCAGGAGATTTGTGGCTGCAAAAGGAGGCCAGAGAACACAGAGCTCATACAGGAGACAACCCAGAGCCCAGATGTCAGACTTACAACTGTACGGGACATCCTGGCACAGCTCAGGACTTAGGTAGTTGGGTGTCCCAATATATGTGGAAGCCATATCGGCCGTGTTGGTCATTATTCTGGATATGCCAAAATCCCCTAACTTTACCACACCCTGCTTTGTCAGGAGCACATTTGAGGTTTTGATGTCCCTGTGAAGTATTCTGGCTGCGTGTATATAATTTACAGCCATGGTGAGCTGGACAAACCAGCCCATCACAGTCTCCTTTGTGAAGAACTCCTTTGGTTTCCTCTCTTTTACTTTGTCATCTAATGTGCCTCCATCACAATAGCTCATCACAATGTAAACAAACCCATCATCAGGGTTCACAAAGGCCTCGCTGCATTTCACAATGTGAGGATGCTCCAGCCTCCTGATGATTTCAGCCTCCTGGAGAACATCCCTCTGCCGCTGTAACCTCCGCGTGGCGTCCACCTTTATCCTCTTCACCGCGTACAGGCGCTTCCGCTCCACGTGCCTCATGAGAAACACGTCTGCGGATCCCCCCCTGCCCAAACACAACAACCTCTCGTAGTTCTCCATATTTTGTCAGGGGTCTTTTATAATAAAACAAAAACAAAAAACAGAGGCGACTTGAGGGGAAGTGCGACAGCAGCCTGGTTTGTGTACGGGGCCGTTTCCATGGTGACGCGTGTCGCCGTGAAACTGGGTAGGAAGTCAGTTTCTGTTAAGCAGCTGTTATTAGTAATGAAGTGCCGTCACACAAGAAAAGGAAGAACCTGTTCAGTGGCGCAAAAAGTGGGTATGCACTATATGCAATGCATAGGGGCGCCGCACAAGGGGGGCGCCAAAGCAATGCG
>JAVDPK010003007.1:9631-52578 GCA_034780415.1 Cichlasoma orientale | reverse complement strand
TAGATTAAAGATGCTGAAGGTAGCGAAAAATTAAGTGGAATGGCCCTTTAGCCATTTCCCGAATCGGAAGCTGCAATTTGAAACCATCTTCAGCTTCGTCCATTTAGTCATAAGAGAGACCCAGAATTCATCAAGAGGTTCATCAGCAGGTTCATCAGCTTTGAGATGTGCGGTAAAACCTGCACACTCGCTCTGCTGTGTAAGTTGTTTGGGGTGCATTTGGCAACCCAGTTTCTACAGTAAGTGATTACTAGTTTGTTTCCCAGTCGCTGTTTATACAAACCAATAACAAAGACATTGGGATGCTGTGTACAAATGGTCGGTCCGTGGAAATATTTTCTAACACTAAACCGGTCCGTGGGTCAAAAAAGGTTGGGGACCACTGAGCTACAGGACAATAGGCAAGCAGCTTGGTGAGAAGGCAACAACTGCTGTCGCAATTATTAGAAAATGGAAGAAACACAAGATGACTGTCAGTCTTCCTCGGTCTGGGGCTCCATGCAAGATATCACCTCGTGGGGTAAGGATGATTGTGAGAAAGGTCAGGAATCAGCCCAGAACTGCACGGGGGACCTGGTCAATGACCTGAAAAGAGCTGGGACCACAGTCTCAAAGATGACCGTTAGGAACACACTATGTCGTCATGCATTAAAATTCTGCAGGGCACGCAAGGTCCCCCTGTTCATGCCAGCAAATGTCCAGGCCCATTTGAAATTTGCCAGTGACCATCTGGATGATCCAGAGGAGGCATGGGAGATGGTCATGTGGTCAGATGAGACCAAAATAGAGCTTTTTGGTATCAACCCCACTTGCCATATTTGGAGGAAGAAGAAGGATGAGTACAACCTCAAGAACATTGTCCCAACTGTGCTTTTCTGCAAAGGGGACAGGACGACTGCACCGTACTGAAGGGAAGATGGATGGGGTTGTGTATTGTGAGATTTTGGCCAACAACCTCCTTCCCTCAGTTAAGAGCATTGAAGATGAGTCGTGGCTGGGTCTTTCAGCATGACAATGACCCGAGACACACAGCCAGGGCAACTAAGGAGTGGCTCCGTAAGAAGCATTTCAAGGTCCTGGAGTGGCCTAGCCAGTCTCCAGACCTGAACTCAATAGAAAATCTTTGGAGGGAGCTGAAACTCAATGTTGCCCAGCGACAGCCCCGAAACCTGAAAGATCGGGAGAAGATCTGTATGGAGGAGTGGGCCAAAATCCTGCTGCAGTGTGCAAACTTGGTCAAGAACTACAGAAAACGTCTGACCTCTGTATTGGCAAACAAAGGTTTCTGTACCAAATATTAAGTTCTGTTTTTCTGTTGTATCAAATATTTATTTCATGCACTAAATTGCACATCCATTATTTAAAAATGATACAACGTGATTTTCTGGTTTTTTTTTTTTTTTTAAAGATTCTGTTTCTCACAGTTGAAGTGTACCTACGATAAAAATTACAAACGCGCGCACACACAAAATCGGCAATGTATCAAATACTTATTTTCTCCACTGTAGGAATTAGAATTAGGGCAAATTATTGCATTTTGTTTAAATTTGCATTATTTACATATTATTTACACAACGTCCCAGAATTTTCGGAATTGGGGTTGTACTCGAAAGACTAACTGTGCCGTTGATCATCTGTGGTTTTCCGCAGGTCCGGCATATCCTCTGTGAAAAGCATGGGAAATGCATGGAAGCAATGGAGAAACTGAAGGCTGGAGTCCGTTTCAGTGAAGTAGCTGCACAATATAGTGAAGACAAAGCCAGACAAGGAGTAAGCACTTGCACTCATAATCAGTGTTAATTTCTCTTGATGGTCGTGGCTGGTTTATAGTGCTGAAATCATCCCAGTCAGAAGTAACTACACTATATTCCCTAATATTCTTGTATTGCAGACAAGGAAAATTTGCCATGTGATTCTGTAGTTCTATGCATTCTATGCATTTTACCCTTTTTTTTGTAACCACTTGATAAGTAATATGGATTGTATTACAGTAAACAAAACCCAACCTAATAGAAATTGTTACAGATTGCTGTATTAGAATGCTGCCCCCCTCCCCCACCCCCCCTCCTGTTCAGGAAAACCTGGCTATCGCATAGGACATGTAATGATTGGCATCACCGAGTCTTGTTGGCTGATGCATTCTAGTCTGGTGAATATTAATTGTTTTTCACCTACCCTTTCCTGCTTATTCACACCTGCATCCCACCACAGTATCTACGCTGATGTATTTTTAGCCACAGGGAAACTCCAGTGCAGATTAGACTGTTACTCGGGGATACAACAGAGTATTTGCTTCACATCCTTACCTGTGATACGTTTATTTCTGCTGATACAGTTAAAGTGTTTGTTTTTAGTTGTCATAATGTCAGTCAGTACAGTATGGCCTTTGTTGGTCATGTTTGCCCATTTCAGGTGCATACCGTGTGATCTCTTCATAACTTTTATGTTCATGACAGGGAGATCTGGGGTGGATGACGCGAGGGTCCATGGTCGGACCTTTCCAGGATGCAGCATTTGCACTTCCTGTCAGCTCTATGGATAAACCGGTCTACACAGACCCTCCTGTGAAGACAAAATTTGGGTACCACATCATTATGGTAGAAGGGAAAAAGTAACTTGGGCCAGTTCAGCACTTGAAATTAGGACATACACATTTGCCAGTGTGCTGTATTGTTAAACTTCTGATGATTTTCTTATATTTTTCAAAATGCATGAGAATAAAAAAAGACAATGGTGTAGAATACTGCAAGCTTTGTCTGTGTTAAATGTGCCAACCATACTGAAACTTGAAGCGGAGGGAAAAGTAGTGTAAGTTTACTCGTGTGAATGAGAGAGTAAAAAAGACTTTTGAAAAAGATCCGCTGTCTTATTATCCTTTAGAAATGGAGATGCTTTCTTTACAGTGATATATATTTTTTCAGCTTCATAAATAAAATTACCAACAGAAAAGCAGAAATTCTTCAGTGGTTGTGAATACCGCTTGATCGAGTGCTAATGTAGGAGTTTCTGTTATTGTGTATCCTGAAGAAAACTTTCAGTTAAATTAGGAAACCTTCAACAAGCCAAATATTTTAATTTAGAAATTGTCAGAATGATGTAAATATGTGTAAAAGTATGAACCCTTTAAGCAGTTGTTACTGTACAGCACATCAGTAGTGTATCTCGATGGACACTCTGGTAGCAGTATTATTTAGAGTAGACACCGTGGAGACTCAGCTAATTTTCAAGGATGGGTTTCAAGCTGAATCTTCTGTACACAGACATGATATCCAATCCAGGGTTTTTCCTGGCTCAAAACATGCAGCCACAATTAACCTTTGCGTAATTAAGCTAATTTTCTTAACAGAAGTCTGCATTTTCCTGTTATTTTTTAGCATTTTATAAACAAAAGGTTAAAGTTTGAGTAAATGGGGGGAGAAAACTTTGCAATCAAAAGATTCAGAGAATCTGGAGAAATCTATGTTCAAGCGACAAAGCCAAAAATCTTCGGGCCATCAGGTGGTACTGCATTAAAAACACCATGATTCTGTCACTGCATGGGCTCGGGAACACTTGCAGAAATCGGTCCTTGAACACAGTTCACCGTGCTGTCCACAAATGCAGGTTAGACATCTGCCATGCAAAGAAGAAGCCATATGTGAACATGATCCAGAAACACTGCCGCCTTCTCTACCCAGAGCTCTTTTCAAATGGACTGAGGCAAAGTGGAGAAGCTGTTCTGTGATCAGATGGACATGGAACATGGACCCCGCATCCTCCAGAGTAAAGAGCGAACATATATGAGCACTCGGTTCAGAAGCCTGCATCTCTTATGGTATGTGGATGCATTAGTTCCTATGGTTATTACTATAGTGCACATCAGTAGTGTATGTTAATGGAGAAGACTCCTTGAAGACCCCCAGCTAATTATCAAGGATAAGTTGTCTGCTAAATCTTTACAAGCCAGGCTTTTTTCCTGGCTTACAACAGGCTTTTGGGGAAGGCTATGCATGCAGCCAGAGGCAAGGAGTCTGTTAATTTTATTTTTGAGCATTTTATAAACAAAAAATTTGAGTAGAGCTTGGTTAAATTAATAAAACACGTGGTTCTGGGCACAACAAACCCCACCCCGGGCAGATGTGATGGCTGATTTGAACCTTGTCCATCTCACAAAAGCGTCACTCTCCAAACACTGAATCACAGAGATAACACATTGGTCCTATTGTCCATGCCCATAATTTTCCTTTGACCTTTACCTTGTGTTCAAGGTCATCTGAGATTTTTAGTAGTTGCATCTGTGGTGTGAGTTTGAACATCCCAGGTGACATTGTTCTTGAGTTATTGCAATCACAAGAGTTTCAAAAAAACCTGACCTCTGACCTTGACCCAATTATGGGAAATTTTTAATCAGGTGATCTAGGGGTCACTGGTCATCTTTTTAGCAAATTTGGAATGAATTGGAGTGGTAGTTTTGCTGTAATGTTGTTGACAGACAATTCAAAACATCCACACCGCTAGGTGGCAGCAGCCCGCGCAGGCTAGAATCAGGAAAAGAAGGTTGACGTTGTTAGGCCTTGCTACATGATTGGCGAGGTAAGATGGCGGCGCCAGAGGAGCCAGAATTATCCCAGGCGCAGACCGAAAAACTCCTCCAATTTCAGGTAGACAGCTGATATTCCGCCTTTATCCATGTCCGTTTGAGACCCCTTGTGGCGATAGTCTGTCGGTAATATTGACAGGGTGTGAACAAAGAGAGTCCCGCGTGTTTCAACGGTTTTTGCACAGTCAACTTCGGTAATGTTAACCCCCCCCCTCCTCCAGCCCTTACCCGTCAACTTGAGTCAGAGCTAGCGATAGCGAAGCTAGCGAGCACTTGCTAGGCTGGCTAACAAGTTAGCACAATTTAAACGTTTAAATGTTTTTCACGTGGCTCTCGTGGGGCATAACCAGCCCAGCTAGGTCGACCAGCTGCACCCGCACTGCGTAGATAATGTCATTTTTTTGACTCCACGTCAACTTGGGCTCAGGCTCGGTTTTCATTGACGCTCCCTACTAAACACTTGCTGAGTTAACATTAGCCCAGCTGTCAGTGAAGTTTCTGAGCCTCACAGCAGTTTTAGCAGCGGGGGCCTCCGTTTGTCATTATATGATAATAAGCCCCGTCCAGCTGATGCTTCTCCGTCTGTCTGTAGCCTGCTTTGGCTTTCTTTGGCCATTGGTATGCTAATATCTAGAATCACTTCAGTCAACATTACACATCATCCTGCTTCTTTCTCTACATACTTTATCCCATTTTTCGAGGTCAGGCAGCTGTCCTAACTGCGTTAAAAGACAGTAAATAAGATAACAGATTCAGGCTGTTCTTGTGTCCTTGTTGATCATTCTTAATGGAGCATTTGTGACGGGGAATCCAAAGCTTGTAAATGACAATATCTCAGGTTTTCTTCTATCATGAGTCATTTATAGTCTGTTATGACCTTTTAATCTTTTTTTTTTTTTTTTTTTTTTTTTTTACAGGATTTAACTGGTTTGGAATCAATGGACCAATGTCGTCGAACATTAGAGCAGCACAACTGGAACATAGAGGTACAGAATCAATGCTTTCTTAATGTTTTTTTTCCCCATGACTATATATACATGTTTTCATTGATTTGTCTGTATTACTGAATAGGAATATCATTGGCTTTAAATGTGTGTATTTCAGGCTGCAGTACAAGACAGGCTTAATGAGCAGGAAGGAGTGCCCAGTGTGTTTAACCCTCCACCATCCAGACCGCTTCAGGTCAATACAGCAGATCATAGAGTATATAGTTACATCGTCTCAAGGCCACAACCCAGGGTAGGTGTGGAGACTCGTACGCCTATTCAGTGTCTCATTGTTTCACTGTCCAAAATAGTATACTGTATTCTTGTTAGGCTGTTCTTTGGAACTATTACACATGCCTCACCCGTTTCTCTTGGAAATGGTGCTACTTAGATGCTGTATGTAATAATATGTATGTAACCTTTAAGTCATTCTTTTAAGGAATGTGCAGTCTAAGTGATTTTGTAGTTTTTAATTGTATTTAATAGGGCAAAAGATCTTCTTGGCACTGTCTAAGGTGTAATAGATTGAACTGGTGCTTCTTTTCAGGGGTTACTAGGATGGAGTTACTACTTGATAATGCTACCTTTCAGATTTACATATTACACACTTCTGGACATATTCAGGTAATTAAAGACGATTGATTTAAACCCAGAGTTGTTTGATCAACCAAAATTACTAATTGCTACTATATATAAAATATGCCTTTTGTTCCAAGGTTCGCCCTGCGATTCATAAGGCCCGATCCTCGTGGTCGTGTGACAGACCCTGTTGGAGATGTTGTGTCTTTCATTCATAGTTTTGAGGAAAAGTATGGGCAGCCACACCCTGTCTTTTACCAGGGAACATACAGCCAGGTGAGTACATAGATATGGATGATAGAAATATACTTTTGTTTTCCTGCTCTGATGTTAAAACAGTCAACAAAATAAAATTGCCTTTCATTATTGTGATACATTTAGGCACTAAACGATGCCAAAAGGGAGCTCCGCTACCTATTAGTGTACCTTCACGGGGACGATCATCAAGACACTGACGAGTTTTGCCGGTATTGTTTTTATTTTTATGCCCTGAGTGCCAGTATATGTCCTGTACTGCCTTTTACATGTGCTGTACTGTTGCTAGTGTACAGGTACATCTGCTTGGTTTTTGCTACAGGTCAAGGCACATCCTCTCTTCTTCTAATAGTTCTGTACTTTTATGTTTATTGAGCATTTGCACCTAAAAAACATGTTTTTATGCTGCTGATCTGTCACATTCTAGCTCCACGTTATGTACTGAAGAGGTCATTACCTTTCTCAACACACGAATGCTCTTTTGGGCATGTTCAACAAGCAAGCCAGAGGGCTACAGAGGTATGCATGTTTGTTGCTTTTTAACTCGCTATTTGCTGTAAGAAGGTTTTTACTGGGTTGTTAAGTGAAAAATATGTGAAGTCTAACTTGTTCCAATAAATGCATTTCCTGTATAAAAGAGGTTTGGAGAATTTGAAAGTGAGGAAGTGCCCCTCCTTATCTTTGACCTAACCAATGATAAGAGAACAAAGTGAGGAGAGCACTTTCTTTGTGTGGCAACAGTTTAGTTGTAATAAAAAGACACTGAGCTGGGATTTATTCATTGACAAGCTGTTCTACCCATCTATAAAACATTGTTGTGCAATAAGACTGCATGTGGATGTTTTATAGATGGGTAGAGCCGTATAGCAAATGATACCAAGCCAGTGGGGGCATTCAGACATGCAGATAGTTTTGATTTTATACAAGTTTTTGTTCTCCTTTGAGACGGCTCTTACACTGATTCAGGTTTAATGGAATTTTGTCCGTTCTGAAAAGCATAAATTGATCAAACAGACAACGGACGGAGTTATGTGGTTTATCGTCATTAATGGGGACATTGTTCCAAGAAACAGTCACATGCTGAGTCTTTAATCATATTTTTGATGCTTTGAGAAACAACAAAATCCTTTTTATTGCCTTGAGCTGGAAGTGGAACATTTAAAACTTAATATAAAACCGAAGCAATTTGCATGCAAGCTTCCACACATGCGTTGTATGAGTTGAATTAAATTAACATATAGCATTACCTTTAAAACATAGGGTTTTACTCTGTGTGTGTGTGTGTGTGTGTGTGTGTGTGTGTGTGTGTGTGTGTATATGTATTTATTTATTATTTTTTTTAGTTTCTCAAGCATTGCGAGAGAACACCTACCCATTCCTGGCCATGATAATGCTGAAAGATCGCAAGATGACGGTGGTGGGTAGGCTTGAAGGTCTCATTCAGCCAGAGGACCTCATCAACCAGCTCACATTCATCATGGATGCCAACCAAACATATCTAATGTCAGAGCGCCTTGAACGGTATGTGAAATCGATGAAATCACACCAAGTCGCCTGACTTTTGAAGATCTTGTGGGTTTATATTTAACTTAAGTGTAACTGTCACAAATTGGTTGATCAAATAGTTTTTTTCACTTTCTTTTTCATGGTCAAAACAAAAGCACACCAAAAACAAAACTGATCATTGTGATGTTTATGAAAAAAATTGAACAGGCATGGTAACCACTAATCCAAGTCCTGTTGGCTCACCTTGTCGGAGGTAATTGGTTGTTGTGGCTGTGACGATCATATGCCAGCTGTCAAACACTAGTGTGTGAAGTACACTGCCTTAGGCCTAGTTCACACTTAGACCCTGTTTACACGACACCTTTTCAAAATGAAAACGGTGTAGTTTCGATGCGTTTCGGCCTCCCGTTAACACGAGAACGGAGTGAAAACGATGCGTTTTCAAAACGGGGTCCAGAGTGGAGCGTTTCAGAAAAGCACCTGCTTGCGTTTCCGTGTAAACGGTTGAATATGGCGTGTTTTGGAAACGGGGGTACTCGCACATGCGCCCTATGGCTGCGACCACCACAGTTTTCCGCGCATGCGCAAATAGATGTACAACACTCGTTAGGTTAGCGTTCACTAGTGCTTCAGTGAACTTCGAGTAGTGCAGTTCACAGTCGATCTTTGCTTGTGTTTTTGCCGTATTATTATTGAGTGTTGTGTGCAGCAGCAATCCAACCTCGTCATCAGTCCACAAAGCCTCTCACATTGGCCATTTTGTAAATAATGAACAAATCTTTGCAGCGCATCCTACTAAGTCCATCCACGCATGCGTGTGTTGTGTAAACAAACTTTGCTAAAAACACCACCACCTTGTGGCCTGGCAATGGGAACTACCACGTTTTCATCACTGACCACATGCATATGCCACGTTGCGGTGCAGGCGGTGCAGGTTCCGATTTGCCCGCATGTCTTCCCCCACATCTTTCCTCCATTTCCAGTCTGTCTCCACTTAATAGAAAAAGCCGCTGTGGCCAAAAATGGGAAAGAAAAAAAAAATATGCATGTTCATATTGGCAAGGCCTTAAGAGGTATCGATACCCTCAGATTCTGTCCTGTTAAACAGCATATTCAAAAAGATGCAATAGAGCCCTTAGTGTTTCATTTAAATGAAGTGCAAGGACAGGACACAAGGCTGATTTAATGACCACAGCATCTTGTAGCATGGACAGTGATGTAGAGCTGGTAGTCAGAGACACAGACATGACCAGTGTCAGCAGATGTGCATAGAAACAGCAGTATGTCATAAGGTGCTCAATGCCACGCTGCCAGTGACCTACAAGAGAGAATTCATGTCCAAGTAAAAACTTCATCTTTTGGTTTTAGTGAAGAGAGGAACCAGACCCAAGTGCTAAGGCAGCAGCAGGATGAGGCCTATCTGGCTTCACTCCGTGCCGACCAGGAGAAGGAGCGAAAGAAAAGGGAAGAGCAGGAGCAGCGGAGGCAAGAGGAGGAGAAGGTTCGACAGAGTGCTCTTGCTGAGGAGCGGCGACGAAGAGTGAGTCCTGTTTTACATTTTTGGAAATGAGGCCGTTTATTTTGCATACAGTTTCTGATCCATGTTGTCACTTTTTGTTGTGATTCCAGACACTTGAAGAGGAGAAGGAGAGGAAGTCGGAATGTCTTCCTCCAGAGCCTCTTGCAGATGATCCAGAAAGTGTCAAAATAGTGTTCAAGCTGCCTAATGATACGCGAGTAGAGAGGCGGTTCCTGTTTGGTCAGTCTCTGACGGTGAGCATCACTTTTGTTGAACACTCCATTTGCTTTATTCAGCTAGTTTTTTATTAATAATGTTTTGGCAAACTGTGAGGTTTCTAGTAAATGTTGTGATGGCACATGGTTTAGCTTCTCTAGTTTGTTCATCTAATGCAGACTTGGATCACACATCAACAAAATCATTTTTAGATAATAAATAAAAAATTCAAGTTATTAGAAAGTTTCTTCTCTTGGTTCTCTATAAAAACCATATAATTTTCCGTTTCTGTTTCACAGGTAATACACGATTTCCTTTTCTCTTTGAAAGAAACTCCAGAGAAGTTTCAGATACTTACAAACTTCCCTCGTCGAGTCTTGCCCTGCCTTCCCACTGAAGAGCGGCCCAACCCACCCACGCTGAAAGAGGCAGGACTCAGCCGCTCCGAGGTGCTTTTTGTTCAGGACCTTACGGACGATTAATAGATAACATACCTCTTCTACAGTGGGGAAACATTTTCCTCTGACACCCACCCTTCCTTTTTTTGGTTTTGTTCTTTTTTCTTATTTTGTTAAATGGCCATTTTGCATAAGGGATCATTGAGATAAAACCCTAACCTGGAAAAAAAAAAAATAAACCACCCTGCATCTAGTCCTTGTTTGGTTGTGTTTACAGGGTTCCCAATAGCCTGGAAAGTCTTGAATTTTATCAAATAAATATTTCTTGAAGTCCTTCCTTTATGTGTGGACAAAGTTTGATTTCCATTGTCTGTATTTGCTCCCAATTCTTGTCCTTTCTCACCAGTATTTGTTGCAGCAACAGATTAATCATCTACTGAAATGTACTGAAACAGTAGCATAGCTTTGTGCAAAACCAGAACCATAACCCAAAGTAGTTAATTTCTGGGCATCTCAACCACCAGATTGTGTTAATAGTTGTATGCAGGATGCAGAATGGAGATATCTATGATGGTGTTTTCTTGGCTCCCTTTTTTTTTATTTGGTCAAAGTTTTGATGATGAATTCTTGTGTCCTAATTTAACACCCTTTTACCTTTAGTTTACCTGTTTCCCCCACACTGATGAGCACAACAAAATTGGTCTGAGTTGGGTTTGGTACAGCTTTGATTGTTAATCCATGTGGTTTGAAGAGCAAATGTACCTACTTCAGGTTAGTGGTTTTGGACTTGAAGGATAAATGGGAACCCTGTTATAAATGAGCCATGACCTGTACATAAGTTAGCTATTTAAAATCCCCAAATTTACCATGTTTTGTTTCTGACTCTTCTGTGTCATGAAATGACCAAATGCAGATTGGTTACTATGTAAAGCAGACTGCCGCAAGCTCATGAAGTTCAAAAGTACATTATTTAACAAGAGGCCACAGCTTTTACATGTGGCTTTATCTAGTATAGTACGAGTCTGCTCATAGTGTGCCTGTGGTTACTCATAGATGCCTGTTCGCCTGTAACATCTAAATGGGCTCATGTAAAGATGTAATTTTCCAACTCTAAATTAAAAACATTTTAAAAACGTGGGTTTATTGAGAATGTACAACACTTGCATGGAGTAATAATTTATGTGCAAGGATGTTCTTTTTCCTTGAATAACTGTTTTCGCTATGTTATTTAAAGCACAGTGGGCCAAGTGCTCTCCTTTCAACAGCAGGTCACATGACAGGTGTGATATTGGTATACATCATACATTTATTAGTGAACAACCCTCTCAAATCAGCCACAACAATTAAAAAAAAATATGATTGCACTACTTGGTAAAGCATAACTAGCAACTTTCATTTAAAAAAAGTACAAATCTTAAAAATTTCAAACAGTATACAGATGTATATATATAATACACTAACTAGTTATGTTAAATGCTACAAACAATATGATTCCAATGGAATGAAAAATTATAACATTAATAAGAACATTTCCTATATATAATATATATTAGTTGTTTTCTCCCCTTCCCACCCACCCCCAATACAAACATGGAAAAAATGAGGTAACTGTAAATGTGCAAGTACCAAAGCAAAATATCTGCCTAACACAGAACACATGCCCCTGGCTCTGTTGGTGGGTGGGTAGTCTGGTGTTCAGGCGAGGACCCCTAGAGGCCAAGGAGAGTAAGAACAGTAAACCACTATCCCACCACAGCAAAAAATAAAAGAAAAATTAAATCATTGGTAAACAATAAATGGCGTCTACGGAGCAATCAATCACAAATCCTAAATAAATTTTAGCTGCTTATTGGAACACAGTTTTCCACCACACAAGCTGTGAGATTATTCAATAACTCTTAACAGAAAGACTACAAGACTCTATTCTCATTTTTCATTAAAATTACTTCATTAGCTAGGCCTTAATGGGAGGTTCTTTTTAATTAATAGGGTAACTGGATATTGTCAATTAAATATTTACTCCAAAAAGAACAGTGCTAACATTAACATGAATTAAGGTAATCTATATGTGAACAATATATTTTAAGATATTGATACACTGAGAGCAAGAGCCTGATAGGCAGGTACAGTACTACACTGAAATAAGTATGACAACACTTTATTCTTTTTTTTCTTTTTCTTTTTTTAAATCCCTTAAACTATATTGGTTTTCACTTACATTGTTTAGGGGTATTGATATAACATGCTTTAAGAATACATGGGATCCATGACAAACTATTGCATTCACGCAAGTGAGTTTTCATACCTAAAAGCAGAACATCTAGCACCTTTTCACTATGGCTTTTGATAAACTACAGTAGTTTCAGAGCATGTAATTTTCAGTCATTAGGGCAAGAACAGTAACACAATGTATGTAAGAATTTCTGGATTCAAGACCAGTCTTTTTTTTTTTCTTTTCTATAAAATGAAGTTAGCGCAATAAAATCTTGTAGTCATTCAGTTCTATTACAAATGTGTGCAGTACAATGCATGGCAGTTATCAGCTGAGCATTAAGATCCAAACCCCCAGAACCCGAAGCCAACTAGAGCTAAAAATCAGTTGGGATCTGGTAGACAAGCATGCATATTGTGCACCATTAAATAGGTCCCCACCAGATTTTGAGATATCCTCCACTATAACACTTGTTTTACTTTTTTTTTTTTTTTAAGTCATGCAAAACAGCTCTGAAATAGATCTGGGAGTGAATTAGGTAGGATAGTGTGCACTGCAGCACATTTAGAAATGGGATCACAACCGCTATGTCTGAACATATGGTTTGAGTACAAGAACAAAAGTCAAACAGGTTTGAATAATACACTTGTAATGAGTTGCAGTGTACATTGCCTCTTTTCAGTGATTATTAACATATTTACTGATCTTTTTTTCTTGCATGCCTGTTGTTAAATGATGTAATATCTACTATTTCAGACAAAACGGAATATTATAATTGATTACATTAAATTATTTATGGTCTGAGGAAAATGACCAAACTAAATTCAGATATACCCTTTTCATGGCATCCTTTCCATCTGAAATGGACTGTTCTCCTTTATTTTCATATACCGAGAGGCCCTGAGTGATTTTTTTTTTTTTTAACTTACAATATATGCCAGCGAATAGATATGTACACATAGGTTAATTCTCAAAGCTGTGGGTTTAACTCATTAAATGGCTTTTTTCTCTCTTGAAGGTGGCACACATCAAAGACTCACATTCACGTAAGAAACAAAAGTAAAAGGAAACAAACAAAAAAAAAAGGCAAGATCCCTTTACACATAAAAGCAAAGGTTACAACTGCCTGTTAGTGCTTAGTGGGGCAGTTAAGAGACAAGAGAGAATTAAAAGCAAAAGTTCATTTGTTGCTCTTTTCCCTCCCAACCCTAATATAATCCTGTTTTCTTTATAGCATTAACACAAGCAGGGAACTAGAAGTCAAACAGTGTGTCCACACTACTGAAAACTCCACACTCCGTGTCATTTGAAGCCCGCTCTGATCACTGTAGAGCTGGTGGAGCGTCATCAGTGACTTCTACAACGTTTTGTCAACATTCTTCTGTCTTATGTGTATCTAAAAGCATTCACACTGAAGCTATACATACAGTTGCTCTTTTACAACACCATTACCATGACCTGACTGAGTTACCAGATATAACACTTACACAAACATTGTTAGTGCTCTAACTGTTTCCTTCAATGTATTTTCTCTAGAACATAAAACCAATAAATAAACCAAAAAAGAGAAAGAAAGAAAAAAAAAACCAGCATACTTTCAAAATAAGTGGAAATGAAAGTATTTTCAGGATTAGTAACAGGTTTGTGCTTGTCAAGGTCATAAAAAGGCAGATCTGAAATCTTCAACAGTAGGCTATATATGTGTATATAGGATTTGGCTCACAAACAATGAAATAAAAAGCCCAGTCTTCCTAAAAGGGGAAGAAAATGTTCATTTAAAACTCGCCACTCACTGCACATATTGCTTTCTGCACAGGCCTCCAGAGCTCTATGGCATCAGCATACCCCTCAGAAGAGTGCTCCCATACATAAAAACACAATCATGGTGTAATCACATGCTAGTCTTCCCTCACAGCGCTTTCTGAACAAGCAAGCAGTTCTTTTAGTATGCTTCGTCTCTTCTTTTTCTTTAAAATTTTGATAATTTTGGTGGCAATGCTTGATTAAAATATTGCTAGTCTGAATCAACAGTTCATGCAAATCCTAGCATGCTGCCCTGTATCCAGTGGTTACACAATGCATTGGCTCTGTGAACAGGACAAACATACACGCACAATATGCACACACGCGTACACACTTTGCCAGAGGAACAATGCTGACGTGGAGGGTGGATGAAGCACTTGTGCAGTTATGCCGGATGACCTCAAAAAGACGCAGTCCATTAATCCATGACTGCTTTTGTACAGATCTGTGTTCCAGAGTGGATTATCTGGGGTAGAGGATACCCCACAGTTGCAGTCCATAAACCTCAGGCTTAACAGAATTTGCATTTAACCACAGCAAGTCACACTTTCACAACAGCATCGGCAAAAAAAAAATACAAATAAAATAAAAATAAAACAAAAAACAAATCAATGTGTAAAACCATTAAAAGGATCAATACATTATTGCAGAACATACATTATTAACAAGTCACTTTGCCCAACACCTACACAAACATGCATCTATGATGGTTAGGCGTTGCCTCCAAACACAGACACCCATGTTGAAGTACTCCTATTATTTTTCTGCTAATTGCACAAGGTGTCCAGCCATCATCCTCCAGGCTTCCGACTCACCACTTCCAATGCAGGACCCCCACTTTTCACGAACGCCCCAACCAAATCCACCAAATTTAAAAGAAACCCTGTAAACAAAAGCAGCAAATAATGCATTGTAGGGAAAAATCTTTGGAATCTGCAACGAGGGGGCAGAGAAAGAACTGGCTGGCAATCCCAGAACTCTGGCTATAGGCTGCAGTAGGCAGTGGGTTTCATGTGACTCGGGCAATGAAGCACAGCAGAGGTACAACAGGCTCCAGAAACAATCCTGGATTGCTTATTATTTAGGAAGGGGCAGGAGTAGTGGGTTGGTAAGCTATAATTACTGGAGGACGCAGGGCAGGTGGCAGGTGTCCCCAGCATTGGGACAGACTCTGGTGTGTGCAGCTTTCCAGTTCAGCACTCAGAGACAGTTCTCACTCCACCTCCCGGTGTATGTCCGAGGCATCGGCTCGGCAGATAGGACAAGTGCGATTGGTCTGAAAGTCAAATAACACACAAACCTTTAAACAAAGCGCTAAAAATGTGCTTAATTTTTTAAAAGGTTTAAACAGACATCTCCTTACCTTTAACCATTTATCCACACACTTGGCATGGAATTCATGGTTACATGGTAATACCCGAAGTAGCTGCCTACACTCAAAGTCACTAAAGCACACAACACACCTGAGGGGACGGGAGGGGAGGAACTGGTTAGTATCATGTATACTGATGGAATCCTATTAAAAGCTGGGAGATGGTCTTACAGCGTTTGTTCAGATAGATGATTCTCTGAGTTGAATCTATAGGACGGAAGTTGCTCTATATCTGCTTTTGTGAGTCCGCGTGGTTTTGCTTCACCCAACCTCTCTGCCAGATTCAGTAATGCCTAAAAAGAGAAAGAGACAGACAGAGGGAAATGATGTTGATGTTCTTGGTCTCTCAGGACATTTATCTTTGGAGAGAAAATATATCTGGTGCCATTTCTCGGTTTTAGATCCACATATAGATGTGAGATTGATATTGTATGGGTGTTTTTCAACTTTTTTACATGAAGAATTCAAGTACAATGAGTACTATGATGCACCATTACTGCCGCAACCTTTTGGTGTGTATTATCCATCCAGTGTCGAACAAGTTTACATGTGTTTTCCAGCAATTAACAGATTCACTAACTTCATAGTTCTCCATCTCCACATCATCAACATCCAGGTCTAAACTGATGGCTGGGCCCACTGCTGTTGGAGGCACAGGAAGCATTGACCTGGGCAGACAAAGACACAGAGACAACTGGTGTAAGACAGACCTGAACCCCATCACAGTACCTCACTGTGACAGAAGGCAGCACATGCTCTGCAACTACCAGTGCTGAGTGACAACTACATTTAACCTCCATTTATTTTTAGAAAGCAGAGATTAAAAAGTCATCAGCATCAATATCCGCATAGTATTAACCGTAACGTAGCTGTAGTCAATCACCGAGGCCAGACACTAACATCAGTGTAATCAGGCATTTTTTAAGGGAGAAAAGCACAGGATTAAAAAACTGCTATACTTCATCAACAGGTGTGCTTTTCCAGCAGATACTCACAGGAAGTAAGGGAGGAAGCCTGGGTAGTAAGATGGAGGAGGAGGAGGTGGGGGGAGAGGCTGCTGCAACCGGTATCTTTGTCCACTCACTCGCCGGGGCAGCATGTGTGGATATGGCTGCAGAGAAACACACAGATCAGTGGAATCATGTAAAACAATTCAGTGTCTCAAGTTATTTCTTTTCTTCCATTTCACTTCCAAATGACATCGAGTTCAGAAATGAGACCTTATGGAAAATAAATTCTTTTGGCTGTGGCAGGTTTGACGCTGATGTAAGGTACCTTTGAAAAAGCTGGAGCAGGATGGATCGGCTACTTTAATGCACACTAATGTTATTACTTTTGTCAAATAAATACAGCGTAATTGATTACAACTTCCTGATCTTCAGACCAGTTCTTGTGTAATTTGGCATACCTCAGTCTTTTCTCCCTTCAGTTAACAGTAGGTGCAGCAAAGGCTGCAACATCTTGTGTCAGGTCTGCATTTTTTCCCATTTCTTAAGGACATGACTTTCAGATACTGTTCATCCACTGTAGATAGTTTCTTTTTTAGGCCTGACAGTTTTTTTGCCCTCCATTTGTCCAGTTTCCTTTTTTTTTTTTTTTTAAGGACACACTGCACAACACACCAAGATATGCCAGACTTTGGGAATCATGTTGTTGGTGCAAAAATACTATTTTATGCTGGTCAAATTGTTATCTTTTTGCAACAGGCTGCTAGTAACAAAGTGCCTAAGTGTATTTAAATGTGTGTGCACAAATTGCCTGCTTCTCAGATCAGATTACATTGCCATGTAGATTTTTGGGACCCTCTTCACACTCTCAGCCCAACCCAAATCCATAAAGGCCTGCTGCTGTAACTGCTGGTGAAAAACTGAGATCTTTCACTGGATTCATGTGTAATTTCAAAGGGGTTTCGAAGTTTGTTACATACATTTACCAACTACTGACTATATATTGGCCTATAAATGTAAATATAGCTGGCAAAGGCAAAAAGCAGATGGTGTGCAATCAAGAGAACTTAACAATGGGACACTGGAAGGCCTCATCCTCATCTGCTGAAGTGAATATACTATGACCTATTGTAAGGAAACCATGTTTGCTTTGCAATGTGAATGTAGTTATGAGCTCAATATTTCAGGTAATGTCAGTATTGAATTCTGACAGTTTGATGCTCTGTTCATTTATACTGGCCACATATTAGCCAGAGTGAGCGAGACAGTTTTGGTGGAGACAATGTCAGAAAAATGACCTCATCAACAAGCCAACTGTTTGCAGCAGTAAAGTTAACACTAGTTCCCTGAAATAAAGAATGCTGCACAGCCTTCAGCTGTTAATCTGTTTGACTTTGTGGGGGACAGGTTGTCTTACCACTCCAAAGGGAAGCTCCTGATGCAGAGGCTCTTGAGGAAGATACTGAAGGGGCAGAGTAGGAGGCAGCGCTGGTGGGTGATGAGAAGGAGGGTAGGAGAAGGTCCCTAATGGGTGCTGGTCCCCTCTTAGGTCAACTTCATTCTCTACCCTCTGTAGAGGCTGCCAGGAGATGGAACAGGTTGCCATCAGACTCAACATCATACAGACTGACCAACAAGATACTACATTCTCTCTTTTTCTGTGTTTTTCTTATTAAACAAGTGTAAACACTGAAGCACTCACCATGCGTGGGTGCTGAGGCTGTAAAGGGACAAACTGGCTCAAAGGAGTAAGGTGCGGTGGCTGGTGGGGGGCTACAGATGGGGTTGGGTGCAATACAAAATGTTCGCTGGAGATCAGGGGTGGGAAGGCTTGATAAGACACCGGTATATGCTGCATGGTACATGCCTGTATGAGCTGAGGAGAGAAAACACCACAAGAACAGACATTTAAATCAATCTAGAATCAAACTCAATGTTTCAAAGAAGCCTCCAACTAGCCAAAGCAAATTTGCTCCTTATATTCACAATAATGCAGCTATAATGAAAGCGTGTAGTGAACAGAAGCAATGTGCTGCATAAAACCACACCACTGACAGTACTACCACAACACCGGTCTGCCTAATAACGGTTCCAAAAACACCAAATATTACTTAAATAAATGTGCTAAAAATCTTATTTCATGTTGCCTGACTCTTTGTAATTTTTATGTGAGCATAAACACTAAATTACAAATCCAAGCAGCTTGTTTGCTAGTCATGAACAGTGACATATTGCATGGCTGGTATGGCGTGCTACATGGATGCCACTGACATTTGGGGCTCTTCCTTTTCAAACTCACAGGAGGAGGAAGGCAGCAGAGCAGAGAGAGCTGTCCGCTGAACATTACCGAGCATGCTGGGAGCTGCTGAGTGTTGCACCCTGGAAGGGGCTGCCCGGTGTGCATGGGAAATCCGTGGGTCGTCACCGTCGTAACAGTGTATGATATAGGAACTGATCCCTGGTGCATCTTTCAAGGAAAAAAGTGAGGGAGACAGATGAGGCAAAAAAAAAAAAACATAACAAAACAAAAAGAAAAAGGTTTGTCTGCTAAAAAGAATTGATCACACACTACCCCACAACACACTTACGTTAATCTTTTACTGTAGAATGCATTTAGATTTAGTTAGATATGACACCTTAACAAATATTAGAACCCATTTACTCTTGAGGTGGTCTGTTACCTGTTCATGTAGATCCACCATGATGGGGCTCTGCTGGGGCAGGTGAGCAGCAGGGTGAAGCATGCGTGGTGCTGTGCTGGTGTGGCTGTACTGTCTGGACTCATCTAAAGGAACCTGTTGGTGGTGTTGGGAGAAAAGCAGATGATGGAAGTTCTCATCCTGGACTGGGGAGGTGTGCAGTACAGGTCTGTCTCGTCTCCCCCACTGGCGTCTTACTGGTGGGCTATATGTCCATATAGGGTGAAAACAAAAAAGTGATCACCACAAACATTGAATACAGTGCAAGAAGGGATCCTGTTGTTGGAAATGCTGCTGGAAACGATTTGACACGACTGATGTAAAATTAGGGCTGAGATTTTACCTTCTCCTGAGGTGCACTGGGGCGTTGCAGGGCTCTCCAAGGAACCTCCTCGGGTTTAAGGGGGCTGTTGGTGGCAGCCTATTTACTGCTATTTCCCATGGTCGCATTGGTGACGTCGTGCAGACGAGTCACGCTCTGGGAAAGGAAATTGTACAGTGGAGGCACTTGTATGTTGCCTCTGATTGTCTTTACCCTGCAGGAAAAACACCAACTGACACATTAATAATCCTACAGCGCTTATTCCTATGTCTATTAACTGAGCAAGCACCAATCATAAATTAAGTTTATGGGTAGAAAAATAAATAAATGCACACTGAAATAACAGGACCACTGACACTATCTGGACCCAACACGGGTCACTCCACTTCGCAGATTAAATCTGACATAAGACAATTTTCTGTGAACTGTCCTGTAAATCTCATATCAATAATATAAAGAGACGAGTAAGTTGAAAAAGTGTCTGTAACTTCATATTTTACCAAGGCTTGTGAGCCTGGGACAATAATTCACTGCTTTCTTTGTTTGTTTTTTAAGTTAATTAGGACTTAATTTAATGAAAACGAGCTAAAGTACATTCACTGTGCTTAAGCACCCAGGTGCTAAAATTAACGGGAAAACTAACACTTTTTGTCAAGAAAAGGCTACACAACAGATCCCACCAACTGACACACACTGCCACAACACTGTGTGTGTATGCAGGGAGGGGCAAGAATAATCATCGATTTCACTGACACTTTCGTACACTGTCGTTCCTGATGCTAAATAAGTAAATAATCACTTCATCCAAATAAGTGCATTATTCTCTCCTAAGTAGGCCCAATTCACAGCAATCTCTCTTTTCACAGCCTGGATGCTTCAGATAATACAGTGATTCTGGGCTAAATTGCCTGTCAAACTGGAGAGCAAAAATGGCTCTAATTTAATTCAGTCATCCACTGGTGTCTGTTGCATGAGAGGTTGATCCAGCTTTCCAAAGTTATGTTCCCAAACTCACTCACATTTTTTTCTTTATAGCATACATTTGTAACTTAATCACATCAACTTATGACTTTAATCTTGATATTATGGTTTTTCTTAGACTATTGCCCACTTTTTTTTTTTTTTAAATACCTCCAACTGCCCAAGTGTTTCATCAACCTTTGCCATTGGGTGACAAAAAAAAAAAAAAAAAGGCTACCTCCCAGGATAAAGGTTACTATCCAGGACAAGCAGGGCCAAAAATCATGCCAGTAGACTGCTCAGATCCCCTAAAAATAGGGTTCAGTAGTTCTTTTTTTCCCCCCTCCTTTAATGTGCTACCAGGCTGTAAATTAAAATAGCCAATTTCTAGCACCCATTTCTATTTTAGAATAAACTTCACTTTAGCTAGCATATATACATATATATACACACAAATAAATTTAACAAACACACCAGATAAAACAGCTGTCAGTTACAGCTGCCTAAGAGGACTAACTGAGAGCAACAGTACTGTCACTTATTAGCTGTTTTACAAGGCAGGTCGATAATATGCTTTACTTATTTTCTATTTTACAGAACTGTTATTTAATGTTTAAAAAAATGATGCAGTATCGTCAGTTGAAGAATGTGCAAGTGGCGGTGTAATTATACTGTGGGTGATAATAAATAGGGGTCGCTGTAGCGTGCATGAACAAAAACATGGAAAGCCATGTGCTCATAAGACAAAGCAACAACAAAAGATGAGGTAGGTGAGCAGGTCCGCTCGCTACCATGCAGCTTATGAGGCCACTGCACCACAACGCAATTTCACACGGCCATTATGTAAAGGCTTACACGTATTACTGCAAAATGAGAAACAATGGCAACGGGGGAGGCACCGGTTCCTTATAACCAGGGCAAATCAGATGTCCCCTGCTGAAGGAGAACAGCTAACTTTAGGCAAGCTAGGCTAACGCTTTGTCCAACACAGCAGCTGCTGCAGATAAGGCTCGTTAGTCAGCATGCTACTAAAACATTGTTATATATTATCAGTGCACATCTACCAATGTAACACGCTACTACACCACAGACAGACACACGTATTGTTTAGCAGTGAGTTGGGTCACAACACACTGCCCACATCTTACTTTTTTTTTTTAGCTAGTTTGCTTGTTCGACGAGGAAGGGAGATGTCAGGTGTTTCAGCCTTTGAAATGTCGTGTCCCATCAAGTTATCCTTGCACGTAACCGACCAATTCTCCCGACAAAAAAAATAAAAAATAAAAACAACGTTAAAGGACTTTCAACCCGACTGCCGCTCTGCGCGACAGCTTTTTTGACACTGAACCCGACGAAGCTGGTATTAGCTCGCTAAAGTTAGCCAGCTAACACACGCTTTTGACAGCCGCATAAGGAGTCCGTTTCTCCCCAAAAGCCGCTAAAATGGCCCGTCGGTTAATGGCGGCGTTTACCTGAGCAGGAAATGCCGTAAAAGTGTAACAAAGACAGCGTTAGCTACCAAAAAGACACAAAACAATCCTTGGCGCGTGTGTGTTCCTTGAACTGCATTGTTATGGCGAAACCACGCCTCCTACGCTCAGCGGCCAATCAGCGCGCAGCAAACACAGACGGCAGACAGCCAGACAGTCTTAGCTACAATGTATCAAAACAAGCCGCTTATAAACAAATCGCCGGTGGAGGGGTTGTAGAGAAGGTGGTACAAATGACCGGATGCATTCAATCAAGTGCTGCAATTAAGTGCAATTTTGAGGCCCTTCGCTACATTTTTAATTAAAGGAGTCTTTTACATTAACTAAAACTGTAAACTATGATGTATTCATTTTATCTTAACCTACCTAGCAAACGGAACAATTATGTTTCCACCTTCATATATCAATACTGATTATTCATTAATGCGTCCATAATAATACAGTAATATTCAGTACCAGCGCTGACCAGCTATTCTGTGTAAGTGCTTTTATTTGATATAGTTCAAGTGTATTCCTAACACTTTTATGTTTACATTTTTTTTTACTCAAGCAGTAATTAATCCATACGTGCAAAATACTAATTTCCACAGGTCAAAGTTTTTCCACTTTTCTCACTTAAAAATGATCAAACAATTACAATCAAGTTATCCTTTTGATTAATAAAATTTAGCCTATTCATAGTTATTTTACTTTGTAGAGTACACTTTTTGAGCTCCACAACAGCACTGTTGCACACAATGTGTTTTGATTCTCATTGGAGGCCACAGTATCCTACCGTAGACTACCCAGCCGGTTATGTAATATTGCACTTGCATGATCAAGTGAGGCTTTTTTCAGCTATGGTTCTGTTGGCCACTGAATGCAGCTGCAAAAATATTTTTGTGATGCTGCACTTGAAGATTACCAAGCTTGATATGGGCTTACGGGCTACCTATTAGGCCCAATTTGTCCTGTAAGAGTTAATAAATAATATAGGGCGTTTGGGGTGCTTCACTGCAAAGTATTGGAGCATTTCTGACATTTTGCATGCATTCAAAGGGTGCACCTAATGCCAAGCTGACTGGGGAGCGCAGCAGCCGTATGCAACATAGCCTAAATGTAAACATTACAACATCGCACTCGGTAACAGCAAAACAAGGAGGGGCTGGAGGTTGAGCAGGATGACAGCCCTAAGAAGCCGTCTAACCATCTCCCGTAAAAAACGCAGCGCAAATCTTCAAAAATTGAAAGCAATAAGAAGAGGAGGAGGGTCGTTACCTGATTGTTAATATGCAACCATGTAGTTATGACTAATCTTTCCCTTGTAATGTTCACATCTCGTTAGGCTAAGTGCGGCATCCTGTGGTCAGCTGTTCCCGTGTGGAACATTCCGTGGATTTCACCACTGCTGGAAAAAAGGTGCTAAACATTAGACTCGCACATTATCGGCGCAATCTGTGTATATGTTGTGCTGCTTTATGGCTTCTCAGCCGCCGAGATTGTTTCCGTTGGAGCCACCTTTTCGTTTTGGAAGTGGCAGTCCAGCCCCGCGGCTGTTTTGGCTTTCTGCAGTTCCCTGTTACACCCCCATTTTTGCGTATTTCAAGAGCGGAGAGCGCACGGCGCGCTGCCATTTTTACCGTAATAGACAGAAAAAAGTGTGCCAGTCTGACTGGAAAGTTCAGGGTTTGTCTACATAAGGCTTTTTATTTGCAAAGGGGGAAAAGACATCTTCGTCACCAAATTCATGAAAAAATACGCTCTTGATTGTATTCGTTGAGTAAGGTACTGTTTCAAATAATAGTCTGTCATTAAGTTTTTACTTAGCCTAAAGAATATTAGCCTGAGGACAAGCAACATTTACTATTAAAAGTAGTACTCATTATGGAAAAAGTTCCCCTGATATATCACTTTACAATATGTACAATACTGTACCAAAGTCTTGAGCCGCCCCTTGTTTCTTTGTATTTTGCTAGGAAAATGAGAAATAGATGCAGCAATTTATTGAAACATGTGCAAACGCACATTGAAATATAGCATATAAGGCAAAAACAGGGTTTGTAAAATTCTAGTAAATTTGAAAGTCAATATTTGGTATGTACCTGTCTCCTGACCTCTGCACATGTTGATGATGATTTGAGCCAAAAATTTCAAATTTGCATTCATCACTTCATAGAACTTGTTGCCACTGATTTTCAGTCCAGTTCTTATGTTATTTGGCATACTGCAACTTTTCTCCCTGTTGTCCTTTAAGAATGGCTTCTTGACAGCCACCCTTCCAGTGGTGCCATTTCTGACGAGGCTTCAGTGAACAGTAGATGAATCAACTGAAGGTCCAGATGCATCTCTCAGGTCCTGTGTCAGGTCTTTGTTGGATTTCCCCCCATTTCTTAAGGGCATGACTTTCAGCTACTGTTCGTCTGCTGTAGATAGTTTAATAGGCCTGGCACTTCTTCTTTTGCCCTCCATTTGTCCAGTTTTTTGTCCAGACACTGAACAGCATACAGAGATATGGCAAGTTTTCTGCTAATAGCTATTTGGGAATCACCTTGTTGGTGCACAGATACAACCAAAGAAATAGGAACAAATTATGTGTTTTTGCCACAAAGTGTAACAAAGTGCAATTTAAAATGGGTTCTCTACTAAATTCTCTGTCATGTGTAGACACAACACTGATTCATTCCTTGACTTAGGTGCCTTTTTAATGCTTGAATGATTCAAAGCTTATTAGCTTAATAAACAAACAACAATCATTTTAAAATTGTCAGGTACAGAGATTGGACTGAAAATGAGTAAAAAAGCAGCCAACATCCAAAAAAAAAAAGAAAACTTTGAGAGACCAGAAAGCCTGGAGAACTATTGCTGAAGACCACTTTAAAAAAAAAAATACAATCTGGCTCCTTGGAAGCAAAATATAAAGAACGGAGGGGTGGTTCAAGACTTTTATACAGTACTGTACCTCATATAGAATGAAAATAGTGTTAAGTATTTATGTATTGGAGTCAAAAGTATATAACTTTCCCCATAGCTAGGGCAGCCATTCCCAAAGTCATAAGTGCTGCAGCCCACTTAAAAACCAGGAAATCCCACCCGGCCACCCAATCTTAAATCCTCCCTCGAATCAAAATACAAGAAAAAGTGCTGTATTTCCTTGATACCTTTATTCAAAAACATAAACAATACAGGCTGTTGGCTATAAATTTGTAATGGTACCCAATCATATGAAAAGTGCTAATGCCAATATGTGACCCACCTGCCACTGGGACACAAACTTCAATACAAGAGCAGTAAATTTAGGTCAGAGTAATGAGTAATATCACAGGTTAATCACCTCCTATTACCAGTTTTGAGTCACCTTTTATATTAATAAATAAATGTATATAAATATCTAACTATAAATACTTGTGAATAATTTAAAACTGAATTTGGGTTATAACTGTGGTCCACCTGCAGTACCTTCGCGGCCCACCAGGGGCCCCCAGTCCACACTTTGGGAATCACTGCTCTATGGAGTATATAGGTATAGGAAAATAATTGCATGAAATCAGACCTGCTTTTCACCACTACACTTCATTAAAGCATGTGCAGGGTTGTTATAAAAGGAGACATACATCCATAATGCAGAGCTGCCAAGTATTCTACAGGGACCAAAAGCTGTACTAATATTTACTCAATTTATGACTCCATTTGTGCAACACTGTGGAAAGAGGAACCCTTTCACTTAGAAACCATGAGCCACTACAGGGACTATTTTACACTGAGCCTGAGGCTTCTGTAGCCTATTATTCCTGTATGGGTTGGCTCCCTCCGATCAGGTCTGTGGGTGACTCAGAGCTCTCCAATGCTGGTCTAAACAGCAAAAAGTACAAGAGAGGAGAATTCCTACTTATTAGCCACAGAACAACACTGCTGGCTGACCTTGTGCCCACAGAACTATGCTCTGGCTATAGTTTCTGACTTATTTCTTTATCACATCAGTGCTGCTTACCAGACAACCCATGTGTCTTTTCCCACTGTTTTTCCTTTTTTAATTTTAATATTCTCATCACACGTTGTTCTCTCTCTCTATCACATCAATCCTGGGCTTAACAGAAAGGAGTACACTCCCTTGCAGGTCCCAGTTGGCCTTTAACCAGGACCTGAATACAAAATTTTGGTTCACCTCATGTGAACAGATAAGTTGAAATAACAATAAAAACTCCCGAATCCTTGAAAACCACACACACACTCTCATGTGCATCTCCTAATCTCTGTACCAATTTTATCTTGCCTTGTTGTTTGTTTGTCCCTAAATGTTTTTCCTCTGTTTCCTGAATTCACGGGTTGTCCTGTTCTGCTTGTTGTCTTATTTTTAAAAATAAAGCTATATTCAGCCCTCAGAAAATTAAACAGAACCCACTTCGGTACATCGATATTGTTTCTTGTGGCGGTAAAGAGTCGATTTTTAGATTTTTATCAAGACATGTAACTTCCTTGAACATTGGCGCATTGGCACAGGTTCATGTTATTGTCGTCCTTCTCGTTATACAGTCACGATCTAGTTTGCCCCATTTATTGTATCAGGGACTTATGATCTGAACTGTGTGGAACCAGAACACTCTGACTGACCCTGAGAATATTCAGGTTATTTTTATTTTCTTTTATTATGTTTCTGTTTACTGGAATTGCTAAGAGCTTTATTATGTTCATATATTTCTATTGCTGGGTGGGGAGTGGTAGTGCTGTGTTATGTACTGTAAGTCATAAACCAAAGTCGAATTAGATAAGATTATTGAAGCTAATTCTTTGGGATGTGTCATCTGTATCTCAGCTTAATCATTTTATGCCTGCATGTGAATTATAATATTGCTCTTTTTTTTTTCTTTCAGCATACCATTGGTTGGTTTTTGGTTTGTTACATGTTTAGCTAACTGAACTATATGGCTTCCCTGTGGTAAACACTAGCCATAACCTCTAAAATATCGCTTTCCTGACATTTATGTTTTTTTGCGGAAAAACAAAAATGTCAAAAGCGTCTCCACAGCTGTTACATGTGTTAGCATCAGCTGTGGTTGAGCCATTCTTGTTGCCTGCAGGATGAACTTTAGTGATCCTTTAAGTTTTAATCAAAGGGCTCAGCAAAAGCTACCAGAAAGCTATCACATTGCTATAATATTATGAACACTACACATGTTTAGCATTAGCATTTTGAGTATTACTATTGTCATTATGTTAGCATGCTAACATTATGACAATAGTACGCAAATGCTAATGTTAGCATGCTAACATTAGCATTTGCTAACATTAGCAAAGTACCACAATTTTTCAATTTTATTTATTTATTTATTTATTTATTTTACATAGCAGTTACTTTGTAAATGAGGTTACAAGTAATACAACTGAAGGACTGAAATGTCACTTAATGCAAGCTGAAGTAACCCATTACATTTAGAATCAATATGGTGACTGCAATAAGCTCCTTAAAGAAGTTTGCTATCGGGGCTTGGTAGAAAGCTGTCTTTTCTGTTATATGATTTCCAGTTTTCAGTTGCTGTTTGTTTCATTTAGGGTTAAACCGTACCCTGTAAACTGTACTGTAGAAAGCTCACATTTAGTTAAAAACAGGGTTTTCTCAAAGTAAACCACTGAATTAGTAATTCACTTCCTGTTATGTTAGATATTACCATGAGTAACACACATCTTTAGGCTGACTTCTTTTTATTTGTTTTATAACAGAAATAAATAAGAATCTTGCTATAATATATATCAGGCATTTTCTTTCCAGCAATAACCTCATTCTAAACACTTAATTTACTGGCATTTGGTTTCAGTCACAGTGAAGATGTGTAGTTGCTATGCTTTTCTTTCGAGGATAATAATGCCTCATTATGAATGAAGCCAGTGGGTACAAGAGAACATAATCCTTTGTGTGCTACCCTTTAATGAGGAAGGCAGGATGGAGGGGTGGTGGAGCTTCACTGGGAAGAGCTCATTAGGGCCTGGAACTGTAGTTTCTGGACAAGGCACCAACCCACTGATTGGTTCTGATGAGATGGATATTAGAAAGCCTTCTGGCCATACTGGGTTCTCCAAACATAAGCAAACAGAATAGTGTTGTTGCCATGACAGCAGAAGCACTCATTCAGACAAAAGGGCATTTCAGGTCCTTGTGGGGTTCTGGTTTGGACACTTGTGACACAGTACAGCTCAGTGCCATTTATTCTCGCTGAGGAGCTTGTTTCTCATTACTATCTAAACTTAAACAGCCAGCGTAAAGCCACAGAAGTTGATCTACTTTACTTTTTCTAATCAGCAAGCAGTTTTTTTAATTACATTAAATTTTTTAACAAACAAACAAGGAAGAGGAGTTAAGCTCTATCTTATTTGGTAGGCGTAACTCGTCCGTGTTAATGATTTATATTTACTGCTTCTAGATGATAATCACTAGGAGAAACAAGAGTCAAAGGTCTCATCCAGACATCAGTGAAGGAGAAGCTCTCTGTGAACGGTGCCTGGTAAGTTTGACTGCTGCATTCTGAATTTACCTTTATAGAGGATTAGTATATTGATGTTACTTACTATATAATGCTATGATAATCAAAAAAGAAATACAGCAATTCTCACTTGCTCAAACTCACTGTTGCTTTTAACAGCTGAAAGCTGAATTAAGATGATGACTTTTCTGGTCTTTTTCATTACGTCAAAACTGAAACAAGTGGTACAACCTTTTAAAATCTTGGGAAGACCTTACATATTCACATAAAAGCTTCTTTATGGGAGATCAGGGTTCCTTAAGCTTTTAAAAAGGAAAATCAAAATTAAAAACTGTAAAAAAACAAACAAAAAAGGAAATTAAAAATATTTAAGGTGTCAATATAGTGGAGGAAGGTCTCATATTATAGAAACTTACACGGGGCCGCTGTGTTCTCTCGGTAAACGAAACCTTCCAGGTGTTTTCACCACCTCCTACGCTGGTACCAATCTGGGTGTGGCTGACAGCGCAATGTTGCTGTTAAATTTCAACCTGCAAAAATCAAGGCAAGGCTGTGTCATTCAGTCTGTGATTCACCTTCACATTTTTCTGTTCCTTTGAAAAATGAATATCTGATTACATCATACGCGGTCATGACATTAAGTAGTTTTGTTGTTTTCGGTAAGACTTAAACATTTGCGTCAGCCTCAGCTGGAATTTGTGATCAGGGCTATTCAAATGCTATCATGCTAAACTATTAAGGTGAACATTATACCTGCTGAAAACCAGCATGTTAACATTGTCATTATGAAGCTGTTAGCATGCTGGTAAGTCTGCTGCTATCTCTCGTATGTGTCATGGGGAAAAAAATCATTATCTCTCTGCTTGGTGACTGTCTTGAAGGTTTTATCAGTTTAAATTGAGATTAAGAACAAAAATGAAACATTTGCTATTTTTATGAAATTTTCTCTTTTCATTTGAAGACATGGAGGGGATCACAGGAAGTGTACTATTATTATGCCTGGTCGGCATAATTAACGGTGTGTATTCATTTGATGTGTGCGTGTTTTTTTTAAACGGCATCTTTACATCAAAATTTAACGAACAAATATTGTTTCTACAGCAAACATGAGTCCTGAAATCACCACTCTTGTTTACAATGTGTGTGAAGACGTCCCTGTCGGTATGTAACTTTCAACTTTTCTTTTTTTTTCTTTTTTTTTTGCACATTTGTGATTGTGTCTCTTTTGCCCACATTTGATATGTTCCCATGGTTTTGTTTTTACAGGTGAATATGCATTTACTATAGCTGCAACGGATAATGAAAATGACGCACTGACTTTCTCGCTCCACGGGGTCGACGCTCCATACTTCACAGTTGAAGCAAATACAGGGGCCGTATCTGTTGCGAGGAATCTCGATAGAGAGGTGTGGTGTGGTAGAAGGACAGTAGAGACCCATTATTGGAAACAACTTTGGTTAAACATGTTCACGTATTATACTTTATCAATTATGTCTTCTAGGCTTCTCAAGTATTGAAAGTTGGAGTTACAGTTTCTGATGGCTTTAATTCTGTAAGTGGCATTTAACTTAGTTATTATTTTATTTCAGTTTGTTCATGATATTCACAGAGTGCATCGTGTCTTTCAGTTATCCCGAGATTTATCTGTAATATTAGGTGAGGCCAACGACAACGCACCCCTTTTTGAGAGTCCTTCTTATGACAAGACAGTCCCAGAAGTAAGTCAAATATACTTTAAATAAATAATTCTACAAATAATTTTATGATTTTTTTTTGTACCACAGCATAGAACTTTGTCAGTAAAGAAAAAATGTCTGTTTAACCATTTACTCCATGTTGCTGTGAGAGAAAAGCATTCATTAATCCATTAATCAATGGGTAAAAATAAGCTCACTCATTTGTTTACTAACAGAATCATTTCTGTGTTGAAACTTTTATCCAACTCAACAGAACACTCTTGTAGGTACGACTTTGTTTCAAGTGCGTGCCACTGAGGCTGATACAGGAACTGCTGGCATTGTTACGTACGCCATTGATGAAGTAAGCTTCCTTTGCAAAACGTCACATTCAATAATATTCAGTGCAGATTTTCCATGAAACTGTAAAGCACCATTTCCATTGTTTTTCTAGGTAATCCCAGACGATAAACCTAGTCCGTTCAGCATTGTACGAGAAACTGGTATAGTCACACTGAGCGGGCCTCTGAATTATACCTCACTGAGTACTTTCTATCGACTGAAGATTAATGCCAGTGTAAGTATGATTATGACTGTTCAAGTTTAAACATTGCCTTATGATATTGGTTAATGAAAAGTGTAAGTAGTACAGTGATTCTTGAGGTTCTTTATTCAGTTGGTTAGCTGTGTTTAGTTTTGGGAACAAAGGGACGCAGACATCTTGGCTCAAAGTCTTTTGTTGGTTTCTTACTAGAATTCACAAGGTTGTGGCTCCCGGTCAAAAAAATAGCCCTGCACCGCTGTAAAACCACAACATATTGTTTTTACACTTTGGTTTTGCATACATGAATTAAAAGAAGTTTACAAAGTCAGCGACCTTTAGAGTGACAGGTTGGCAGATTTTGTGACCTTTAGACTGTTAGTGGTTTAACCAGAACCAGGCGAGCTGTTTCATTCTGCTTTCATTCTTTAAGCCAGCTCTGTGCTCAGTATAAACAGAGATTAGTGTGGTGTAACTTAGATTGGGTCTGTTTCCAAAACAATGTAAACATACCTTTAAATGGTGCCATTCTCCTAAATATGCCTACAATAATGAACAATTCAACAACTAACAACACATTGGGGCATATTGTAACATTTAAAGTCTGATGTTCATTTGTTAAGCAATGGATATCCCTGTTTGTTTTAATAGGAAAGAATAAAAGAATAAAGTGCATTTAGGTATAAAAAGGTGCTCTGTTGCTTTGTCAATGAGACAGAGAATGGATTAATGTTCATTATTAAATTAATACTGTGCAGGTGGTTTTTGCTGACTACATTTGCTTGTTCTAACAGTAATCAAGTTTTTTCCATTTTTAATTTTTTTATTTACTCACCCATTGTGAGAATATAATCAGTTTTAGTGTAGTTTAGATACATTTGCCAGTAATGATCATTAACATGCAGCCAATATTAATAAAAGGTAATTTTAAAAAAAGTGATTTTGTGTGTCCTCTAACAGGATGGTGGAGGCAAATGCCATTTGCCTAATATAAATTATTTGTCAAACGTTGTTTACTCCTTCATTACTGTCGAGGACGTCCCAGATCTTGACCCTCAGTTCATCGGCGTTCCCTATGTTGCGAGTGTTAAAGAGAATTCACCTGTGGTGAGTGCTGAAGGACTTTATTGATTGTGCTGCTGAGTTTTTGTAAGGGAAATGAAGACTTTTCTGCCAATATAATATATGACCCAGTGTAGTCGGTGTATACATTGACTGTTACAAATTTGTTGTGATATTATAGCACAAATCTAAAGGCACTGAAGCTGCTTTGAGTTGTCATATTGATTTTCTGTGCTTCGCCAGGACTCTTCTGTGCTTAAAGTGACTGCTGTAGACCAAGACATAGGAGTCAATGATAAAATAATCTACAGCATTGAAGGTAAGTTACAGGACTTTAGGTCAGACCAATTTGCTGTTTTTAATTTTAATTTTAATTTAATTTTAATTTGTGAGTGGCAGGGAAGAAATATTTACCACATTGTTTTACAGCTTCCACTGAAGATGGCCTGTTTAAAATCTCAAGCAGCGATGGCATCATATCAATACTGTCAGCAATCGACAGAGAAGCTGTTGGTGACTCTGTAACCCTGACTGTGAAGGTATATTTTAAACTTCAATTTCCTTCTCTCTGTGTAAGTTACTGCAGTAAAATTGTCCATTAGTACCAACTAAAGTTATGAATATGTCCCATCTCACTGTAACTCATACCGATTACAGTACATTAAAGCTTCATTGTGAGCAAATCTTGCTTTCTGACACTTTTCAATCCCTCTAGTTTTAGTTTTATGGATCATGATTTAAAGGAATAGTGCCACATTTTGTCGAGAGTGAACACAGAACAATACCGCTCCCTAGTGTCAATGTGAAGCACGAACCAGAAGGTATAAAATCGTCTCATCTTAAAAACGAAAGATAAGACGAAAAGCAGGTTGCAGATCTCTGTGCAGCACCAAAAACTCCCACCTGCCACACAAAACGTCAGACACACAGCTTCTTGTAGACCCACAGCTCAAACAAACATATAAAATAAGCAGATATAAAATGTGATGAAATCATTTTGAAGGTTCTGGAAGACAAATCTTCAGACTCGGTAATAATAATGAGGCTCAAAAGTTCAAAAATCATTTTTACTTTATCCTAATTTTTTTTTCTTAGATTATTTAGTTTGCACAACAATGTGAAGAGCTCATTAGGAGGAACTGAACATGATTTATTGACAGGAAATACAATTAAGATCATTAGACTCCGATGGCCCATCGAAGCAGTAGGTCATCCCATTGGAGATAGGAATCTGGACAGGAACCCCCTGGAGTCTAGACGCTGGTGGTGATGAAAACCAAGATGGAGGCTTGGAAGGAGCTCCCAGGTGGTGAAGGGGAGGTGTTGGTTTCAATAAATGTGTCTGAAAAGGAGAATGACAGATGAGCAGGGATATTTAAAACAGCAGAAGCTGATTGGCTCAAGGAAGGTGGGCAGAAAGATGATTGGACTAGAAGTGATGAAGTCAGCACTGAGTTTGACAGCGTGGGAAAGTGTAAGTGATGTAAAATAGAGAAGCAGACAAACACCCGGGAAAGTAGGCACATGATTACAGATCTCCCTTATTGAACTTAAGATTCGTTTTGCATCAGTTAGAAAGTTGCAGTATTTTTTAAGGTATTTACGTTGACCTTGAAGAACACGTGTAGGAAACAGACGGGATTCGGTTTGAGCAGAATGGGTGGCTGAGCACAGGGTCACTGGAAACAGAGAGCAGGTGCTGTGATGAGGACCAGCGTATAGGAACAAAAATACAAAAACAAGAAACATTTATGTTCTTATTACGTAGATCCATTTATTTAAGAATATTTAATTATGAAAAATATTGAGATAGTTTTTAATTTCATTCTGCCCTGTTTAAGGCCACTGAGTCTAAAGAAAACATCAACGGGATCCGTGCCAGCATCACAACAGAGGTGCAGATTAATATCCTTGATGTGAATGACAACAAGCCAGAGTTTTACAAGTGTGGAGAGTCAGACTGTGTGAAAGCAACTCAGTTCACTGGAGAGGTCTTGGAGCACTCGCTGGGCTCTGTTAACATCGGCATGACTGTCAAAGATCCTGACAAGGTGAGAAAAAAGCACCTTCATCACCTACAATATGAATATATATATTTTTTCCCACTAATAATATCAGATAATCTCTGAGTATCATTTGAGAGCTTGGAGCCATAAGGGCATAAGTGACATTTCGCCAACTTTATAGGAGAGCCAAAAAAAAAAAAAAAAAGAGCATAGTTTGCCCTGACTTTGTATACTGATTTTAGTTTTTTAAAGCATGTTTCTTTTTACAAATTGATGACACAATGCTTAGTGAACAATATTGTCTTTGTCGTAAATGCACTTACACCCTTTTGGCACCAACTTCTTCTGTGCATTCAGATTTAAGCCTTTTGGTTTCTCTATTTCTATCTAACTCTATTTCTATTAAGATTTTACTTCTGTAATTTTGACAGTAGTTAGAGCACATCAAGAGCTTTCATTTGATATGTATATCTCAGTTTTGACCAAAATGTCACTTATGGCTCCACGCTCTCGCATTAACGATCAAACGTAAACCTTTGTACTGGGATTTTACAGATTTCCAACACCGAGCTAAGCCTGGACGGAGAGGACAAGGCCGTGTTTTCTGTGGAACCTTCATCCACCATAGTAGATAGCGTCGTTCAGCTCATGATCAGGCAGCCCGAAAATCTGGATTTTGAAGAAAAACAGCAAATGACTCTACAGGTAAAAAAAAAGAGAAAAAATTACATTAAAATAAGCCATATATACACCTGTAACATCATTCATGTTTGCGACTTTTGCAAGTCTGATGTATGATGCATGATCGTGTCATGGTGCAGGTGATTGCCGTAGATAAAGATGATCCCACCTTCCGCTCCACTGCTGAAGTAACTATAAACATTAAGGACGACAATGACAACAGTCCAAAGTTCCCAAACGACACATATAAGTTAGAGGTGGCAGAGCATTCTCCTGTTGGGACAGTAGTGGCCACAATCACAGTAAGTCCTTACCAATCTGAATTCTCAGACAGCTCAAGTTTTTATTCTTTTATTACAGAAACTCTCACATTTATTTTTTTTTCAGGCAGATGATCCAGACACAATGGATCAAGGCAGCCTGACATACAAAGTTCTTCCTGACAGCATGTACGTCTTCACTTGTGCCATATTGCAGTAATTCTTCGTTTTTTACTGCAGCTGCTGTCTATGTCTTGTACACAACACCTTACCAACAGTCTGTGCCTCTGTTTCAGATTGCCCTATTTTGATGTGAAGCCACAGACGGGGGAAGTTTATGTGAAAAGCTCAACTCTCCTGGATCGCGAGACCAGATCTCTGCATATGGTGACTCTGCAGGCCAGAGACACGAGTGGCAAGCCTGGCTCCACATTACTGGAGATCACAGTGACCGACATCAATGACCAGACTCCAGTCATCAACAGAGATTCTTATGTGGTTTTTGTTAAAGAGGGTGACCAGTTTGAACAGACAATAGAGGTAAAGTGCGACAGGGTGAGAAATAAGACAATAGCCATCACGTCAAGTCAATTGTAACCTGGGGAAAAAAATCAGCAACAAAGCCGGGGATCTCTTCTATGGGAAAAAGACAAATAATAGATGTAGTGCTTGTATCGTCACCATTTTATCAATATTCAGCGCTGACTTTGTCTTCAGCTCAGCCGTATGTTCAGTCAGTGCTTTTCTGTCAGTTTAGTAGCGTCTATAGGAGCACTGCTTATGCTAAGGTTATTAATAGCTCAGCTAATGGTGACAGAGTTGTCACTCTGTGTAGGAATAACTGTGAATAACAGCTGAGCTGATAAAGGCATCACCACTGCCTGAGAGGAATTTACTGCTTGAAGGCATCGACCTGCCATACACACATTTATTTATCGCTTCTACTTTGAAAAACGTCGAAGACACAAACCTAAATAACAGGATTCGTGTTGATGAAGAATTAAAAGTGCTTTATTGTGTATCTTAATGTTGACAGGCAGCGATAGCAGAAGAATAAGAATAACTTGATTCCAGAGGGAAATTCATACGTCTGACATAGCTCATCTGCTATTTGTAGGAGAAATTTAAAAAAAACCTGATGGCTGTGGGTGCAAATGATTTTCTGTATCCCTCGTTTTACAGTGGAGAGAGGAGTCTTCCACTACTGATGTTTTTTTGTTATAAAGATGTTATAAAGCGGGTGATCAGAGTTGTTCAGGTTTGCTTCAGGATGCTCTCTGGTAGGACAGTCAACAAACTGTGTGAATTCAGTCAGGTGGGAGGAGAGACAAACATGATTGAAGTCTCCTGAAATTATGAAGAGTGCCTTTGGGTGTTTAGTTTGTATCCTAGCAACAGTTTCATGGAGAACTTTACATGGAACTTCGGCTGTTGTGATACAGTTTCTGAAGTTCACCCATATCTCCAGCTCATCACTTTTGTTGGGCAGAGAGTTAGTATTTCCCACGATGACTGTTGGCAGAAAGCGCTTATATCTCCACACCTCTTTATCTCAGCTGGAATAGGGTGGTATCTGCCAGATTTCTCCATTTCAGTGGAAAAAAGCTCTTCTCTTGAGTAAACTCTTCTTCCCACAGAGATTTTTAAAATATAGATTTTTGAACATCTGCTAAATTACATTCAAAATCAGCAATGCGGATTTAGGATCTATATAAGATCTAATGCACTGTGATCCACACATACATTTCTGGGGATAAACTGAAATCTTTACTGCAAGCCAGATCATGTCATCGTGGCCCGTCATGTCACGTCATGAAAGCAAATGTGTAGCCAGGTCTAAAATACTGTTAAAAACGTTCCCTGAAGTTGACATGCAGTTGCACTTTTCAAATATACACACTCAAAGAAAAAGAAAAAATGGATGATTTGACCTCACAAACATGAAGCAATAAATTTGAATGCAGCTGAAAAATATAAAAATGAAAGCTTCATTTATTCAAATAATCATTAAGGGAAATATGCTTGGTATAAACTAAATGTATGCCAATCAAGTAAATTTCATTTGATCAGATTACATTAATGTTTTGTATTGTTCTTATGCAGCAAAATTACATGGAAAATTACTCAAAGTCAGCAATAATTTTTTTTAAGTTCTGATGCTTTTTTTTTTCTCGTTTGGCTTTTTTTTTTTTGCATTTTTGCATTTTTGCATTTTTGCAATATCAGCAAAGAAAAGCATCTTCTTAAAAAGTCTCTCTTCTGATGTCTCTGCTTTGGGCAGGCTACTGATGCAGATGAACCCAATACTGAAAACAGCCAAATTGTCTATGCGATCGTGCCGAGCGAGTACAGTAAAAACTTCACCATAGACCCTAACACCGGTGTGTTAAAAAACAGTGTTGCACTGGATCGTGAGGCCTTGGATCCAGAGCTGGGAGGGGTGATTAAACTCAAAGTGACTGCTACTGACAAGGGCACTCCCCCGCTGTCCACCAATGTCACAGTTACCATTAATATACAGGTAGGTATTTTAGCAAATCAATAGTAGCAAGGTACAACGGATGGTGTAAATTCTGGCACACCTGATAACTCCCATTATTTATTTTTGATGCATTCCAGGATATCAATGATAACGCACCAAAATTTGAAGCCCCATCTTACAAATTCTCTGTTAAAGAAGGAGAAAAAGGCAAGTATTTCACATTGCAAAATGTTTTAAGTGTTTACAGCTGCATGTCGGGGTTCTGATTCCTATTTTTCATTCATTCAGGTGTATTTGTTGGCTCTGTTCATGCTGAGGATTTGGACCAAACAGCAGAGTTTAATCGCATCTCTTTCAGCATCATCGAGGGGAGCTTTGGGAGCTTCATCATTCGAACCTTTCCTGCCACAAAAGGTTACATAGGAAACATCACTGTAGATCCAGACGTTGAGCTGGACTATGAGAGTGGCGGCAAAAAATTTAATATGAAGGTACAGGCGGCAGATCTGGAGGACAAGAAAGCTGTAGTGATGGTGGATGTAGATGTGCTGGACGTGAACGATGAGAGGCCCGAGTTCAAGCCGATATCACCTGTGACTGTGAAGGAGAACAGCACAATAACGGAGGCCGTTGGGAAATTCGAAGGTCAAGACATAGATGGGAACCATTCTCTGGTCTACGAGCTGGTATCCGTCACATGCAGATGCAACAACACTCTGGAACCCTGCGGGTGGTTTATGCTGGATCCAATGGGAGAGGTTAGGCTCAACCCTGAGAAAACTGTGGATTATGAACAATGCGACCAGGCGATTGTGGAGGCTCAGGTGGTGGACAAGTACACAGAGAAGGGAGAGAACAACAGTGCAACAACAGGTCAGCACTGTGTTGTTGTTGATATTAAAAGCATGAGAACACAAAGTAAAAGCAGCATAATAATAATAAAAGCACAAACGTAGAGACTTCACAGACATTAAAACACACGGCTCCTATAGAAATTAGATTCACTGTGATTTTTTTTTTTTTATCATTTCAGGCCAAATGGTGATCAACATTGAAGACATCAACGACAATGCCCCACAATTCATTTACTCAGATGCTGTGTTTGGTGAGTGTTCTTCTCAGAATAGATACATTTCTAGAATCTTTTGAGCGAGTGGAAAATGTCACAAATTTAAGGGAACGTTTTGCCCCTTTTGCCTCTCAGTTGATCAAAGCTGGTGTTTCGTGAATCCAACATTAATTTCTCTTCTTACTCTTCAGTTGTGGTGACAGAGAGTGCAAATAAAGGGACATCGGTCGCAGAAGTCACCGTGAGTACGGCTGGAAAACAAAACACCCGACATCCGTTCAGCCTGTTAACGACACGCGAGACACGGCATTCTTCTTCTTCTTATCTTTCAGGCCACAGATCGTGACACTGGCAAATACAGTGAGATTGGGTTTAAAGTGACAGAAGTCAAATTTAAAACCACTGACGATAAAATAACTGCCATGAAGTTGCTGTTCGAGGCTAAGACCACACAGCAAAAGGATCTTTATGCTGGGATGATTCAGTGAGTACAGTCATCTCTTACGGCCATATCTCAGTATGTTGGTGTTTATTCTTGCACTCATAGATTTAGATTTAGATTTTAGCGGAGATAATAGGAATCTGTACACATGTTGTTTTTTTGATTATATTTTTATGGGCCTACTTTTCATCAACTATCCACAGAACTACAGAGGCGCTTGATATGAAGCTGAAAGGGACGTATTTAGTAAATGTGACTGCGACCGATGGCGGTGGCCTCTCCTCTAGCACCGTACTGGATGTAAGTGATGGACATCACTGGATTTACATGCCCTGCGCTGTAAACTCCAAACAGGTTGTAACATACGCAGCATGCGCTAATTTTCCTGTGCTTTTTATACTGCAGATTTTCACAGTCGATGACTCCTACAAAGTTGAACTCAGATTTGCAGCTTCTGAAATCCAAGTTCAAAACAAGCTCCCTGAAATCAAAAGGTAAAGTCCGGATCATTAGTGAAGATTGACTCTGGTCTAATTTGCTCGTTTTCATTCTGTCAACACTTTAATCTGCCCTCTTTTTTCCCCTCATCTGGGACTCTTCTAGGGCACTTATGAGTGCCACTAAGGCTGCTGTTGAAATTGCTTCTATTAAGCCTGACACCAGTGAAACATCCAGGTGCGTTCCTTCTACATCTCCTCAAATTTGAGTGAATTGAGATTATAAATCACTGGTTGCTGCAGGCAGACACTCCAAAATGATCTTTAACTGTTAATGTGTACGCTGTTGTTGCTCACTAGGTGGCGTCATTGCACCTGTAGACAGAATCAGGATCAGTTATTTGACGACCTGAAGGAACAGCTAAAATACGTGGATTTAATTTGTGTGTTTTTTTCATGCTTCTCTCAGGGCTGCAGAGAAAACTATTATTGTAGCCTATTTTGTCTATCCCAATGGAACGGCCCTTAACAAGAATCAAGTGGAAGTAATGCTCTCTGATCCTGAGTACTTTCCTGCACTGATAGAACTTGGGCTTGATAACATTGTAAGTACAATTTTATTTTCTGAATGCAGCTTAAATACCCGCTGTTCTTCATCTCCCCCCCCCCTTTCTTTTTTGCTAATTAGCCAGTGGCAGGCCCTACACTAGTAGAGAGTATTTTAGACTTGGCACAGTGGTTGGGGACGGTCCACTGACTCTTTTCACCAAGTCTGCTCCACAAACACTCTGGCACCACCAGCAGGTCGAATTGTGGGTTAGACATCATAAATGTGCTGTGTAACCAATGACCACTGATGCTTTTGCCTTAAATAAATGCTGCAGTATTCCTGACACGTGATCTTCAGAATAAGTCTCACCTAATTTGAGATGGATTTTAGCTTTTTGTCAGTTATGCCCATTCCAAAAAAAAAAAAAAAAAAAGCAAGAAAGATACCAACTGGAAAAGACATTTTCCAAACCTGCCTTGAGACATGCTGGGCTAAAGACATTAAAAATACACCAACGCATATTGGCTTGCACCTTCTTCAGGGTGTATGGCTTTTATTACTTTTTCAAACCTGCCTCTTTCCATTTTTCTTATTGCTACTCTTCCCGTCCACCGGTGGCTTGAGGGATAACAGGAGCGCTCCTGTTGTTTCTTTTACAAAATAATTTATTGCAGATAAATAAGATGTCTGATCATAATTAAAACCTGTGTTAGAATTGTGTAGTTAGAGTAAATACAAGAAAAATTTAAGATCTACGCATAATATTCTAAACCTGAAACTTCTGCTTCAGGGGGACCCTTCTGAGGAGGAAAAAACAGTGGACACTGTTAAGTTTGTCCTGCTGGGGATTGTGGCAGGCCTTGTCGTTGTGCTGACCATCCTCACGACTTCAATGCTGTGCACTCGGCGAAAGTAATAAAATGTGGTACCTATGATTTGAAACTTCTAGCAACAGCAAGGAATCTGTGTACTAACCAACCATCATTCCACACTACAGCTACGGAAGGAAGCTGAAGGCCGCTAAAGCCGCGAACTCTGCGTCCATGGTGAATTCTGACAACCAGAAAGGTGGTCCTGTGGTACCTGGAACCAACAAGTACACCATGGAGGGGTGAGGATGCAAAATCATTAACAAGATCAATTAAAGAAACAATCATATAAAACATGATTTATACGTTTGTTTGCCTTCTGACTTATATCATCTCTCTCTGACAGCGCCAATCCTGTGCTCAACCTCAACATCGACACAGCCATAGAGTTAGAGAGCAGCTCGGATGACGACAAAGTCAGGTAAAACAAAAGCAGCCCTCTCTGTAAACCTCTCCACTGTCGACAGAGAGCAGTTCACTTGCTCGATCAGCACAGATTGATGAGGTGGCTCACAGAGACACGCAGCTGCGCTCACCACTCTGTAGCTGTGCTGTTCAATACACTGGGATGATTTCCAGGTGAACATTTTGTGACAGCGTGCTGGCTTTCTGCTTCCAGCGATACCATGTGATCTTTGTTTTTACATCAAAAACCCTGAAATGATCATTTGTGCATATCATCTGTTTGTCTCGCTCTCTTTTGTTTTTCTCCCACAGCCATCTGAGCTTCAACTCTGCGGACATGAAATCCGACATGGTGAGTTCATATTCCGAGGTGCAGCTTTATTTGTACTTTTTGATTATTAGAATATGGTCTAATTATGAAAACTTTGTGTGCCCCGCATCAGAGTATGATTCAGGAAGAGGATGAAGACGACAGGCCGCCAGAGTACATTGAGCCTTTGGGTGCAGCACTGGCCCAGTTTTCCCCAAAGAAAAGCACCGACAACCCTCTCATGGGTTACAATAACCCTGTGTTTGACACCACAGACTTATAATGTAAACAATGAAGGCCAGATGCATCAGGTGGACAAAAGTAGCTTCTTTGTAATCAGGCTAACCAAATCAAACACTTTTATTTTTTACAGCACTGGATGAAGACCTCATCTTCAAATAGCCTTCTCTGTTTTACAGATGTAGCTTTCTTAAAATCCTAAGTTCTTAAAGTCATGAATTATTTGACCTAAACACCCTTTGCAAGCATAAAACTAAACCAAAAGGGGATATGCTATTCTGAGAAATGATGTAATGATAAAAGAAAGTGTATTGATCTCATGGATTTTTCGCTTTTAACTGTGTTTTTAGTCGGAGAGCTGAACTATGTGAATTGCCTGTTTGCTGGAGCTTCATATTTTGTACATAGATATGAGAGCGGAATCAATATTCTCACCTAAAAACATCAAACTCTTCAATTTTTTTCAATCCATGCAGTATATAAAAAAATAAACAAAGGAGAGCGGCAGTAGTTAAACACATAAAACTCTCGCTTGATGCACATGTGAATCACTTTATTTTTGTTAATATATTAAGCAGTGGTTTAAAAATTGAATTGAATTGCTTTTTAACTAAAATGTATTATAAGTTATGCCAACACATAAATCAAAAACAAAAACAAAAAGATAATTGCATAATGTCAGCGTATGAATGAAATTCTTATTTATAACTGTGTGTCTGCCAAAATCTTTCTTGCATGTTTCATTTGTCAGTGTTTGCTCTGAAATTCTTGATGCAGGAGAAAAAACAAACAAACAAAAAAATAAAAACAGCAAACTCATGCAGAGTGACTTCTAACAAGCAGCAGATTGAAAAGATTATTCACTGTTTACTGACACCTAAATGAATGTAACACAAGTGCAATCCATGAATAAATTCCGTTTCTTTGAATGTGGATTTGAAGTTAAATGCGTGAACACGGACACCACTGACACCGCAACAGCTGCTGAATTAAAACACATTTAAAATCATTGCCATCGCATAATTTACAACAGGATCACTTATCATGGCCGTCGTGGCTAAAAATACCCTGATCTCAGGAGTCCTTGCTTTCCTCGAAAGGTGATTGTGCGCGTCATCGGTACGTTTTTACACTTTTCACAATACAAACAAGTCAAAACACTGTGCCAAATATAAAGCAGTATATAAGACATACAAAAGCCCGCAGTGATGGCAGAGACTCCCCTTTATCGATTTCAGTTTCCTCCACACCGCGAGGTTATAAACACTCAAAACTTGTCACTATACCGTCATGTCTCTGCCACAGATGTGTTAAGCTTTTTAGCAACCAGGAGAAGAAAAAAGAAAAAAAGAAAAGCTGGTTGCCATGGCTTCATATTGTGTGAGGTGAGTGGGAAAAAAAAAAAAAAAAAAAAAAAGCACCAACAGCTAAAATGACTCAGTGGACGACTGAATGGTTTCGGTGAAAAACACTAAAGGAGGAGAGTCGAGCTAACCATGACGCTGATGTATCGCTCTCATTTCCCCAACTGTCCATCGCTCTGTCAGTGCGTGCAGAGAGATTTTTGAATAAGAAAAATCAGTGGGGGGGGGGGGGGGGGGTTAAAAAATACTTTATGGGTG
>JAVDPK010003006.1:307987-342490 GCA_034780415.1 Cichlasoma orientale | reverse complement strand
GTGTGTGTGTGTGTGTGTGTGTGTGTGTGTGTGTGTGTGTGTGTGTGTGTGTGTGTGTGTGTGTGTGTGTAATGGTAATCTTGTACATGTTTGTTAAGATATGAGCTGACACATTCAGCTGCCCATTACATGAATGGAAAGAAATGCTTGTGTGACAGATGTGATGGACTGACTGCTGGTTCTTGGTATTTAAATGGGGCCCACAGTGTGCCAAGAAAATATCCCCCACACCATAACACCACCACCAGTGTGAACCATTGATACCAGGCCGGATGGATCCATGCTTTCATGTAGCCCGTAGCCACTGTGATGACACCGCTGGTTCTGGACTCCACATTTTGAAAATTCGGTGTTGGTGTTTTGGAACCAAAGGTTACCTTGGATGAAAGGGTGGAGTGTCAATTTAATAAGTAATGCTAGCAAGCTTGGTTGGCATAAACTGTACGGGTGCAACACACAGACACACATGTTGGCTAATTAGTACTTAATAATAGAGCAATTAAACAGTAGAATTTCACTCACCAAAACTGAAGCACAGACTTCTGAAATGGGCTGTACCACACAGCAAGCTGTAATATTAGTCATATAATCCACTGGCGCACACATGCTGAAGGAGGTCCAGTTTAATGACTCAAAGTAGTTAGGAGGCGCTGCTTACCACCAGACAAGGCAGGCACCTGCTTGGGGCCCCAGGCCAGAGGGGGGCCCCCTGAGGGCTGACAAACTTTAAACTACAGCAGTGGCTGTGCGCAAAGTTTGCAATGACAGCTGGAGAGACCTGACTTCCCTAAGGGGGAACCACCTGACTCCACTCACTCCCACTGCAAGCGCTGTTTATGGTTGTGTTTAAACAACAGCATGGCTTCATAGTAGAGTACTGGCCTGCCAGTTGGACTTTCCACCATCGAAAACATTTGGCACACCCTGAAACCGCCCAGCTATTTGTTATCGGCTAACTGTAATTTATATAGTTTATTTTTACTCTCACCTAGCACCCAAACCACAGACACATTTTTAATTCTAAAACACACATACAAACCCAGATGCTTGCATAGAAGGTATGTGAGATTCACCATCGTGCCCGAGGATGCTTCAGTATACGGAAGCAAGAGCTCGGGACTGAGCCACTAAATCCTGAGCAACCATAAACAAGATTTTTGATGAGGAATTGGGTAACCAGTGATTAATGCAGGGGCCCATCCAGGAGCTGTGATGGAAACAAAGAGCATTACTTGTGCTACAGCGCACCACAACTTTGGTAGATCCAGCTGCTTGTCCTGGTTCACTGACACACGAGAGTGGAGAGCAGTAGGCACAACTCTCCAAAGAACATATGTAAGTGAAATATAATGTTCCACTGCAGTGTAGCTGCCATTCTGTACTAAAAAGTGACCAATCAATCCTATCAAAGAACCAGTAAAAGGTCAGGCAAGTAAAGCAAATTCTCCACTGTTGTCACATTTAATGCACCTACTGAACTGCTCTATGTTAACCAATGGAAGTTAGTTTAAATGTGTATACTGTAAGAAGAAAAGAAGAAAAATGACAGCAGAAATTTGTAAAACATTCACAATTAAACAAATGATTTAAAATGTGGGTTTTGATTCATAAAGACAGAAACAATATAACGATGTATTCTAAGGCCACCTAAACACAAAGCATACAGTTACAGTAAGCCAGCAATGCTGGAGTTATGAGCAAGTTACACTTTTACAGCTGAAGGACAAATCAAAAGGACACCAAGCATGACTCTGCCAGCGTCATACAGGGATGTTTTCTATTGATTGATCAAATGGCTTCTATTAATTTCACCCATAATGAATTCTATGCACATTAGTGACTCTTTACACTTCTTGTCGCCACTCTACTGCACTTGTGCATATTTTCCAAAGCATGGTAAAATATTTCTCCCAGGATAACGCCTTTGGATAAAAGCTACATCAGCACCATCTAGTGGTGCAAAAATGTAGTATTTCCCTTCAACTTCCCTCTACAGTATGCACCCAAGCAAGTTATGATACTTGACATAAGACAAAAAGAAGAAGTTATTTTCATTATTGCAGTGCCAAAAAGGAGTTATCAGGTTATTTCACCTCTTTTGACCTCAGTGGGGTCAAAGAGTCCCAGAAAAGATGCCCAACCTTAGACTGCTGCTGACTGACCGGCTCTGCCTTGAACAGTTAGGTGCATGTGCAGGACTCATTATACAGTAGTCAGTAACTTTTATTGTCGGAACTACAATGTAATTAAATGGGACAACAGAGTAAGATGAGGGACAAGTTGGCTGATTCGACTCATCCATCCCTCGCTCGTCAAGTGCAGCTTCAATACCAAGATGCTGACGTGAAACCGTCAGCTCAGAGCTCGACAGTGGGACTTTACTGACCACTGAGTAACGTCACAGTGGGTACATCCATCTTTAACATACAGCCTGTTTTAAAGGCTCCATCTTTTAAACTGATAATATGCAGGTGGTCTGATGAGGCAAATCTACTTCTGCATTAGGTAACCTGCATTAGGTAAGAGACATTGTGTGTCTTCAGCTGTCTTTTAACATGAAGACAAACATTCAGTAACATGTGGAAAACCTTCCAAGCAAACTGAATACTTTTAATTTCTCTCTCGCGGCTTCACTCATAATTTGAATCTGTGTACAAGGTGAGATGACTTCAAAGAGTTTAATTCTGTGTGAAGCTCAGAGAATTACAGTAATCTGAGAATCTGACTAAAGCTAAAGCGTGTTAAGTAAAAGGAGGAGTGTTTGAACTCCAGTGAACTCTTTTGTAAGATGTGATCCTGTAAACATTCTTTACCGTCAAAGGCCTGGCACTGAGAAATAAATTGCTCGTTGCTTCAACCTCTCCCCATTGGCCAAGCAAGCCCAAACAAGCACAGCAAACTTCTAAAAGAGCTCAGGACACAGATGTTGTGGTTTCACTGTACTTGTTGCTGCAGTATTTTAACTCTTCTTTCTGCAACCAGAGGAGTGAATGCAGGTTTAGGGCATTTCCATGGGTTCACTTTTGAATTCCAAGAGCTACATCAACTATATCTTGCTGGTTTTAATTATGAAGCCACTTGTATGGCAGTAAAACAAAGGCTTTACCTTCTGAGATTAGAATCTTTAAGAAATCAGTCAAACCAAACAAACACAATGTTTACACAACCCCAAACTTTATTGAACTCTTTAAAATGCAAACTCATATAGAATGACAAAAGTATAAAATGAGATGAAAAGTGGAGATCACAAGAAACACAATCAGGAATTTAATGATGCTTAATGTTGATGGAATGGTGTGTGTGTGACACATTATTACACAACTTTGTCATAACTTTGTAGCTCTAAATGAAACATAAAAAGCATCATGATTCACCACACATTATTTTTAGTGCAACACTAAAAAGTGGTAAAATTCTGGCAACAACAAATGCGTCCTTGGTGACTCCCTATGAGATTTCAACAATAAACCCACACTTTTAGTTTAAGCACACACACAAAATGACTCGCAAGTAGAAAACCAAACCTCTAACCATTTTAACCACAGGTATACATTAAAGCACATGTCCAAAATTTACAATAACATGAACGTTGATTAGATGATTAGAAATCACCTACAACAGAGCACCTAGTTAAACAGCCCTGCTTGTCACACATTAAAATGCAGGTAAAAATGTCATTTTTACAGTACAGGAAGGTTTTTTCTAGGTTCTCTGTTGTTTTGAATACAAAAACCTTGTGATTATTAATATGTAGATTTAGTACCCTGCATTAAAGAATTTGCCAAACATAAGGTAAGACACTTCCTATCTAAAATAAAAAAGTCACATAAACCAAAAGGTAGCATTCCAATCAGGGGTGTCGAACACACGTCCCTGTGGGTCGGAGTCGGCCCGACAAAAGGACCAATCCCACCCACAGAATAACTTTGCTAAATGTAACGACTGCACATAATCGCAAACACTTTGGACTTCACTGCATCAGGATTGTTTTGTGAGTTGTAAGAACTGCTCCTGCTGCGAGTGGTTGGGAGCTGTTTGTTTTGTGTGCTCCTTCAGAGCCACAGCTCTGCCGGTAAGAATGATTCAAAGACATCAACCACGGCCCGTCGTGCCCCTCCAAAAGGAACCGTGCCAAAGAGTTTGTGATTCACAGTGCAAGCATTTTGTTCGCAGTAACAGCAACACCCTGACTTTTTGCGTTTTTCTGAAGAAAACTCGAGCTGTTCATCATCTGTTTTGGAAATGGATGGTTCATTAAATATGGACATATTCTGATTGCATTTTTTACTTTGCAGTAGAAGGAAAAGAAAAACATATTATTTTATTTGCAGGTTATTATGCAAAGCTTTTTAATGGTCCAGTTTATTAACCTCTGCACTAAATCCTATAAAAAGATTTAATATTTAAGATCATATTCTCAATAATAACATCGAGATTATTCACGCCTTCTGACGCGCCACTGTATGCATCCTAACAAACAGCCTCCATCATAGAGCATCTGTTATAAACTAGTTTTATTTAAGCACTATGACGGCTTCTGCGAGTGCTGTGAAAAATATGGCCCATATACATGTAAAATTACCTGTAACCTCTTTGTATACTCAGTTTATGTGTGTAGCCCGATCTCACATGTAGGTTCACAGCGCTTCACAGGCATAAAAACACTAAAAAAAACAATTAAAGTCACTAAATATTAAAACGGACATTAAAAAAAAGAACAATCTATGAGAAATACTTAAAAAAACAAACAAACTTTTTTTTAATATGTTCCGTTTACGCCCATCACCACTATTAGAAAACTATAAGGATACATCATACAGTAAGTTACATTGTTAAACCTCATACTGGCATCCAAACACCCAATTTTTCCCCAAATAAGTCAAACAAAGTCTTTTGACAAAACATTCACAAATACCCAAAAGTAGTTGCTCAGAGGAGCGGCACTGGCTCAACAAAAAGATGGATTTCAGATTCATTTAAAGACTCCCTGCACTACATACAAGTGTACAATTAACAAGTCCTTTAAAATCTTTACATGCACCACAGCACAATGACAGTAGTACTATAACCATATCTATACATTATCATCAGAATCTTCCTTTAAAGAATGATTTATGCTGGAGAGCTTTCATCTCATTTTGCTCTTTCCCCTCCTTGTATATCTGGATTTTACTGTGTCATTTTGTTTTTGTAGATTTAACTAACATTCTCCTAATTTCTCAAAAGACGGCAAACAATACTGTTTACCCAAATGTTGATTAATAATCAATGAAAACTCTCCAATGACACAACACACTGGATCATATCTGACAATCCTAAACCTTTTAATAGCCGGGGCCATGTCAGCACAGTCAAATGTAATCATTTAATTTCCCATCACCACGCACAACTTAATGTCCTCTAGTGTTACAGTCTCTTAGCCTCTTTTAATCCACCACGTCACTGACAACCCACCCAGACTTAGAGTTGGATTTGGTTTTTAGCCCCATGCTAAACAGGCAAATTGTCAGAAAGTAGACAATGTTACATTTTACACGTGTTCTGACAGTACAGCGTGTTCTGACAGTACAGCGTTTCCCACTCTGGGAAACACTGTAATGTTTTTGTAAAATTTTCAAATAGGTGAAAATTTCACAAAAAGGACCGGCTGTTAACCAAGTCCAACCCTACGCCTAACCTTTGACTGGTGGATTGAAGAGACTGAAGATCCAACATGTAACTTCTATAGCTTGTTCCAGGTAAGAATGTAAATACAACTAAAAACAAACAAACAAACAATGCAGAGCTGCCACAGCTGTCCTGAAAGAGCTCTGTTACATTAACATGTCAAAGAACACTCCCCAGATATTAGACTGGAATCACCTGGAACACCTTATTTGAGGACAATTTGTTACTCCAATGTAACAAACAATGGAAGTTTCATAGAAACCAGCTGATGGGCACCTAACATTTCTGTGCTGGTTATAGAAAACACCTGATTGCAAGTCAGGCATTTTTACCGCACACAGAATGTCAGATGTTTACATAACAGGCCTGAACACATGCTTAGAGAGAGCAAAAAAAACACCATTAATTACAGCCTCTCTAAGACAAATGCAAGCCTGAATCAACTCAAAACATTACCGTCGGGTTCTCCAAAATGCCCTGCCGGGCAGATGTAGCGGGTTCAGCCAGTTCTGAGCTGCATCTGCCGCCACCCCTGAGAAAGAGGAACAATGTGGTTAGTTAGCAAGTCTGGATTAAAAGCTTCAAATTCACGTTTCATACAGATGTCATACAAATGTCTAAATAAATTTCATCATGTAAAAAGCAGAGTCCCTTTGGACCCATGTTCATCAGTTCTAAAGCACTGAAGACTAAATGTATGCTTGCACTGCACGCAGGCTCTTAAACTGGACCTGTAATGGTTTTACTTGCTTTATACTTCTTATATTAAACACAGAATTCAGATAATGAGATTTGTGTGTGTGTGAGTGTGTGTTTGTGTGTGTGTATGGGCATAACCAGCTATGAGGTTTGGACATCAGTAATTTATTTTTATTTTTTTGCAAAACAGGACAGTAAAAATTGGCATGAATGTGTGTGTGAGGCTCTGGATAGCTTTTCCTTTGAAAAGACTCTAAGAGGATTTTTAGAGAAGATATTTACATGAATCATACAAACATGATTTAACAGGATTTGCACATGCAATTTGATACAAATTGTGCTGAATTTAACACTGAAAACACATCTAACATTGCGCCTGATGAGGCAGTGATAATTGTATTCATTTATTTGGAATGAGAGGGGGAGATGTTATCAGCGCCTAATTGCCATGGGTGGATGGCTCAGAGCTGTGAGGTGGTGCCAAAGCTGTAGCTCAGTCCTCTGATTCTTCACTCACCCTGTCCTCACCCTGCATGTATAGAGCTGAGACCCACACATTCCTGGTCCTAAATAACACTGACATTTAATGAAACAGAGCAGACTTAACTGAACTTAATGTGGAGCACTGGAGGGAGGAGGAGAGTCCTGACATGTAAAGATGGTTATTAAAGGCAGCCAGCTTCATTTTTACAGTCAGCCGGTGGGTTTGCAGTGTTTCAGTCATGTTTCTACACAGAGATCGGTCCATCATGGAAGCCTTAACAAATCCCCGAGCATCACGTGGCTTTTAATCACTTCATTTCTTAACAAGACTTTTATTGTGAAACATTTGTAGGAACATGAATAAATCGACTATTTATGTCATAATAAGTTATCAGTGACTCTGATGTTCACCCTCTGACAGCTGGTTACAAATTCACACATCAATGTACAAGAAAAGAGGGCCGGAGCGAGCATAAGAGAGCGAAGGAGGGGAACACGTCCAGGGAGCAGAGCTGTGCTGATGAAGATGGTCAGATAAACAGAGATGGAGATGAAGCTGTGCACAGATGACTTTAAGACCTGTACATAAAGACACTTGATCATGTGATCAGTTATAGATGCATGCACATGGGCGTTTGCGCGATGGATACTTTATCACACCTCTGATGAAAGATGAAAAATTCTGGCCATCTCTCATTTCTAAACCCTGGATACGATCAATAGTGTGATGATCAATGTTCCTTCCACTTGGGCTCAGACTTCAGAAAGCTGTCATGGTATCCTGTTAATATCAAGGCTTTTCACTCTGGGACAGGAATTTCACCTCTGAAAGGCACAGCACTAACTCTGCACTGCTGCTGTTCAGCCAGTGCACAGTATTAATTTGGTGATATAGAAAATGCATGAATGTTGTCATACTTGATTATAACCTGTTGCTTAGTTGCAGCTTCTAGAACACAGAACACACGTCAAGAATACCTGTTCAATCAATAAAATTTATCCCACTTTGATCTGCAACAAACTAAAGTGATTTCCACATCTCCTTTATCAGGCTGTGGGACAGTAACACTTAATGTTTAAATGGGTCCAGTTTAAAGTTTCAGAGCTCTAATGTGCAGCCGTCCCCTTAGAAATAAACAGCAGCATTGAGAGTGCACTTAGCAATAAAATGGTTGGTTTGAATTGTATTTATCTACTATGGATGGACTAGTTCTTAAATAGCGCTTTTCTACTCTTACTGAGCCCTCAGAGCGCTTATACAACATGTTTGCATTCACACACTCACACAAGCACTTCCATTTGAAGCTAAGTGCTTACTGTCTACCATTCACCAGACACCCTTTCTGTTTTTAAGATTAGGCTTTGTTACGGCTGCGTGCCGGGTGTTAGTCGCTCTGTGTGTGTGCCTCTCTCTCTCTCTCTCTCTCTCTCTCTCTCTCGACAGGTGCGTGGCTCGGTGGAGTTTCCGGCACCAATTAAGGTCATCACATAAAGAGGAGAGGAGAACTGTGGTGGGGTTGGCCACTCACCCTCCAAACCCCGCTGGTGTCAGCGTGGATTGTGACGTTCACGCTCCCGTGTCGGAGTGTGTGATATCTGGGGACCGTTCCGAGACGTGTCCGGGCTTCCGGAGTGTTCGTCTGTTTGTTTGCCTGTTTGTCAGGGTGGGGTTACTGGTTTGGTTTGTTTGTCGGCTGCGTGGTCGCCGCATTTGTTTGTGTACTTTTTTTGTTTCCCTAGGCGTCACCCGTTGGGTGAATGCTTTGCGTTACCCGGTGTCTCCCATTTGGAGATCATCTTGTGTTATTTCTGGGGGTTTTCCTTGTAAATAAGTCACATGTTTTTTAAAACTCCCCGTACAGTCCTCAGTTTATTCTCCTGATCGTAGGCTGCACCCCGACCCCTAGACCGCGGTCGTAACAGGCTTAAAACTTTCATTTTTAATAAAGCTTATAGTTAGGGCTGGATCAGATGACCCTTAGTTATGCTACAATAGGCCTAGGCTGCTGGGGGGCTCCCATGATGCACTGAGTGTTTCTTTTCATTCACCTCTTTTTACTCTGTTTAAACCCCACTCTGCATTTAGTCATTGGTTATTATTAATCTCTGGCTCTCTTCCACAGCATGTCTTTTGTCTTGGCTCTCTCCCCTCAGCCACAGCCTATCGTGGCAGATGACTGCCCCTACCTGAGGCCTGAGGTTTCTTCCTGTTAAAAGGGAGTTTTTCCTTCCCACTGTTGCCAAGTGCTTGCTCATATGGAGTCGTTTTAACAGTCGGGTTTTCTCTGTAATCATTGTAGGGTCTTTACCTTACAATATAATGCGCCTTGAGGTGACTGTTGTGATTTGGTGCTACATAAATAAAACTGAAGTGAACTGAATTGAACCTCAGAAACTGCAAATTAGTGCGTACTGCAAATTGAATAATTTGCAGTACGCACTAACAATGTAATAACGCTTGGTTTGAAATTCAAATCCAAACAGTAGGTATTACAGACTGACATACCATGGTGTGAAGGTAGCTGCCCATCTGCAGCACACACTCCAGAGTCTCCATCATTTGCTCTTGGCGGAGTGTGTGGAGTTTGCTATGACTGAGGGATTTGCTGCTTTCCACCTCACACATGGTGGCCTTTAGAGCAATCGAAGCGCACTGTAGGACACTCATTCCTGAAGAAACACACAGGGGAGCAGGATAATGGACTTGGACCTACTCCTAAACCTAATTGGAGACAGTAACTGACAAAAGCATGAAGTATTGCATAAAGATTTCTGGTAAACAATGTGAAATTACTCCAGACAGACTGTAGACAGTGGGTGCAGGCTCTCACTTTGATGCTGAAGATGTTTTTATTTGCTGTGATCAAATTAATTATATGTTGTATTATTTCCAGGTTTACACACTAAATGGCAAACAGACTCGCTCTTATGTAACGCTTTTCTACTCTGACTGAGCACTTAAAGTGCTTATACAACACATTTTACATTTACCCATTCACACCCATTCATACAAGCACTTCCATATGTGTCTAAGATATACCTGTGCAATAACAGGTATCATTCAGCTTCTTTGAGTAATCTGCTACAATGTAAATGCCAAACCTATTAAACAGCACACTGCAAGTCCAATAGAAGAGGCCGCTGTTTCTGGATTTTAAGCATTGCCACATCTGTTTCTTAGGCTTTTTTTAAACAGCACATCAGAGGAAGCCATTCACTTTGGGTGATATTTGAATGACTATCCCATCGAGAGCTGGAAAGTGCTACTGTGTAAAGGATGGGCGTTCTAGAAGATATCTGCAGCAACAAAGATGTATTTAGCGTAATGTCAAAGCTTTAAATTCTCGCTCTCTCAGTTATTTTGACTTTTTTCCATGTTATTTTTTAAAATCTGAAAACTAATAATCTTGCCTTAACACATGTTAACACCTGACCTGTTACGCCTTTTTACACAGCAATGCTTGGATTGCGTTCTTGTTTTATGCTTTTATCATGTTATGGATTTATTTAACCATTTTTAGCCGTTTCATTAAGGTTTTGAAAATGAGGTGCGTAAATCAAATGGTCTGAAAGCTTTAAGGATTTAAGGTCACTCTACTTACCAGAGTTATCAGTAGCTTCGACATCAACATAAACACCATCCATCATCGCATGCTTTAAAACCTATTAGAAAACAAATATACATACTGGTTAGATATAGAGTATAGATAAGCAAAAAAGTACACCATATGGTAAAAGTACTGAGCCACCAACACATTACACACACAGGAGGTACTTGGCCTTGGAGCCATGAAGCTCCCAGCAAGCAGTTTTAGGACTGATGTTGCCAGAGAAGATTTGGAGCATTGGAGACTTTCATGCACTATTCACTGCAACACTCAGCGACCACGCTCTGTAGCTTTACAGAGAGAATAGGAGGATGTCTAGGAGGGAGGAAATTGCATGAACTGACTTGCAATGGTAGCATCCTATTACAGTACCACACTGGAATTCACGTAGCGCTTTAGAACGATCCATCCTGACACAAATATTTGCAAAGCTCGAGTGCACGGCCAGGTGCTTTCTTTTATAGACCTGCGGCAATGGTACTGAAAACACCTGAAATCCAAGATTAAGAAGTATGACCCAATACTGTTGTCCATATAGTGCATTAGTACATGACAAATTACTACACCTACTGTACAGCATATTGTAAATTGCAAAACTGTTTAAAAGAGGATTTTACCGCCTTCACTTTAAAGGTGAATACTTTCACGGATATATTGACTTTGAGACAAAAGGATAGATTACCAAAACCTGATTTTTTTTTTCAGCCATGTGAACGCCCACAAACTCCACAGATTCCAGACAGTCTGTGAAGTCTGCATTCGTCTCTGCTATAGCTAATATCTATTTAGCTCCACCTGTGATAACATAAATGTGATAAACTAGACAATTTGTTAACCTGGACCAGATTAAAACTAACCTGCAGCACCCAGTAACTTGTCACGTTACACTTACAGTGGGTACGGAAAGCATTCAGACCCCCTTTAAATTTTTCACTCTTTGTTTGATTGCAGCCATTTGCTAAAATCAAAAAAGTTCATTTTATTCCTCATTAATGTGCACCCAGCACCCCATCTTGACAGAAAAAAACAGAAATGTAGAAATTTATTAAAAAAGAAAAACTGAAATATCACATGGACATAAGTATTCAGAGCCTTTGCTCAGTATTGAGTAGAAGGACCCTTTTGAGCTCGTACAACCATGAGTCTTCTTGGGAATGATGCAACACGTTTGTCACACCTGGATTTGGGGCTCCTCGGCCATTCTTCCTGCAGATCCTGTCCAGCTCTGTCAGGGTGGATGGTGAACGTTGGTGGACGGCCATTTTCAGGTCTCTCCAGAGATGCTCAGTTGGGTTTAGGTCAGGGCTCTGGCTGGGCCAGTCAAGAATGGTCACAGAGTTGTTCTGAAGCCACTCCTTTGTTATTGTAGCTGTGTGCTTAGGGTCACTGTCTTGTTGGAAGGTGAACTTTCGGCCCAGTCTGAGGTCCTGAGCACTCTGGAAGAGGTTTTCCTCCAGGATATCTCTGTACTTGGCTGCAACCAGTCGTCCTGTCCCTGCAAAACACCCCCACAGCATGATGCTGCCACCACCATGTTTCACTGTTGGGATTGTATTGGGCAAGTGATGAGCAGTGCCTGGTTTGCTCCACACATGCCGCTTAGAATTAACGCCAAAAAATGCCAAACTTCGTCTCATCGGACCAGAGAATCTTATTTCTCACAATCTGGGAGTCCTTCATGTGTTTTTTGGCAAACTCTCTGCGGGCTTTCATATGTCTGCACTGAGGAGAGGCTTCGTCGGGCCGCTCTGCCATAAAGCCCCGACTGGTGGAGGGCTGCAGTGATAGTTGACTCTGTGGAACTTTCTCCCATCTCCCTAGGGTCTGAATACTTATGACCATGTGATATTTCAGTTTTTCTTTTTGAATAAATTTGCAAAAATGTCTACATTTCTGTTTTTTTCTGTTAAGATGGGGTGCTGAGTGCACATTAATGAGAAATATTTTAGCAAATGGCTGCAATGAAACAGAGTGAAAATTTGAAAGGGGTCTGAATACTGTCCGTACAGCAGTCCCCGTTTCTCTTACTGTCAGTATTGATTATATACGGCTCAACAGAGATATCCTCCCAAACACACTGTAAACAGGAAAGAAAGGCTCCAACCTCTAGGACCCTGGTGTAGCCGTTCTCAGCACTGAGATGAAGGCACGATTTTCCTGCGTTGTTCGTCTCGTTGACATTGGCTCCCAAATTGATCAGATCAGCCACCATGAGGTGGTGGTTGTACTTTGATGCGTAGAGAAGAGGAGTCTGAACAGAGAGCAAAGGAAACAGAAACACCCCATGAAGCTATGAATTGCTAAGTGATGACAGAACATGCTAATGTCCAAGTGGAACGCATTGAAAGAGGTCTACAGAATTACTTTGCTTCCTCCTCAAGATCAACAGTTTACACACATTTGCCATATTATTCATTATGAATCAACAGATAAGCAAAAATATATTTTCTCTGAGTTTGAAAAAAAAAAAGAAGAAAAAAAAAGGGGCACTGTACTTCGTTTTATTTCTTGAAGACGTTTCATCCGAAAAGCTTCTTCAGTTCTCAAACCAAAAGGTGGAGAGACCCAGGTATTTAAACCCCATCTATCAAGTGACCTATTTAGGTCACCTGAACAAAGGTGTGAATGGGGGTTGAGGTGCCTGGGGAGGGAGCTCAGGACAGTGCTTTAAACAGGAGAAAGTTGGTGACTTAATCCACCTCCTCAGTTTTGCCATATCCCCACAACAGCTACCCATGTGCCGCATTTCCATTAGTACCTACTCAGCACGGCTTGACTCGACTTGGCACGGTACCTGGTACCTGGTAAGGCATTTCCATTAGTACCAGGTACCAGGTACTTTTTTAGTACCCACTCAGCCGGGGTTCCAAGCGATCCGAGAATGCGACGCAGAAGAAGAGCATGCCGCTGATTGGCCAGGGAGTGTCGTGACTAGTTGAGTCATGAGAGCGACTCCTTCACTAGAATCAACCGTTAAATAAATCAAGAAAATGGAGGCACGCAAAGCAAAGCACGGGGAGGCTCGGCTGAATGCCTAGACCGACAGTTTGCAGGGGTAGTTCTGCAACATGAGAGCCATCTGAAACATGCACACAGCATACATATTTTAACCCTAGACCCTACACTGGCCTGACCCTACACTGGCCTGACCCTACACTGGCCTGACCCTACACTGGCCTGAGGTTTGAGAACTGAAGAAGCCTTTCAGCTGGTAAAACGTCTTCAAGAAATAAAAAGAAGTCCAGTCGCCTTTTTTTCAAGCTCCACAGACTATTATGACCTGGACGACTGAGAACCTACACAGACAACAATATATTTTGTAAACTGATGGAACTTTTGCAGTTACCTATTAATTGCACACTGATCAGCACAATTTAATGTTGCACTTAACTCATGTAGCGCTATTGACATGCAGTAATGCTAACTGTAGGGTGGCACAGACAGAACAGTGAAGCTGCACATGCACAGCTGAGAGGAGGCACAGAGAGGTTTGAGGGCCTTAATTAACACTTCCAGCATGAAGAGAACCGACACGAAAGCAAAGGTTTCTATGAACCCTTGATCACGTACAGCGATTAATGATAAAGTCTACCTAATGAATACCAATTGAACAAGTTAAATAGTATTAAGTCATAACATTTGTGTGGTTCTTTTTTAACTTCTTTATATATTTTTTTTCCATGCTGTTTATTTGTAAATGGTTAACAGAGAAAGTAAACCACTAGGATACATTAGCTAATACAACCTGATCAATCCAGAATTTTTAAGATCGGTAATGGCAGACAAGCTATACAATATCAACACTCATAACATTTCTCCTGTCTCTTCTTTACTTTTTTTATTTATTTTTTTTTTACATTTATTGTCTGCTATAAATCCCAAAACTGACAGACAGACAAAAAGCCAATATCAGCCGGTGAAATCGGCCTACTGATCGGTCAGGCTCTATTAGCTATTAAACAACTGGTCACAGATTTTGTCTAAAAAGAAAAGAAAAATTAGATCTGACATGTTGCCATGCTTGTAATACGCTGGAGGAAAATGTGGTAAATAGCAACACACATGGTAATATTCATAAAAACAATAATTACTGTACCATTCCATCCGAGTCTTTTAGGTCCAGGCTGTTCATTGCAGCCATCCTTTTAGCAATGGCACAGCCCAGTGCCCTCTTTCCAACACAAGCTACTTTATGAAGAACTCTGGAAGGAGAAGCACACAAAAACAACTAAAGTATTTACTGAAACAAAGCTGCAACAATGGATAAAGGTGGGTTATGAACACTATACAGCATATGGGTATACAGCAGATGAGTAGCTGATGAGCTATGTCAGACATATGAATTTCCCTCTGGATCAATAAAGTTATTCTTATAATTGGAGACATGTCTGTGTACATTGACAGCATGACTTTTTGTAAGCAGTCCTGCACATGTGAGTGAACAGCGTTAGGTCTTCCTTGCAAAGGCATGTTATGACTTGTCAGAATTTTTGACAATATTAGAAAAGGACTAAAGCAGCGTCACAGTCAACGTAAATAGCAGCAGAAGCAGCAACATGGAATTTGCACCCGTCAGTTTCCCGCGTCTCAAAACGTCATTTGATTGTCATTTGGCTAATTCAGGTTAACAAACATGACCAAACTAGTTCAAGGCTGGTTTTGCAAGTAACGCCTTCAGAACCACAGATCTGAGACAGGCTACAGATGACATGGCTGACATGATTATAAAAAAAAGTGGGAGAACAGAGACACAAAGAGATCACATAAATCATTATCAAACAGAAACTGTCTGGCAGCTTGATAACTCTCAGAGAGTGAAAGATTGCAGAGTTTGGAGAGGAGCACAGCTGCGCTCAGGTTTTCTGGGCATGGTTTCACTTTTTAAAGGTGAGATTACAAACTCAAAACAGCAAATCCGTCTTTCTTCCTGGCAAAACAGCATTAAAAAAAAAAACACATCTCTCAACAACTCTAAAATAAATCTAAACTTGTGCAACCAAGCTCAAAGAAATCATGCTCAAGATGACTGCATGGAAACGTCTGGCCACAACTGTATGTTCCAACCCTCTACTACACTATAACACTGTATTAGTATTACATGGTAACACCTACAACCAAAACGGTCTTGCCAGTGTTTGCTTTCTTTGGTTTTTTCTTCTCTGTTTTTTGCCTTTCCATTTCTCTCTCCGTCCTCGTGTGCTTTCCTTTTCTTTTCCACATCTCCTTACTCTCATTATTCCTGTGTCACCACCCCCCAATCACCAATACTTGTGTACAATAGATGCTAACTGCAGTTATTCTGTCTAAATATTGTCACTTTTTTACTTACAATAAAAACAAAGAGAAAATAAAACTACACATTAAATTGCCAAAAGTAATATTTGGTCATGGGGAAAAAAGCAGCATACTGCTGGCTGCCTGCCTCCTGAGCCAGAACTGCATTTGGCAGAAAAAGTTGTTGGACTAAAAGCTGCTGGGGTTAATGGAGCACTAACCATGTGATAATGATGGCATAATGATAATGATGGTCTGTTTTCACCGCAGTTACATTAGCAGAGCGACTAGCGAAATCCGCCACCATCACCGTGTTTTGTGTACATAAAGCTCTCGCTCCACTTCGCTTTATCCCTCCCTCTCCGACTTCGCTTCGCAACCAAGGCGGACCCCCATCCCTCGTGGGGCGTGAAAACATTACTTCCTGCGATGTGGGGCATGATGGAAAAAGTTTAGGAACCACTGCACTAGCGACTGCCAGCAACCTCTTGCAACTGGTCAGGAAATAAGATTTATTTTGTGGCGTGTGGGCAATCTAGATTAAAAAAAACAAAACTAAACATGTTCATGTCAAAATAAATGCACCCATTTAAGTAGTTTTGTCTTTATTTATAGTGGTTTGCCCTCTTATGGATTTAATTTGGTATTTGAATTGTTTAAAACTGTTATTTCTCTTTTAAGCAAATAATCACATGTGATTTCTCGTCAATTTTGATGGCTCTAATGGTCATCAACAAGTTATTCATGTTATTCTGGGCGTCTACTAGAATAGGTTTACTAGCTTTAATGTTTAAACATTGCATTTTTATTTTATACTGTACATTGCTGCAGTTTCATTTCGCCCTCTGTCTGTCTGCTCGTGCGTCTTTATTGCTCCCTCCCGAAAATTCAAGCTGGTTTTTGCTTGTGGGCATACAATCAAAGTCAGCAGTAAAATCTGAAGAATCAAACTCCCCTCTCTGGTGGCTATTATTTTTACACACATAGAGCGACAATCTATCAATCTTACGTCCTGCCATATTCATCAGCAGCCAGCAGTTCTGCGTCGGAGACGCCCCTCAGCTGGCCCTCCTCTCTCTGCAGCTGTGTCCAGAAAAAAGTTGAGCTGTTCACGCTATAGCTGCAGTTTTCGGGATCAAACCACTCCTCCCCGGGTTCACAATCTTTTCTCAGAATTCCGAAGCGCAAGGGTGGACAGCTGGGAAACATGAAGCCAGGAGGGGCCTGCTGATAATCTGCTGAGCCTGGTGAGTCAGTCATAACACAAAAAGGGAATAATTTCATTGTACTTGTCGCTGTTGAACCCTGCACAGAGTGGAGGTAGCATGGCACGTCAGGAACAGAAGCAACTGCTAGTTACCGAGCCCCATTTTAAGGACTGGCTAAAAAAATAAATAAATAAATTACCAGCCGGAGACAGCTGAGGAGACACTGGTGAGGCCGTGGGGGACAGGGGTGGGGGAGAGAAGGGGTGGCTGTTGCCAGTCCTGAGATCCTCCTCCAGCACCTCAACGATGATTGACAGCTCCTCCAGGCTTTTTGAGGGCTGTTGTACCTGAAACCCAAAGAGTATTGGAGCGCCGCTCTTAAAAATGACATGTAAATTATAGCATACCAAAGTTTGTTGGTAACAGAGCTGTGAAACGTTCCAGGTGACGGTGAGTTATTTTTGAACACTCACCTTGACAGTTTGACATCTTGTGCGAGTTTTAGCACGTTTTAAGTCTCCTGAGGAACAAACAGTCGGGTTTAAATCAGCACATTTCTACACAGCATGTTCAGCTTCTTCTTGAGTAAGGAGCAAAAGATGGCATACATCATACAATCATATCGTACAATTCTCTCAGCATCATGCATACGATGATCTGCTTTCAGATTAGGCTCCGCTAACATTTTCATGCAAACAAACTAATAAACCACAGGCTCTCCCTCGTGGAGGTAATTGCTATGTTAAATAAAGATTTTACTGACCTTTGGCTGTTTTGCCGTATCGCTCCTGCATTCACGCATTAGGATGATGAGACATAAAAACAAAATGTGCATCAGTGGGAGTTGTTCTGTGTGATTCTTCAGACACAAATCCACACACAATAAGCCATAATGTCACACTGACATGCTGTGCTACAACACCAGAAACATAACATAAAAAAACCTGGCTCAATTAAAACAAAGTGTCTCAGAAACACAGGAGGAGCTCAAATAAATAGAAAGTAGAAAAAATGAAGCTAAATGAATAAAAATTTAAATATAATATAATAAGGAACTGAATGAGTAAAATCTTAAAAAAATAAAATACGAGGTATAAGGTGGTACACATTTTCTGTCCTTATAGCAGCATCACAGATGGACTGTGTGGGCTTCTAAAGGTTTACTCAGACTAGGTAAGCCGTACCATGACCAGCATGGCCAACCCCTGAAAGTGAGTGATTACATACATAATGTGATCACAATCCTCACCAGAGCACCGAAATCCAAGTTACCTCAATGACAGGTGAGTCCATTAAAAATCATATTATGTAATTTACAAATATGACAGGACAGTGTGTCATAACGTGGACTGGTACAGACATTTAAATAATGCTTTTTAATTTTACATACATACATGCAGAGCTTTATTCTATACACTAAGCACTTTAATCTACCTCACTAAACTGCCAGTTTAGAATTCAACAATTAGCCAAACATGCATGTCTTTGAACACGTGTTTTAGGTTCATTATGGGAGGAAGCTGGAGGAACCGGATAGAACACACACACACAATGAGACTCAAAATTCCAAGGTTTGGGCAAAATAAGGAGAAAGAATTTATCCTATAATAAGCTACAACACATATTCTAATTTTAAAAAAAAAAGCAACAGGGGGTGGTGGCAACACTCTGAGAAAATACTTTAAATTTCCAAGATTATGCCCTAAAGTTGCAATGAAAAAAACCTGGAATGTTCCACAAGATTCTAAATGAACAAATTTGTGAGAATAACCCCAAACCAACAAACATGAACTACTTCCCCGTATGCAGCGCCGTGAACTCAAATCAACCTGGTCAGACCACACAATTCACTGCTTCCCATATGATTTGTCTGCAGACTGCAAGGAACTGTTGTTCTGACTCATCACCTCTTCACTAACGCGTGTGTGACTTATGGGGGACGATATTAGGTATTGCAATGTTGTCTAATCTTGTGCTTGATGATGACATGTTACATGTACTGTGTTATTTGCTAACTTGTAAACCTCATTATGGCTTTTAGGAAACATCAGATTTACCTTTCCGTACAGTGGAATGTTGTATTTCTATTGTGTTGTTGGGTCTTTCTGTAACACTGTTGCATTTTTACGTTTTGTATGTGTGTGTGGTTTGAACCTCACACTGTATTCTTTCAAACTAAGTTTAAAAAAGGGGTTTCACAAAAGTAAAAAAAAAGAAGCTACAAGAATTTACTTTAGTGAAGCTACAAGGGCTGATGTTGTTCTCTCTTTTCTTAGCTGCAAATATCTTCAACCCTGCTAAAAACCTGAAGCTTACAAAAACACACATACATACTTGAGTGATTTGTGAGCCCATGTGACTTCTGCTCATTTCCTCAGGCCCACTTTATTTAAACATGCACCGTGATGAATATTTTTACCAGTACGTCAGCACAAAAAACCAAAAAAGTACCTTCAAATCTTGAGGGCCCCAGCCTTGAGCTAGACGGACGTTTCTCAGCAGATCTTTTACTGGCATTCTGACGCGGACTCCGAGGTAGACCTTCTTGTTGCCATATATGGAACATCTGCCACCTGGAGAAAAACATGAAGATCAGACTACAGTGACACAGAATCAGCTCTCTATGAGACATACGATACTGGGATCAGTATTCCTGTTCCATCCAAGTTTTGACTGCATCGTAATCACACAAACAGCAGTCTCATTACCAAGAAAGTTCTCTACATACCATACTGACTATTCGAGCAGTAAACACAGCTGACTGTTGATATGATAAAATACACAAACTCAATTTAAACAACATTGTTCTGTGACTGAAATATGTCAGTGTATCATGAATTTAGTATATTGTTACTTTATCTAGATAGATCAGATTAATCCTTGGATTAAATGAAGTACAACTTCTGTGTTATAGAAGCCAAGAAAGGACACACAACCTAATACTAACACTGATCCTACTATCTGAATGTTGCAGCAGAAACCAAGACTCATCTGACCAGTCAACATTTTTCCAACCTTTTCTTCTATTGTCCAATTTTTGAGCCAGTGTGAACAGTTGCCTCAGTATGTATGTATGTATATATGTATGTATGTATATATGTATGTATGTATGTATGTATGTATGTATGCATGGCTCCATATTTTTGTTGTTGATCAAATAGAGTTGGAGAGGTAGGCTGCCACTGTTTCTGTTTAGATGACTTTTCTCTGCTGGTACCTTAAAAGAAACACTTTTAAGACACAAATAATTGTGTTATCCTGTCAAATTAACACCGTCCACAATAACTTTACAGATGGGCAGGACTGATTGCTTTTGCTGCCTAACTCCCACTTTATCGATTTATATAATAAGAGAGTGCTAGCCACTGTCTTATCAGACTACTAATGTGGCTATCGGATAAAGGCACCTTTCTGCACGGGTTGTCTCTGCGTATTTGATCTCGTAAAGACTTTGTGCTGAATGCGCTTCCTAACACATCCCTCCCAATTATCTGGGCTTGCGACCGGCACTAGGAGTCCACAAACTTTAATATTTCAGTGTTGTTTAAACAGCTTTACTGACCCCTCACAATTCCTGCTTAAGTGGTGTTTAGTATTGTGAACTGCAAAAAAACTTTATTTGTTTAAAAATAAAGTCCCAGCCAGGCGACGAAAGCTGTCCCGAATGAAGGCACCTCCAAATGCGGTCTTGTGTTCCCCGGATTTCAGGGACAGGACCCTCACAGCAAAGGAGACGGGAGCCCCGCGCAGGCCGGGGAGTACGCTCGGCAGCCAGTAATGATCCATCTCGAAATCTCGCTACGACTTTTACTTCCTTTAGCCAAGTTTGATCGCTGAACATTTTTTCTACACAAAACAAGGCTAGACTCACCTTCAGCTGTGTTTATAATCTGATCACCACCAGCAAAAGCCAGCTCCTCAGTGCAGCGCAGTGCTGAAAATACTTGAAGTCACATGGTCACATGCATTCTGATTGGTTCTAGGGACATGGAGGCTTTTACGGGCATTGGGAAGTGGTGTTTTGTGACTGTTGATAATTCAGATTAGTCAGAGACGGGTATTTAACGGGTTAAAATGCGACATGACTGATTGGCGTACGTGTGGAAAGGATTCCGTAAATATCATTATCTCATTTTTGACGCAGGTGGAGTTTAGCAGCTTTTACATCTGAACTCTTCATATTTTTTCCTCCTCACTAGGCTGATCTAGATTTCACTAATATTCAGGAGGGCCGGAGGGAAATCTCTGGCGGGCCGGATGTGACCCGCAGGCCACCAGTTGACGTTCACTGCTGGGGTATCCCATGATTCATTCCTGTTGTAGGAATGGTGGAGGAGAGCGGCCGAAAACTTTGAAATATAACTGTTTCTCTGACACGAAATAAACTTTTATGAAGTTTTCAGGTGAGAATGTAGATGTGAAAAACTTAAATATCTGCTCAGTTTATTTCACTTAATTGCACAAGTGTAAAGGTTTCACTGGTCTAACTGCCACCTTGCCTCACCAGCTGACAGTGAAGTCCAGACTGACTACACCAGCCTGACTCCTGACACATCATCTTCAAAACCCCTGCTGGCTTTCGCCGCTGAGTGGAAGTTAAACATAAATATAATAGACTCAGGTGATATCTAACGGTTGATGTCCTAAGCAAATTGGTTTGGCTGAGATTAAAGTTAAGCTTCAAAACTGGATAGTTTTATTTATCTTTAATGTCTTACTGAAGCACTGTCAGTATATTTGGAAATTAATCACTTGCTTATCTTTATTCCTTGATGTACTTCAGTTCCTCAAAGACCCCCCCCCCCCAAACAAACAAACAAACAAAACTAAATAAAACAAAAAAACATGTGAATGCCAGTGTTAAGGTAAGTGAATCCAGATAATGAAAAAGCTGCCCTGGGTATGCTGAACCCACGTCATAGTACAGGGCCCTGGTCGTCTTTGCGTGTCTAAATACACTGAGTTGCTGCCATGTGATTGGCTGATTAGATATTTGTATTAACAAGCAGCTGAAAAGGTGTACTTACAAAGTGACGGTTAGTGTATAATTACGTGGCTGTCAAGTTACTCCAGGATGTTATGCATTTAAAAAACAAACAAAACAAAGACAAAAAAAACAGCAACTTTCAACTTTGTACGAATAAGTAATAATGCAGCATTTTTGTTTGTCACCAACTAACATGATAATTTATGTTCTGGTCGTCTGCTGATTTCTAACAACCCAAAGTCAAAACTTCTTGCACCGAAAAGTATGCCTACCTTTTTTAGTGCCACGCACGTCACAGACTGTAGCACCGGGGACAGGTGCGTCTGGCTCGGTTTGCCCCGGCAGAGCAGAGAACCCAGCTTCCTCGCTTCGTTCTCTACAGTCATTTCTTTTGTTCCGTCCTCTCATGTCGTGCTGAAAAAGAAAAGGCGAGTTAACGACAGAACGTGACTTCTGTTTTCCGCAATTAAAAGTATTGACAAAACAATACTTACAGCTCCTGCAACTGCACGTAACCTGAACCTCTGTCGGCGGCGGCACGGCTCAGCGCCTCACCTGTTTGTTTGTCCGCTGGCAGCTCTAATGTGAAGTATATCAAACGCGATCCTGCCTACCGCTTGACGCACACGCCCATCAGTGTAAATGTCAGGTAATGTTTTAGAACAGGCCTCCATACCCAAGAGTAATGGAGAAATAGTACTTTTGCTTTACTTGAGTTAAACCATTTGTGCTCCGTGGCACATACTGCATTTGCTTACTTTATCCACTATATCTATCTAACTGTAAATGTTCAGACTATAAGATCATGCTAAAGTATAACATTTAGTCTTAGAGCTTTTGTTATGTAAAAAAAGCCCAAAAATTTTAATTTGAGAAAACAACAGACAACATTCAAACTATGCTATTACTCTTTTAATATGATAGAAATGACCATTCTCACAGCGAAGCCCTGAAATAAATGATAAAATAATTCTGATTTGCTGTTTCAACTTGCAAATGATCAGACGCCTTAGTTACACACAGAGACTGACAGTGTTAATTCAGTGCTGCGGTTGGCAAAGAAAACAAATACAAAACATCCAGTAAGACCTGCTTGAACATGACTGCTGATGAGGTCTCTCAGTGCCCGAGGCAGTCAGCTTGAAGTTAAACAGTCCCACTGAAAAGGACCTCTCCTGGTATGTCGCACGCTAAAAAAACAGATTCTTTTGTTCTTGGAGAGAAATCTGGGCCACAGTAACCTTTTGTTTTGGAGTAAACCCTGCCTGAAACCTTTATTATCTGGTGTTTACTTTATTATAGATGTATTTCTATGCTGAAAGTAGCTGTGAACTGAAAATTAGACCCCTTTACAATTTGCTTCTGGACCAGACAGGGCACAGATAAGGCTACTTCTGCCATTGTTCATTTGGTGTTAAAACATCTTGAGAACAGTACAGATTGCCCAGTTACTGAAGTGCCCTCCCCTACACACACACACACACACACACATGCACACCCAACAATGACAAAAACCAAACAAGACTAATGAATTAAGTTTGGTTGTTGTGCAAAATATAAATAAAACCAGAATGTAACAATTTGCAAATCATCTAAACATATAAAATGATTACAACAAATATTTACTGATTCAATTTCATGGCAGCAACATGTCTCAAAAATGGGGACACAGCCGTGTTGACTACTGTCCGTAAACATCAGACAACTGAGTTGCTGGACTTTTGGGAGAGGAATGTTGTCTCATTCTTGTCTGATGGAGGATTCTAGCTTCTTAACAGTCCTGGGACATCTTATTCATATTTTTTGTTTCATCATGTGTGAAAATTTTTCAGTGGTGGAAAGTCTGGACTGCAGATGAGATCTGACATGACCTCAGATCTGCGATCATAGACATCATTGATTTTCAGCTTTGTCCCTAGCACACAGAGATTTCTTCAGGTTCTTCTCTGGAATCTTTTGATGATATGTACTGTAGATTAGGGCTGGGCGATATGGACCAAAAATAATATCACGATATTTTTTTAGCTGAATGGCTCACAATTTTATATTGAGGAACATTATTCTGAAATTTTTTTGCAATTTGTAGACAAACTTTTTTTGCAAGTTGGTGAACCTCTGCTCATCTTTATTTCTCTAGAACTATAAGATGCTCTTTTTTTTTTTTATAGCCAATCACTGCAATTTTGCCAAATAATCTAATTAGCTGCAGAATTTGTCACAAGTTTTCGAGCTTCATCAGGTAACACAGCAATCCTAACTATAATTGACCGGTTCTCCAAGTCATTTAACTCAAGCTCCTGACAGCTCTGGAAACATCTCCACTATCATGTGTTTTGCGTCCATGGAATTCCCCAAGACATCATTCAACCGTAGCCCCCAGTTCACCCCCAGAGTCTGGAAGGAGTTCTGCAATGTCATTGGTGCCAAAGTTAGTCTCTCCTCTGGTTTCCACCCTCAAACTAATGGGCAACTAGAGGCAGTCATTCAGTGCGTGGTGTCATCCAGTCAGTCCACATGGAGCTCGCAACTAATCTGGGTTGAATATGTGCACAGCTCCATGACCTCCATGGCCACAGATCTCACTCCATTCCAGGCATACCATGGTTACCAAGGTTACCAAGGACAATTTCCCATCCCAGGAGGGTGAGCTCTCAGTCCCTTTGCTCCAGCACTACTTTCACTGTCTTCAGCTGTGGAGGGCAATCCAAGTGGCATAATTGAGAACTCAAGAGCAAAACACCATCACTGTGTTCCAGCACCTGCCTTACTCTCCAGGTCAGAAAGTCTGGATATCGTCCAAAAATATATAATTATTAACTGGCAAACAGTCTAAAAACTGCCTTTCAGCTACATCGATCCTTTTGAAATTGAAGCCTTAATCAATCCTTTGATTGTCTGCTTAAGGCTACCTGTGTACATGAAGATCAGTAACTCTTTTCATGTTTCTCAGCTAAAACCTGTCCGTTCCCATCCAATGCCCCCTCCACCTGCCTGGGTAATTGAAAGCTGGCCTAGCAATTTGGGAAGGGCAATGAAGTGAGTTGAGTTTAAGAACCTATCTATTATTGAGAGGACAATTGTTTTTGCACAGGAAGGAAGCAAGGCAGCCACAAAATCTAGGGTAATGTACAGTAAGACCAGGGTCTATGTGGGACTGATGAGGCCTGAAGGAGACCTGATGGGCATTGGTAGCTACTCTTGTTTTGTGCACGAACTGAATATGCTGCAACACACTCGCTCACATCCTTTTCTAGTCACAACAACCAAAAGTAATGTCTCACAAAGGTGGTTGTTCTACTCACCTCTGGGTGGCAGGTGAATGTGCCGGTGTGTGCCCAGTGGATGACTGTGGATTGGGCCGAAGATGGGACATACTGACGGTTGGTGGAGGACCAATGCCAAGATTGGGCTCAACCTGAAGAGCCCGTTGGATGGTGGTTTCCATTTCCCAGTTTAAAGCTCCCACAGTGCAGGTGAGAGAGAGGATCTTCTCAGACCCAGAGTCATCACTCTCCACATAGAACTGGTGGGACAAGGCATAAGGCTTCGTATTTCTGGAACCTGCACGATAGGAAATGTTACAGTTGAAACAACTGAAAAACAGAGATCAACAAACTTGACAGGAGTTTATACTTTTGGCATTTTGCAGGTAAGTTAAATTCTTATGATCTGTCCAGATTATAAATACCACAATGCATTGTGGCCCCGGTAATCAATACATGGTCCCCACAGACTTGTGGTTTTTTTTGGCCACAAAGAAGAAGTCTGCCCCCACTGGAGATGAGGAAGAGCATATGATTCCATCTGCTAAGAACTCACATGTGCATTTCTCCATGGATTCTCTCTCTGGCCGAGAGAGGTTGTACAAGCAACTGGTGGGCAGTGGTGGTACTGTATGGGAAGGAGATCAATAGAACATTCATAGGGCTGGTGGGGAGGTAGGGATGAGGCTTTGTCCTCGCTAAACACTGGAGATCATGATATTCCCTGGGAATGGAAGAGCGATATTGAGCAGAAACAGCTGGGATAGATGCATCAACATTTGCTTGAGGCACAGCTAAACATGATGCAAATTCCTAATGGTTCTCTTAGTTGATTGCTTTATCAAACAATGAGGAACACAAACAGTTATGGATTCTCACAGCATCGCATTTTGCTCAGGCTCAAATGCAGATCTGAAGCTTGAGAAAACAACTAAACTGTTACTGACCAGGCAACAGGAATTTGTTGCTTGTTCTGTTTATTAGCTAAAACATGTAAATAAGTGTTGACCATTTATGTTTAAACCTTTAATACTGGAATTTCTTGAAAGAAAGAGGTGAGACACAACACCGCCAAATTAAACTTCTTACTCTGTTATACCTAAATGTTAAACCTGGGGCACATGCCTTCTGGGAGACAAACACAACTGTTAATATACGCATGTAGCATTAGAGTCATATCTATAAGGACTAAAATGTATCAAACAAAAGCTCAAGGGAATCCAGTGTATTATATAAATTTAAGAATAAGATTTAACCTTTACAAAATGACTATACTTCCTTTAAGTATCAGTGTTTATTCATGCCTCGATTTATTGATGCCAGTTCTTTTTATTGGTAAATTCAGTTATTGCCTGAAATTGCAATTTTAGTTCTTTGTAGAAGTAGAAAAAAGTCGGCTGTTAATGCCTCCCAGACCCAGAGAACATCAGATGCAGTTTTCTTTTAACTAAAGTTTTCCATTCTCAAACCCTCTTCGAATGCATCCATTTTTCCAGGGGATTACCATAATGGATGGCTCCACATTTGATTTGCCACAGATTTTACACTAGTTGCCCTTCCTGACACAACCCTCTTATTTATTCTAGGCTTGGGACCATCACTAGGAGTGCCCTGAGGCCGGGTTTGGGTCTCCTTCTGGTCTCAAACCGAGGATCTTTTGCATGTAAGGAAAATGTGTTTTTATCAGTTATAAGGATCACATCCTCTAATTTATCAAAAATGGTTGTTACATTTTGTTTAGTGTGATAATCTTTAAAGAGTGCTGTAAATATCACAGAACTTTTTATGTGTCTGGATTTTGTGTATCTTTCCCGGTTACCTTACCTTCAGCTCTGTCTCTTGTCTTTTTGTCTTGTAAACCTTCCCTTTCACCCTTGCTGCAGTCTTTCTGTCACAAATCACCCCTTACACTTGTCTCCACCCACTTCACCCTACAGGTCCACTGAAGTCTGCCCCAGTCACCAGTCTCTGCCCCCTGGGGACAATCGCTACCACTCTTTCTCTATCTGACCCCCAACTTGTGGGGCATAAACTGATAACATTCAACATCTCCTTCGAGTTCCAGCTTCAAACTCACGATCCTGTCTAACAGTCATTTCACCTCCATAACACCAATCACATGCTCTTCCTCGTGATGCAGTTTTTTCCAGGGAGAGAATAAACAATGCGACACACTCAGAGATGGAGAAAGATATAAGAAAGAAAGGACAGGACAGAAAGGATGATTATATTCAAAGGTATATATATATATACACACACATATATATATATATGGAAGGGGCAATAAAAGTAACACCTACACAACTAGGAGAAACACATAATGTGGGAAGTGACTAGAACTACACAAGACCAAAAATAAAAAACTAAAAACAAAAAAAACAACTGAAGATACCTGGAGATACTTAATTAAACATAAACTTTCTCTCTTTCTCTTTATGTCTCTCTAGAACAGTGCTATCCATAGAAGAACGCCTGCCTGTTATCCAGTGGAGTTTGATGGCAGAAACTGGGTGTGTACAGGGTGACCTTTTAAATTTATGTTGGTGAAACAGAGTAACAAAGCGTGGTGATAGCAGCATATGAACTGTGTCGCGTGAAGCCACCATGAAACGATAACTTTACTGCCTGCCTCCATTGAACTTTCAGCCTCTCTTGCATCATCTTCTCATGAAGCCCAACTGTACAGCGAGGCGTTGTGTTTTGAAAATCCAGTCCTCTGAAGCCATCTAGTGTTCCTGTTAATTACTGTAGGGTCCCTGTTTGTAAAATGTGTGTTTATGGGGGTTTAGCAACAGGTGGCAGTAGTAGATAAGAATAAACAGCCTTTTAGAGCAGCGCTAACCTCTGAGTGTTTCTGTATTGCTTGTTGGATGTATTAATAAGGTTTGAACATGTTATGTTGATATCATTTTGATTTCTCTCTCTTAACGGTGGCTCCATTGGTGAACATATATTTTATTTGCTAAGTGTGAACCTGTTAAAAGGGTTTATTGTTAAATGGTGGCTTTGCTTCCACAGAGCCGTACAAAGAAGTTTAGACTGATATTAAACAAATGTGGTAACATGCCTCAGTGGTAACAATATGACCTATAATATGACAATATGACGCTCTGTGTGTGTGTGTGTGTGTGTGTGTGTGTGTGTGTGTGTGTGTGTGTGTGTGTGTGTGTGTGTGTGTGTAGAGTATTAAGTCACAGTTTGCTTTGGTCCTACTGCAGAAACTGTGCAAGTCCTCACTTGTGTGGAGGTGCAGGTAGTGTTCATTAAATGAGTTTCACTTCAGCCTGTAAGCAGCTCGTCTGCAGCTCAAGGCACTGCTTTTGACTCTCGTGCAGTTTTGAAGCACCGGCTTGTTGTGAGACTGAATAGAACTTATTCAGCGCTGCTTCTTTAGAGCTGAAGCATAAACTTGAGATTCGAGTTGTCCAAGCTGTTACAGAATTTCTAAACCTTTAAATGTGTGGAAATGTTCTTTAATAAATAACACTGCCCAAGGCAAAAGTCATGTTCAGAGTTCAAGGAAATTGAGCAGAACCTGTGGGGGGAAACCCCTAAATGGTGTTAATGATAAAAAGAAGCATTTAGCTAATTTACTTATTCATAACAATCGGGGTGAGGTCGAGCTTACAGCCAAACAATTTAAACGGAAAAAAACATCGATTTGGATTTTATTAAGGCTGAAAGTTAGCTTGATTTACAGATGTCCAACAATAGGTGGAGATACAGTCTCCAACTTTCTGCTTCATCTTTACTAATTTAAGTCACTGAGCTGGTCCTCTCAACCGTGTTTGTATTTTTGGTGCCTTTTGGAACTTTTTTTTTCAATGAATTATCTAATAAATAATATAATCGGCTCCGTGATACAGCCTGTCCAAGAAGGTTGCACTTCTGTTTGTTCTAAATATGATCGCTGTGAAACGGACTCCAAAGTCCAATACATTTATATATTGAGACTGTGGCGGTACTGTCAGTTTTGCTTAAGAAGCTTCCTAACTGAGTGAAGTGACATGGAAGTATTTGTGTGCCATAATAAAGGCTGGTAAAATTATTCTATTGCCAACAAAAGGTGTCTGAGTGCTTTCTTTATTGCCTCCTCTGTGTTCTTCTGTGTTCCCAGCATTTGGGATTATTTTTCATCTGACTTCAGTCACAGGAAGCTTTAATAAGGGCAGAGGGTGCATATCCTTAACGGGGAGAGAAAATACAAGTGGACAAGATGAGCAACTAACCTCAGTGTGACAATGTGTGAACTCAAGTTCAGAAAGTCGTATCACATGACTTTTCCCAGTTTAGGTTAAGGAGAGGTGATTAGGAAAAGGAACGGGAGGTAATGTTTTGGATCAACACAGCATTTTGGATCCGTGAAACTCATTTAAGTTCATCCCGAAACTTATGACTCATTATAAACTGATAAACCACAAACCACTGAATGATGAGTCAACCATAAATCATTCTAACAAAAAGTGCATAGCTACTTCCAGCCTGGTACATTTTCTAATAGTTGTCCTTTTCACTTTAAAGCACTGCTGCTTCCTCATATGACCTGATCTGCAAATCATCTACTTTTATATGGAAGTTACGAATCCTACAGGATCATAAAAGCCACCCCCCACCACCCCCCCTGTTTAACACAGTGGGACAAGTCCGTGCAGTGTGAAGACAACCTGTTTGTCTGCCTCATCCATGCAAGCGATTAAGAGGACGGGGCAGTTCTCAGGGAAGCTGATGTTTAACTAAGATAAACTGTAAAAGCACCTGGCACAACTGCACATGTCCCCAGTCAGAAACTGAAAAGGGAAGTTCCAGAACTTCCTGAACATAAATGTCATACTGAGAGACATCTTGATGGCTTTGAGATATAATCTGCATTGCAAGAAACCCTTTATGTCGTCTGTCTGTCCCAGTCAATTATGTATGAATTAATCATTTTAGGCCACTCATGTTTACAGTGACAATAAACTGGAGCTGAGGAGCGATGCAAGAGGGAAGACACTCACCAGTGCTTTTGTTCTTTCTGTTTTTTTAGGTAACCCTATCAGAGGTAGGAGGAAACACAACTGTTGTACTTCTAACGTCTCCCATATCAAATAAAAATATTTTGCTGCAACAGTGGCTCAGCTGGCAGATATCGTGGAACACCTCACAAAGGAAAACAGTACAAAATATAGCCAAGTCCGATGGGGTATTGTCATGGTCCCGGGCCGGTGGCCCAGTGTTTGGACTTCTTGATGTGAAGTTCTGTTTTGTTGTATTGTTCGGGTTGTTGTTTTTGGTTTTTCTCACTGTTTAGGTTCTCAGTTTTTTGTAGTTTTGTATGCCAGCTTTGAATGTAGTGGTTGCTTTTCATTCTGTGTTCCTGTGTTCTTGTCTTTCCTGTGTCTCTGAGGCAGGTGCATCAGCTAATTATAGGCCAATCTCCAACCTTCCTCTTGTTTCTAAAATTCCTGAAAGAATAGCTGTAAACTGATCATTTGCAGAGAAATTGTCTATTTTTGGAGTTTCATTTAGAGTGCATCATAACACAGAAACAGCACTAGTGAAGGTTAGAAATGATCTTCTTAAGTGCACTCGCCTCTGTGCTTGTCCTGCAGCATTCAATACTGCTCATAATATTTACTGATATACACTGTTGGTATTAAAGAAAATGCACTGCAGTGGTTTTAATTGTGTCTGTTGGATAGATTCCAATTTGTGCGTGCAAAAGGGGAGTCTTTTTCACACACACAATAGTTGGTCACAGAGCTCCACAGTATTCTATGCTGGGGCCAATGCATGTGTGAGGTGGCTTCTCATCCAAGGGAGTGGGCCTACTCACAATTCTGCCTAAGAACACAGCCATGAATAAAGAATGGCACCAAAACACCCTCAGAGAGCATCTTCACCTAGCTGTCCAAGAACAGTTTGGTGAAGAACAATGCCTTTCCCAGCTTCATGGACCATCGTGCCATAAGGCAAAGTGATAACTAAGTGGCTCCAAGAACAAAACATCAAAATTTTAGGTCCATGACCAGAAAACTCCTCAGATCTTAATCCCATTGACAACTTGTGGTCAATCCTCAAGCGCCGGGTTGAAAATATTCTGACAAAATCCAAACATTGATTCCACAAGAATGGGTTGCATCAGTGGGCAGCACAGTGGTGCGGTGGTTAGAACTATTGGGTACACCCTGTACAGGTCACCGGCCTGTCACAGGGCTAACACAGAGGGACAGACAACCATTTACTCCAATGGGCAATTGCAAATCACCAGTTAACCTAACCCCACTAGCTGCATGTCTTTGGACTGTGGGAGGAAACCGGAGTACCCAGAGAAAACCCATGCACACACAGGGAGAACATGCAAACTCCACACAGAAAGGCCCGGGCCAAGCTGGATTCAAACCCAGCCCTACTAGCTGTGAGGCAACAGTGCTAACCACCATGCCACCGTGCTGCACCAAGAAAAATATTAACACTAAATTTAAACATAAATCACTTCACAAAACCCAAAAGGAATAATGAGCTAACAAAACAGCCAAACCCCTGGATCAAGGACCATGACAGTATCTTAAATTTGTCAAATTCATTCAGCTCCATACAACAATCCTTCTCTACTTTATCTTATAGCGGGGCTTTGTGAAGCAAAAGAAGTTCATCCATTAATTCATTTAGCTGGTCAACATGAATGAAAACTAAGAGCGTTTTTATGTTGTTGGATAGTTTCATTTTTAACGATATGTCAGTGAATAAAATGAGCTAATTCTTTAGGTTAAGTTGTAATTTATGAAGCAGTTACTGTATGTGCAAAATAAACACAACATTTCTTTTTGAAAATACAGGGTATGGGTCACATTTCAGCTGCATGGCTGGAAGGAGTTGGACCCAAAATGCAGGACTCAGAAAACAAGAGGTAACTTAAAGCAGCTTCATTGCTGAACTCTTGACAATATACAGAATCAAACAGGTCAGGAACAGATGCCCAGAACTAAAACTCTTCTAGGAGAATACGCAGTGAGGAGGGACACAGCCATGAGGGAGAACATGACAAAGGGAGACAGACAATAAATGTAAACATAGGATAAAGAGAAGATGAGAAACAGGTGGGAAGAAAGCTGGGGACAACAAACATAATGACTTGGGAAGAAGTTAAACTAGACACAAGACACAAGAGAAGAACAGTTGCCCAAACAGGAAGAGAGTCATAACAAAACAGGGAGACAAGATTGCAGTCGAAGACTAAGCCAGACACAGAAATACAAGGTGTCATGTGATGCTGTGAAAACAGGCAGATTTCAGACTCAGAATGCAGGACTCAGGAGTCGGGGCGGGCTGAAGGCTTCTCCAAAACACATTCCAAACAGAGCTGGGCTGGAACCAGGAAACACAAAGTAGAAACGTGAACACAGCACTGGATATAAGAGACAACACAACAAAGACCTAAGGCAAACTGAGGGCTTAAGGGTTCGAGGCTGAAGCTAATCAGGGAAAACAAGACAAAGGAAGCAAAACTAAACACAACACACACGAGACTCACCAAAATGAAACAGGAAGTAACTACACAAGGGAACAGGGATGCAGACTTGACACAAGAGAACGCACGGAAACAAGGAATTAAATAACATTAAACCTCTAACCAGGAACAGAACTGAACAGGTGCACAACTCTGAACTGCAAAAACCACAATAGAGTACAAATCAAACAGACATGAAATAGAATTTGAAAGTCTAAAAGAGAAAACGCTGGTCACAGGCCCAGGACCGTGAGACAGAGGAGGCAGGAATAAACAGAGGTTCAAGGAATACAGCACAAACCAACCTGCCGCCAAGAACAGAAACAGTGTGAAGCTAAAACCTGAAGGTCCATAATACTGAAGCAAAATCAAAAAACCCTCAAAAACCCTGAGTCCAAGACCCAGAGACTGCGACAGTCTGACTACAGATCTTAAGTAAAATATCTCAATATATATATACTGTAATATTTAAAGTAAAAATAGTGAGTAAATATACTTGGCCCAGGTAATTCTCAATGCTTTGAGATTTTGTCAAAACAGATTTGTTCATGAAAATGTTTTATTGCCCTCATGGGAACTCCCCTCTTCCAAGATCTGTCCGCTTCAAGCAGAGTCTGCTTATCATGGTCTGGTTTCACCTTACAATGGGGAGAACTGCTCACGGACGGTTCAAGGCCTCGCCTATCAAAAACTGCTGACCACATTTTAATATTTCACTGGAATCAAGTCCTTTCATTAATCATTAGGTAAATATTAATCTAAGCAGCCACTTCATGGGACTTTCCACATGCTCACATATTTTTCTTAAGACGCCTTTGCAGGGTATTAAGTAACAGCATTCACCATGCCCCATCTTAGCGGCTATGACCTTATGAACCTTTGATATGGTGCTGGATATTGTTTCACCTCCTCTCAGCATGAATGAGACAGGATTACTCAGCTTCACCCCTGAAGCAGCATTTTTTTTTTTTTTTTTTTTTGCAGGATTTCAAAACTCGAGAAGAGATCCCCTGCACAGGTAACACTGTCCTCTTCTGCACACATGTACACGTCTATGCACTGTGTCTGTGACAGAGTGAGGCAGTGAATGAATGGTGAAAGTGAAGCCATAGCCCCCAGTGAAAGATGTTTGCTCTGCAGGTTGAGGCACGTTTCAGACCCTTTAAAGGTTGGCATGTACACACAGGTTAAGCAGAGCACGAACACCACATGTGTACACAAAACCATTCCTCACACCCACCCATTCAGTTTGAACCGTTTCACGCCTTATATCTGTTTATATTACTGCTGCTAATACCGTGATCCGCCGTAATTTGACTTTACTGCTGGTTTATAGCAATTTTAAACACAAGGTGCTCAAGGTGACCTGATGGGGCTGTGAGAAGTCAGAGAGGAAGGTGGCTGTGGCTCAGGAGGTAGAACGGGTCACTGCTAATTGGAAGGCTGGTGGTTTGATTCCTATCCTTGGGCAAGATAGTCAACTTAATGTTGCTTTCTGATGCAACCGTCGGAGTATGTGTGTGTGCGAATATTAGATAGAAAGCACTTAAGGAAATGAATGGGTGACTGAGGCATGTTGTATAAAGCACTTTGAGTGCTCAAAGTAGAGTAGAAAAGTGTTATATAAAAATCAGTCCAAGGGATTTGGCAGCAAAGGGAAAGTTTTAAGCCTAATCTTCAAAATAGAGAGGGTGTCTGTTTCCTTAATGTGGTTCCAAAGAAGAGGGGCCTGAAAGCTGATGGTTCTACCTCCCATTCTACTCCTAAGTATCCTAGGAACCACAAGTAAGCCAGCAGTCTGAGAGCGAAGTGCTCTATTGGGGTG
>JAVDPK010003006.1:263508-281628 GCA_034780415.1 Cichlasoma orientale | reverse complement strand
TTGTCTCGGTCTCGATACACTCTGGTCTTGGTCTTGTCTCGGTCTCGGGATAGGCGGTCTTGACTACAACACTGCCTCACTCATGTATTGAGCCATATGCCTGTTCATCTTAGCTGCTATGATGCCGAGAGGCACTGAGTAGTCCTGAGGCGGGTTATCGGCCAGTAGTTGGATGGGACCAGGATCCTTGGGGATCAGGATTGTTTGGCCTTCGCTCAACCATTCTAAGTGTGTGGTATGTGTTTTTCTATGAAAAATACTTAATGTGTTACATCATCCTATTTTGCTGGCAAGCTCAGCTACTTCAAATCAAAAGTAGCTCATACCAGCACTATCGTTCTGTAGACGTGCAGAGGAGTGCTTGGATATACTATGACCAAAGAAACTGTTATCACTGCATGCATACCATGCTTGATAACTGATAACTGCTTCTGTGCTTACCTTTAAATTCCCACATTTTAAACCTGCTGCAAGTGGGTAATAAATAATAAGATGTGAGATGGGGTATTAACTGGAACTCTTTAAACCCACTCACAATAAGGACTTACATATATGTCATCAAATTCCTGGAGGGAGACTGCCAAAAAGACCACAACAAAGAGTGTGGACCCAGGAGGGGAAAAGTGCCAGGATTTTATTTGTTTCTATGGTAGCTGGCACCACATAAAACCCTGGGACAGGACCATAAGGTAGCTCATTAACACCACGCACACGTAAATTACGTTATATTCACCGCAGAAGTCTGAATCAACCATAAACCTTGATTACACTTTCCCTGTTTGTGAGCCCCATGCAGCGAACTTCAAGCAGAAGTATAACAGGAATCATGACGTGGCTGTTGGGTCTCCATCTGTCTGTGTCAGTGCCCTCAATGGAGTATAATCAAGACACTAATCCTGTGGGGTCCAAGTCACCATTGGTGATGACAAACCGTAGCTGAATCCCTAAACCTGTGCGACCAGAATATGCTGTTTTCAAATCTGCTTTGCTCTGTCTTGCACTATAGAAAAAAGGATGAGAAAACTCAAACTATCATGGCAGCATGATTCAATAGATTTTTAAGATGTATCAACTTGTGACTGCTGTTGACTTTACAGGACATCTGGTAACCAGAATTTTTCTGGGTACCTAACTACATGTAATTACAGTATTCGTGTGAGGTTAACAATAAATACTAGATCCAATGGCATATACTTCTAACTTCCAAAAAACACAAAATCTTGTTGAGTTAAAAAAGAGAAAAAAAATCTGGCTTCAGTAACATAAAACATCACCTTTACAACCTTCAGCTGCTGCAGCAGATTGAGCTGGATATTTGATTTTGCGTATTTCTATGGCAGATGCAACCCTCCCATTTATTTGTGCTTGGGGTCAGTAAGGCTTGTACAGCAGTGTGCGACCCCACCCACTCAACAGCAAGTGTAGGGATCATGTTAAGGACCCGAGGGGTCATGGACCATGGACCCGATCATCATTGTCATCAACTTGTGATGAGCATCTAACCCGGTCTGCTGGTTATGTTCAGAGTTTCAGCTGGAAGTGCCATGTTTTCCATGTTACAGCATGGGCTGTAGGTGGTTCCAAAAGGTAGGACTTACCACTCGTAGATGCTTGGAATTGTCTCTCTCTGTAGGTCTCTCCACAGGAAGGAGGAGGGCTCTGTCCTCTGGCAGCAACCACACCTGATGAAACATCCCCCTAATATCACTGCTAATAGCAATGGAATGTTCTCGGAAGCGCCACAGAACTCCTAACAGACTGGAGGTTAGCATGGGCCCTGGAAGAAGCAGATCGTTCAGATTGGTGCCCTGGTAGGTTAATGAGCAATTGAAAACAATGCGGCTCTTCTCATTGTGGCACACCATATGGTGAAGGATGTACCAAGACTCACTATCAGTCTTCAGTTGTTCCTCTCGGACTCATCGCGTACCCTGCCTTCTGAAGCTTTTGCATTTCCTCACAGTAGGCTGCTGCTCGCTCACAATCCTTTGCCAAGCGTCTTTTGGTACTGCGAAGATGGCTGAGAACAGCTTCTTTTGGTGCTTGCATCTCTGGCATGTTCTTCACCTGCATCAATGGGGTGGCATAGCACTGAATCCCATCTACCTCAATCTGCACAGTCCTTCAGTCCTCCATCAGGTCAAAAGACTCCTGGTCTTGTCGGGAACCGGCTTTTGTAGGGCAGAACATCCATCTGCCAGAGCCTCTGAACATGTTGGAACAAATCTACCAACGGGGAGGCTGGGGTAACATGCATGCACTCAGTGGCTTGACGCTGCTGTTGCACGTACTTGGTCAGTCCCTGGAGGACCCAGCCCAACCGAGTCGTCACTGCAGCTGGTCCAACTGGTGGTCCCAGACGTACAGGCTCTGCTGGAGTGATGAGATGTGGGTAATCTGAGCCAATCAGGAGGATAGGCTGGACCTGAATGAACTCTGTTAATGGCAACCCCCTATAGGTGTGTATATTTCCTTTTCAGCATTTTCACTGGATAGGTGTGTTCTGCTAAGCGTAACTGCTCCGCAGTGAAGGCTCTAGATATCTTAAAGGTCTTGCGTGGCTGGTCAACAGGGGCTATAGAGAATGACACAGATGACCCATAGCAATATCACCAACACTTCTTATTAGCTTTCACCCATGTAATCTTCTGCTATGTGGTCAGCTGACTGAAGTTGGAGCACTGATTTAAATAGTGTTCAGACCTGGAGCAGTATGGACAATACACTTGCCACTCCACTGGCTTGCTACTCAAAGGTGAAGGAAACTCCTGTGTGCTGCCACCGCCTGGTAGATCTGCACCATGGAGGATAGTGGTGGGCAGCTTCGACTTTGGATCCTTGTGTTGGTCTTTCTGTGGGGATCTATCCACTCTGATGCCATCTCCAAGGGTTTCAAACACCGTTTCCTGCATCCTGAGCTCATAGTCTAACCACTCTGTGAAATTCAGCAATGTGGGGATGCAGACGCGCTGTGGGTACAGGTATCTCTTAAACTCAGCTCCCATATCCTGTGCGAGCTTAAGGAGCAACCTTGTCACATGCATTCTCACTAGTGCCTGCACGCGCAGCGCAAACCTCTTAAAGGCGCAGGTGTTGTTGGTGTGGATATTAAAGGCTTCCATCAGTTCTGCAACGTGTTTCAAGGCTAGCGGGTGTGGTTGTCCATAACGTTCAGTAAGAGATGCCATTGTGTCCGAATATGGTTGCCTTGTGTTGGTATAGGAGTCCGTAATCAGGAGATCCTCCTCAAACTTAAGATGATCTGCCAGGATTTGGTATTTTAAGCACTCAGTAGAATCAGCTGCTAACAAATTGTCTAATGCTACCTTTAACCTGGTAAACTCTCTGGGGTCCCCCTTCATGAAGACAGGGATACGGGGCTTTGGTCCACGATACATCTGTTCCTGCTGGTTGTGAGCATTACTGAATCCTGGTGATGAAACAACTGGTTTCCTGGTCAGGTTGGGATTGCCCCCTACCAGAGCACTGCCCGGGCCAGCCTCAACTACTGCATATTGTGCACAGGTGTGACCGCTAGAGCTTGCTCTGATCTTTTGCCCATTCTCTCCATGTGCTCAGTGAGCTCCTCCATCCTGTAGTCATGCGCTACTCCAAATAGCACTGGTTCGGGGGCTACATCCTCAATGGGAGGGGGCTTTAGTGGCCAGTCACTAGGTGGTGTACTGGTAGACAACCACCGACATCGTGGCGGTGGTAGGGGGAGGCTAGTGCCTGCTTCGTGCCTTAACAAAGCAGACCGAGGTAACACTGGGGTAGCAAGTGGTGTAAGCAGGGAGCCTGGCCCAGTAGCACTGGAGCTAAGCTGCATCTGCAGAACTGTACGGTGTAGTCTCTGGTTGTCTTCCTGAAGCTGCTTAATTGCCTTCTGTTTGGTCGCTGGGGGAAGCAGGAGTACTCTGGTATTGTGGTCTGAGTGGCTTCACTGACAATGGCTGTAGGGCAAACTGATCCATCTCAGCTTCACTCTCTGCCCCGTCATGTGAATCATGTATTCCTACAGCAGAAAACGCCCTAGTATCTGATGGGGGGGGGGGGGTGCTGCTCGTAATGGTGGTGGGTGACAGCATAATCTTCAAACCAGGTTGGAGACCTTCTCTCCCTTTTAGGCCGGACATCTGGAGCATAGCTAGACTTCTTAGCATACATCCTTACTTTATCCACTGTGACTTCCCGATCCCGGGTTTCGGCACCACTTTGTTGTGAAGGCTAGTTAATCAGGGCCTTTGCTGCCTCTCAACATGTTTACGGAAATATAATGTTAACATTAGCAGATCTCTTAACATCAACCAATAATAATAACAATCACATGCAACAACAATATACTCACGGGTATCTGAATGCACACTCGTAATCCAGAAGGCTAACACGTAACACTGCTTATATCTCTCATACACTTCCCACTTCAGTCTGCTGTTCTACCCTTCTGGCCACTCGCCGCCCACAGTGACAGCATCCCCAGGCACGCACTCTGATTAACTGCACAAGTGATCTATCGGGGGTGCACGCACTGAGCGGGTGATCCAGTGACCACAAGGGAGGCCCCCGTGCACAGTTTCAGCTAAACCATCAGTCCTTCATAACAATGGTTATGTTAGTGACCTGGTTAAAAAAGGTTACAATTATAGGCTAGGGACTGCATAAGGGCTGAAACAATAAAGAAGGATCTGGATTAAAAAACTAGGGTTAGGTACTGGATAAGTTCAAGGAAAAAAATGAACTCCTAAAGATAGAGTTGTTTGCATCATGTAAGTAGCAGATTTCAGTTTTAAACGTGTTTGTTTGTTTGTTTTTTAAAGTTGAATTTCTCTGTAATTATCAAAAATATTTAAGTCATGGCTGTTGTTTCAGACCATACCGGTGACACCAGCCCCAGCCTCCCTCCCTCAAATGGAGCTCCCAGACTCAGGGTTGACCTATCTTCCTTGGCCCCAGCCACTCACCACTATATCCACCATGCCTAATCCAGGGGTGCAGTTTGCCCCAGGCTCTGCAGCCCTGCCTGGATCACCTTTGGTACACATGCCCCTGTCCATGTCTTTGACCACCATGATCCCGCAGCTGGAGCCCCAGGGTATGGACCCTCAACCCCAGATCTTGGAGATCCCTGAACAGTCAGACCAGCAGCTGGACCCTGAACCACAAGGTCAGTCTCTGAACGAAGATCCAGAGGTAGAGCCGGAATCACCAAACCTACTGGATAAACTTCTAGAGGATCACAAGGAACATGGTGAAGACGAGGACAAAGACTCATACAGCAGCTCCCTCTACATACCCAATGTCTGAAGAGCTAAAGTTTTGTTTTCTCTGAGCATTTTTACATTTACATTTTGCTTCTCTCCTCAGGGGCAAGTGCTTATAGACCATTTTTGTGTAAATTTGACTTGATTCCCATTAACCCTTTGAGGTCTAAGTACCCTAGATAAACTACCTAAACCAAGTGTTGTTTAGTCTGATTTGTAAGCAAAACTCAAAATATTTTTTCTATAGTTTGAATGTTTTTGATCTCCTGATTGCAAAGACTCAGGGGAAGAATTTTGAAAATTCAAAAATCACATATTCTGGAAATATAGTGTTAGGGTAACAGTCAGGGTGCTTGTTGTTACAAATTAAGACCTAGACTTCACAGAACGATTAATTGCTTACATAATTGGAAGTTTTAGCTCCAAACCTCAATAATTATGCATGCTGGCTCACTTAAATAATGGAACCATACTTAAAGACTATTCTGGATTATTGTAACGTGAGTTTGAATTTTGTAGTCACACGAATAATAACTTCCAAAATCAATACTGGGTTGCCATAAATGCAACTCTACCCAGCAACAGTCTCAGTGCTCCAGATTTCCTGGTCCCTGGTATGAAATTTACATAGTGGTAATTTGATTAATTAGAAATTAGTTTATTTGCAGTAATAAAGGACAATTAAAAAAACAAAAAAACAAAAAACAAACAAACAAAAAGAGAGCAGCTTAATTCTAAAGGCTATGATACCAACAGTAAAGTGCAAAAGTCTTGAACTGACCCCTTATTTCTTTATATTTTGCCAGGAAAATGGGAACAGGTGAAGGGATTGATTAAAACATGGATAAACATACATGTAAAGACAGGATATAAGGCATATATTTTAAATATATATTTCTTTCAAAAGTCTCCAGGCTTCTTGAAGGACATTCCAAAGCTCTTCTTTGAATGTTGGCTACCTTTGGTTCCATTCTCTGTCAGACGATCCCATACTGCTTTGATAATGTCGAGGTCCGGGCTCTGTGGAGGCTATTCCAGGACTGGTAGTGCTGTACTGTGTGTTTTTTCTATCCAGGTATGCTTTTCCTGCACTGGCAGTGTGGTTGGGATCATTTTCATACTGCAAAATAACAGTTTCTAGATGGCATTGTATGGTGGATCAAACTCTGATGGCACTTTTCTATTGTAATCCCATCAATTTTGGCAAAATCCCAATGCCACTGGTTGAAATGCAGCCTAAACCACGATAGAGCCTCCACCATGTTTTACAGTTACACAATATTGCTATCAAAATAACTGAATTCAGGTGTTTCAGTCACTTCCATGGCTGCAGGTGTATAAAACTAAACAAGTAGGCATGTTTCTACAAGCATTTGTGAAAGAAAGGGTTGCGCTCAGGAACTCAGTGAATTCCAGTGTGATACTGTGATAGGATGCCACCTGTGCAACTAGACCAGATGTGAAATTTCCTCAATACTAAATGTTCTACAGTCAAATGTTAGTGGTATTATAACAAAGTGGAAGCGACTGGTATTGACAGCAACTCAGCCATGAAGTGGTAGGCCATGTAAAATCCCAGAGGAGAGCTGGATGCTGAGTTGCATTGTTCGCAGAGGTCGCTAACTTTCTGCAGTCAGTTGCTACAGCCCTCTAAACTGCATGTGGCCTTCAAATTAGCTCAAGAACAGTGTGTAGAGAGCTTCATGGAATGGGTTTCTACATGCTGACAAGAATTTGTCATCATCACTCCATAAGACCTTGTGCGACTTTTGGTCTTGTTTTTGCGTAATTCAGCATACCTTTTGTTCTTTTACTTAAGAAAGGCTTCTTGACACCTACCCTTCCTTTCATTTTTGATGAGAAACCAGAGTAGAGTACATGGATCCACTAAAGGGCCAGCTGTATCTCTCAGGTCCTGTGTCAAGCCTTGTGTGTCATTTTTTCCCCCTATTTCTCCTTAAGGTGATGACTTTCCGATACTGCTCACCTGCTGAGTTTATTTTGCCCTCCACTTGTCCATTTTCTACAAATTTTCTGAAATGTGTCAACTTTTCATCTAATAGCACTTTGGGAGTCACCATGTTGGTGCAAAATTACTATTTTGTGCCTATCAAACTGTGTTAGATTTGGCATTTTTCACAGATTCAGCTTAATAAATGGGAATAAATGATATCTTTTTGTGACAAGCTGCTATAACAAAGTGCCTAAAGATACAATGTAAAATTGGTTTCTGCACTGTGTTATTGGTTATGTGTAGATGCAACACTGGGTCCTCACTTGAATTAGGTGCCTTTTATGCTTGATTCACAGGTCACTGTTAAGCGACTTAACAGACAAACAAACAAAGCCCATTCCTCTGAAAATGGTCTGGTGCAAAGACTGGACTGAAAATGACTGAAAAGCAGCCAACGTTCAAAGAAAAACCTTCAAAGATCTTCAGAAAGCTTTGAAGCTTTTGAAAAATCACAATTAAATCTGGGTCATTTGAAGCAAACTACAAAGAAACGAGGGTGGCTCAAGACTTTTGCACAGAAATGATATAAACTGCATGCTCTTGAAGAAGTGTGCCTTTCCTATAAGACCTCTTATTTAGCAAGTATCTAAACCTTTTTATAAACCAATTAAGGTAATAATTTAGCAATAATATTCACAGAAATAAAAGTTGCAAATAAAAAGTAAAACTATCTCTTAATATTCATAGCTATACCGCTTTCTTTTGGAGATTGACAGAGTACACTGTAATATATATAAGATGTAGTCTTAAGAAAATGCCATCTAGTGTTCTTTTCGCAGAATGCAGTTCAGTATTAATTCATGGCTGAAGAATGTTTCTGATCATTTACGTAAAGGGAACCTATTATGCTCATTTCCAGCTCTTTTCCATTTTCTGCACCTTGCTAGAGTGGCTTTGCATGAACAGCAGGAGGTTAGGCAGGTTTCAGCGCTCAAAGCCAAAGCTTACTCAGGAATATCCTCTCTCACTGACAGCATACAGAATAAAAGCACACAGCTATGTAAAAATAAATAAGTCCTGCAACACCTACATGTAAGTATTGCCAATAGCATGCAGTTAAATTATTGTACAAATATATTTTTATGACATCAATAGATTATTCATATCAATACTATTTCTGTTGCTGGAGCTTGTTTACAGTAGTTTATGCACAGGCTATACAGTTATGATGCAACATGATGTATTTTCAGACTTTTTCTAATCTTTGATTTTTATGAAATGCATGACAGCACAGTGCTGTTTGTAAGACGCTGGTGGCATCCAGCATCGTACAAGCGTTTGGACACCGCTGATGTAAAGTTTAACAGTGTGCTGTATTTTGAAGGCTTATTGTGTTATCTTTTGTGTAAATGCTTCTGCTTCAAAGCAAACAATAAGTAAATGTTTCAAAAAAATGGAATGGAGTAGGAAGTATTTTTAAAAAAAAACAAAAAAACTGCAGTTCAGCCTTTTGAAGCTGGCTTGAAAAGTGAGTCTGTTCCCATTGGTCCTCATGTTGCAATGCACACCTAAACATAAAGAACGACTGCAGTCTGTACAAAAACTTGCTTTGGAATCGGTTGATACATTTTTGCTTCATAATATCTTCACAGTAGTTGAATATTTTAATAACTCACCTGTTTGGATTTTACTTTGTGTTTTTATTAGTGACAGATGTAATTACTACTAAAGCAGACACTTCAAAAGAAAAGAAAAAAGTTTAATAGCAAATTCACAATGTCACAGAGGCTATCCCAATTTTTCATATACAGTCTATCCATTAAAATGGAAATACTCAAGTAAAGTACTTCAAATTTCTAGAGTACCTCAGGATTTTCAAGCCAAAATACGATTTGATATTCCCTAAGAACTATTCAGCCATGTTCCCATCCTGCAGGTTTAAGGCACTTCCATCATGGCTTTGCTTTTCATATTCATAAAGCACCAAGTTACTCTTTACCAACAGTGTTATGCTACACTGACATGCAGCTATTTTATTAAAGGTTTCACTGTAACATAAATATATATGGCCTTTTGGTTGTTTAGAGGCAGTTTTCAATGAAGCATGTAAAATCCCAAGACTTTTTGTTACCTTGGCTTCTTGTGACTTTGCTATGAGATCCCTTCAGCATTTAATGAGTCATTGCACAAGAAGCTGGAAGATTACCATGCATCCTCAAACTTTTCTTTTTTTCCCTTATAAGCTGGTAATTTGATTCAAACCGGGAGAAAAGCTGGACTTGGTGGGAATATGGTGACGCAGAAACAAAAAATCCACAATAGGGTATTTGGGAATACATCAGTGAGGAATTTTTACATGGATGACGGAGCAACTAATAGACTGACTGCCAAAAACGTTTCTTTCAAAGAGTGTGGATTTACTAATCTGTTTCACACAATACCTGTGGGAAAATTCAGGCTTCACTAGCATGTCAGCCAAAATCAGTGATGGATTAAAAATGACCATAAAATGAAAATGCATGATTAATGTTAAACTGTTCCTTGGCTGTCTATCCCTATGCCTGATAAAGACTGTAAATTAACCTCCCATTGCATGGCAATATAAACAGATAAAGCAGGAACAACCCCAGTAGGCCCACTTGCTCTTGGCACTGAACACCGCTTTGTCTCAGGGGTTTCCCCTTAAGGGAAACTGACATTTTGAGAGGGGGTAGCAACTTATCAGCCAAATCCAACACCTGTTTTTAGTTTAAGATGGTATCGCAGGGAGAAAACATGCCTCCCTGTTCATTTGATGAGAGGCTGGTTTTTGGCTAAGTTTTCTCATTCCTATTTCTTTAGTTGAATCTGGGAAAAAATGTAAAGATAACATAGTTTGACAGGTATAATCTCAACATGATGTGTGTCATTAAAAAAAACTGAGGATGCTGGTAAAGTGGGGGACAAAAGAAGAAATGGCAGGCCTACGAACCTCTTTACAGCAGATGAACAATATCTGAAAGTTATGTCCTTAGGAAATAGGAAAAAAATTCCAGCAAATATCTGACACAGGCCCTCAGAGATATTAGATTAGATTAAACTTTATTGATCCCTTGGGGAAGGTCCCGTCAGGGAAATTAGGTACATATCTTGGCCTTCAGGTGATGTAGCTACTGTTCACTGGTGCTTCATCTTATGGAGTTAAGAATCCAAATTTAACATTTTTGGTTCAAATAATTGACAATCGCTAATCATTGTCAGTTATCGTTAATATGTGTGGAGGAGGTCAAGAGAAAGGTACAATAGTGAGTGTCTAAAGTTATCTGTAAAACATGGTGGAGGCTCTGTCATGGTTCAGAAAGTGGTGTTGGGGATTTTGTCAACACTGATGGAATCATGAGTGCAGAACAGTACCTTCATATTTTGATCCACCCTTCAAAAATATCTGGAAAGCATCTGATTGGCAGCATCTTCACTCAGCCTGGCAATGATCGTAACCACACTGCCAATACAGTAACAGCATACCTGGATAGAAAATGCATGGGAATGCTATCAGTCGTGGACTGGATCTCAGTATTATTGAAGCAGTGTGGGATCATCTTGATACAGAATGGAACGTTTGCTGCATAGGTCACAGTGGGCAGGGCCAGTCACGTGACTTTGCTCACTGTGCTGCATGGTGACCCGCCGACCCGCCCCTCCTTTATAATTACACTATAGTCAGTATGGCTCATGGTACAGTACATCATTATACACATGGGGCCTTGGGGGACAAGTATGTTACCCAGTGGTTGGTAGGTGGGGCTGATGAGGTGGGGGGGGGGGGGGGGGCTGCCCCTTGCCGTTGGTTCCCGGGTACTCTTGCCCTTTGGCCATGCGGGTTCTGTCTGAGTGAGCAAGTAGATGTCATCCATCCATCCTCTTCCGCTTTCAGGTATTCAGGGTCGCAGGGAGCTGGAGCCTATCCCAGCTGTCATAGGGCGAGAGGCAGGGTACACTCTGTACAGGTCACCAACCTGTCACAGGGTCAACACAGAGAGACAGACAACCTTTCACACTCACGGGCAATTTAGAATCACACATTAACCTAACCGCAGTTAACTGCATGTCTTTGGACTGTGGGAGGAAACCCACGCAGACATGTGGAGAACGTGCAAACTCCACACCGAAAGGCCCGGGCCAAGGTGGATCCGAACCCAGACTTTCTAGCTGACCTTCTAGCAGCACGCCACCACGCTGCTAAAAATGAATCAATAAAATAAAAATAAAAACAAGACAAACCAAGACAGGTTTTAAAAAAAAGAATTGTACAGTCTCTGTTTTTGCATTATATGCTGTATTTCCATGTATGTTTGTCCATGTTTTAATAAACTGCTGCACCTATTTCCCATCTTCCTTGTAAAATATAAAGAAATGAGGAGTAGCTCAAGACCTTTGCACAGTACTGCATGTTAGCACATTACACTTACATACTGTGAATATATTTGATGGGGAAAAGCATGTATATCACTGGTGAAAGAAGATCCTTGATAAATTAAACGTGAAGATTTTGGCACAAAAACATTGAATCCAGCTGCTGAAAGTTGACAAAAAAAAAGTTGTGAGTTGACTTTAAATCAGTGTGATTTTAGCAGCCACTCATTTCACTGCATGTTCGTGTGAAAACTGTTAAAGCGCTTCTCACGTCATTCATTGGCCTGCAGTCTTTGATTTTAGGCAAATGATTTATCTGGTGACTCAGCCTGTTAGCGTGTGCTGCTCTTGAAGTCTTTTTGCCCTTGCAAAACTCGACTTGAAGAGGATCAGAGAAAGGGCGGTTGTTCCTCTATTGGCTTGCTGAACATGTCTTCACGGACCTTCGGCAGGTTTGAGAACCATAAATGCCTTTCAACACCACTGTTGAAACACGCTGTAATATGAGACACTTTCATTCCAGTGCTTTCTTTCTCCTCCCAGCGCATGAGCCTACCATTTTGTTTTATCTCAGAGTTAGGCAGAAAGAGCATGTATTACTGTAAAAATGCTCCATCCTCCGACCAAGAGGAACATGTCGGTGCAGCGCCTTTGATAGTGTGCATAGCTGGAACACATGGAGCTCCTGCTAGGGCCTGCAAACTCTGAAGTAGTACAGATCTGGCACCCCATGGAGGCTGAGTACACTCATTACACATCTTGTCTCATTTAGAGCCTTTTTATGTACCAGAAATCTGTCCTTTAACATGTCTTAAAATGAGATCAGTACAACCTCAGATGAACTGCACAACATGTGACATATTACACCCTGTCATTATATTTAAGCAGTATATAAAAGTACATCCTTACTGCTTCCACAAGAATTAAGAAGGCAAGTAGCAGCAGCTGCTACTAATCAAATGCATGTGATTAATTAATCATCAGCGAGTGTGACCACCTCTATAAAAGCAGAGGTTTTGGTAGTTTGCAGGTCTGGAGCTTTAAGGTGTGTATTCACACAGCGACACAGTGAGTGAGGAGAGACATCAGCAAATAATCTTAGAGAAGCAATTGTTAAACTCACCCCAAAGTCAGACCATGCAGTGGCCCGAAAAATTGCAAAAAAACAAAAAAAACTACAAGAGCTACATCTCAGAAAGTTCATGATAGTACAACTGGAAAAAGACTGAACACATACAGCCTGTTTGGAAGTGTTGGACAGATCGCAGTACAGTTTAGGTTTGCAAAGTTGCATCTGAACAAACAGCAAATACCAAACACAGCATAACTGTCAAGAACAGTGGTGAAGGGGTGAGAACGTGTTGGATTATTTGGGTTTGTTTTGCAGCTACGTGCTTTGCGTAATTCACAAGTTGGTGAGTTTACTTAGCTTCAGCTACAAGACTGTTCATGAATGAAAAACCTTATTAAAGAAATATAATATAACAATCATAACTGTAGAAATAAAACAGTTATTTACAGTCACCGATCAGAGTACCTACATGGGTACACAGAGGCCTATTTTCAGTAGTCAGCCGTGTTTAAATGGCACATTGTGTTATTTAAAGCATATAATTCTGAACCACTTAGAATTCTGTGAACTCAAGGCAAACTGCCCTGAATCAGAGCACATTGTGCCAAATTTAATCAGTTTTAAGTAACTGATTAAAATCATTTATGCTAACTTGGTGACTACATGGAATTATGAAAGTCAAAATCCAAGATGGTGGATCATATGTTTAGCTCAAATTCCATTTCTGCCTTGCATTATTCTTTCATAAAAATAAAAATAAAATTTTAATATGAGCAAATAAACCTTTGGTCCATTTTAATGGTGTTTCAGGGTACATATTGAAACATATATATTGAGAAAAAGATGGCAAATTGAAGATATAGTTATCATAACAGCAAAGATATTCCTAAAAACATACTTTAAAATAATTTAGAATTTATACAAAAGGCACTGACGCTTCTTTTCAAGTGTTCTTGTATATCTCTGATTGTAAAGGGAATATTGCATTACAGCAGTTTTAACCAATAAAACCAAATTAATGATATCATAATGACATCATGTTTCATTACAACATCACCAAAGTAATTGTAGTGATTTATTATTGTGTATACACATAAGTGAAACTGGCAATAAAAGTCAGCAAATCCTAACGAGTGCTGAAGCTGTTTTCGGGACTGGCCAGTCCATCCTTCTCGGAGCTTGGCTTGGTCCACTTTCACCTGCCCTTTCTCTGTAATGAAACTTAGGAATGCGACTGATTCAGATGACAACAGAGGTATTTATTATTGATTGTTATTTGGTTCAGACCTCTGTAGTCAATGCAGGGGTGAAGGGTCTTATTCTTTTTCTTCACAAAGAAGAAACCGGCGTCCAATGGGGATGAAGGATTCGAGTGGTAAGTAAGTTGTGGAGTTACAGTCACGGCCGAAAATGTTGGCACCCCTGAAATTTTTCCAGACAATGAAGTATTTTTCCCAGAAAATTATTGCAGTCACACATTTTTTGTTATGTGCATGTTCTTTTCCTTTGTGTGTATTGGAACAACACAAAAAAAAGAGAGAAAAAAAAGCCAAATTTATATGATTTCATGCTAAACTCCAAAAATGGGCGGCACATTTTCAAAATTGTGGGTAAATAAGCTTGTTTCAATCATGTGACATTTAAACTCACCTGTGGCACAAAACAGGTGTGGGCAATATAAAAATCACACCTGAAACCAGATAAAAAGGAGAGAAGTTGACTCCATCTTTGCATTGTGTGTCTGTGTGTCTGTGACACACTAAACATGGAGAACAGAAAGAGGAGAAGAGAACTGTCGGGGGACTTGAAACCAAGATTGTGGAAAAATATCAACAATCTCAAGGTTACAAATCCATCTCCAGAGATCTTGATGTTCCTTTGTCCACGGTGTGCAACATAATCAAGAAGTTTACAGCCCACAGCACTGTAGCTAATCTCCCTGGACGTGGACAGAAGACAAAAATTGATGAAAGGTTGCAATGCAGGAAAGTCCGGATGGTGGATAAGCAGCCACTGTCAAGTTCTAAAGAAGTTCAAGCTGTCCTGCAGGCTCAGGGTGCATCAGTGTCAGCGCCAACTATCTGTCCACATTTGAATGAAAGGAAATGCTATGACAGGAGACCCAGGAGGACCCCACTGCTCACACAGAGACATACAGTATAGAAGCTACACTGCAGTTTGCCAAAATGTACGTGAGTAAGCCAAAATCCTTGTGGGACAATGTGTTGTGGACAGATGAGACCAAGATAGAGCTTTTTGGTAAAGCACATCATTCTACTGTTTACCAAAAACAGAGTGAGGCCTACAGAGAAAAGAACACCGTACCTACAGTCAGATATGGTGGAGGCTCAAAGATGTTTGTGGGTTGTTTTGCTGCCTCTGGTACTGGATTCCTTGACTGTGTGCAAGGCATCATGAAATCTGAAGATTACCAAAGGATTTTGGGTCGTAATGTAGGGCCCAGTGTCAGAAAGCTGGGCTTGCGTCCAAGGTCATGGGTCTTCCAGCAGGACAGTGACCCCAAACATACTTCAAAAAGCACAAAGAAATGGATGAAAACAAAGTGCTGGAGAGTTCTGAAGTGTACAGCAAAGAGTCCGGATCTAAATCCCATTGAACACCTGTGGAGAGATCTTAAAATTGCTGTTGAGAGAAGGCACCCTTCAAATATAAGAGACCTGGAGCAGTTTGCAAAAGAAGAGTCCAAAATTCCAGGTGAGAGGTGTAAGAGGTGGAACAAATATTAAGTTGAGGGTGCCAGTAATTTTGTCTGGCCCATTTTTGGAGTTTTGCTTAGAATTACATGAATTCTGGCTTTTTTTCCCCTCAGGTTTTTGTGTTGTTCCAATACACACAAAGGAAGTATACATGTGCATAACAAAAAAATGTGTAATTGCAATAATTTACTGGGAGAAATACTTCATTTTCTGGACAACATTTTCAGCCATGACTGTAAACTCATGCTGCTGCCATTTGCACAAGTCACTGCTGTGGCACCACCGGTCTCTACCATCACTCCACATCCTAAACTGTAATGCCATATTTATTTTTAGTATTTATTAGTAGTTAGTACATATAGTGTTTATGCTTATGTGTGCATATATGTATACTGTATGTATATATTTTCTTTATATTATTGTTACTTGTCCATCCATTCACTTACCCTGTTTAGGGTCACGGGGGGGCTGGAGCCTATCCCAGCTGACATAGGTGAGGAGTAGCAGGGCTATGGGCAATTTAGTGTGGTCAATTAACCTAACTCCAGTGAGTGCATGTCTTTGGACTGTGGGAGGAAACCGGAGTACCCGGGGAGAACATGCAAACTCCACACAGAGAGAGAGAGAGAGAGAGACCCGGGCCAAGGTGGAATCAAACCCAGGCTTTCCAGATGGTATTCTAACTGTGAGGCAGCAGTGCTAACCACTGCGCCACCGTGCTGCCTCCTATTGTTAGTTATATTTATATTTATTTTTAACTACTAGAATGTCATAACTGTTACATGGGCAACACTGGGACCGGAGAACAGAATTTTGTTCCACTGCATGCTGATGCAATGTGAATGACAATAAAGAATCCTTGAATATGAACTGATACAAAGCAGCACGTTCAGCCTCAGGGCCCAACCTAATTCATAGCCATGAAAATCACATTGCTTTTCTCATGTAATACACACCTTGCAGTGAAATAGCGGTAGAAAACTTTACATTGAGATGGCAGAGTCGCGCCCTTCTGCTGCTCGTGTCGCGTGTTCTTGGTTCCAGACCAGCTAACTTGTGGTGCTGGAGTTGAACCCGTTTTTCGGCCGAGCACCGACTGAGTTTGCGGTGGACAAAACGCTGAACGGTGCGAGTACTTGGCACCGGCACCCGGGCCTGAGACACCTTTAACTAACCCTGATCTTGTTCTCTTTGCAGATGGTTCACCATCTTGACAGAGTGACTGCACTGCTGCTGCTTTCCTTCTACCAAAACAACCTGGATCCAATTTCCACAAGGAATGCCAGAGTGAACACGGCTGCTTGAGCAACAACTGAATGCGAGGTCTCACTCACTCACTCACTCACTCACTCACTCACTCACTCACTCACTCACTCACTCACTCACTCTCTCACTCTCTCACTCCTTGCTGACACTGATATACCAGCCTCACTCACTGTCATGCAGCAGATGTCCACTGACGGTCAGTTCAGTTTTATTTATGTAACGCCATGTCACAACAGTCTGTGCCTCAACGCACTTTATATTGTAAGGTGTATATACCCTACAATAATACAGAAAAAAACCCCAACAATCAGACGACCCCCTCTGAGAAGGCGCTTGGTGACAGTGGGAAGGTAAAATTCCTTTATTTAACATGAAGAAAAAGTAAGGGAATTTGTGTTTGGTTGATTATTTCTTTGTTGTAACAATGCTTTTTGGCAGTAAACACCAGCAGAACCAGGTTCAGGGGAGGGGCAGCAATCTGCCGTGACCAGTTGTGGGTGCGGGGGGAGGGAGACGGGACAAAACACATGCTGTGGAACGGAGCTAGAGTTTAATAATAACTAATGATTAAATGCACAGTGGTTAAGTGAGGTGAGTGGAGAAGAAACACTGCATTGAATCTAACCCTGCTTGGATTCCAGCTTATCTTGATTTTGATGAACAATCTGAAAGTTCGGTTTAAACTGTATGTACACAACTGTAGATCACCTTATCAGTATCTATACACCGAGGGATGGCTGCCCCCTGCAAAAACAGCGATATGCTTTCTGTGTGACACAGTGACGGCCGTGGTTGAACCGGTTTTTTTTTGGGTCTGATGTTTTTGCCATGTTTGTAAGCTAAGTGCCATCCTGGCAACTTACAAATGGGTGCCTGAAGCGTATAGGCAGCGTTTCAGAGGGCTCCAGAAAACCTCTGGTCAAACCTACAGAGACTTTGCCAGAGAGAAACAAAAGCTCTTTGGTAGGCGGTGCTCTGCTAGCAAAGCTAGTGATATGGCTTCATTGTGTGAGCTACTGCTTGTGGAGGATTTCAGGAACTCCGTGCCAGAGTGCATTGCGTTATACCTGAGTGAACAGAGGGTTTTTACTTTGCAGCAGGCTGCCACTCTGGCAGATGAGTTTATCTTGTGCCACAGGATGAATGCTGCAGAGCCTAACCTCCCCTCTCATAGTGCACCTCAGAGGACCAGAAATGCCCCTGTTGCAAAGCTGGAAAGTGGCAAACTGGCAAAGGTGAAAAAACTATGCTTCTTTTGTCACAAGTCCGACCACCTTGTTGCCAGCTGTCTGAAAGTAAGACATAGGCAGCAGGCACGCCGTACAAAGAAAGGGACTAGCTTGGAAAAAACGGTGAGTCGTGGCTCTCAGACCGGCAAAGGGGCCTGGCATGATAAACCGCCACATTTGAAGCATAAGTGCTCTGTGTCACATGTAAAATGTCAGAGTTTGGCTAACT
>JAVDPK010003006.1:218021-252058 GCA_034780415.1 Cichlasoma orientale | reverse complement strand
ACACACACACACACACACACACACACACACACACACACACACACACACACACACACACACACACACACACATCATTTATTGTGTTAGTTTGAGACTCTAGTTTCAACTGTGTTAGGTGTGAAGTGTGACCAGGAAGCAAAAACTAAACCCCCATTTTAAGATTTCTTCATACTGTTTGCTTTGGTAGACAAATACTTGGAAAACCTTATCCATGCTCTGAATTTCTTTGGTACAAAGGATCAAGTACACCCTGTACACTTCAAATTACCAAAGACATGAATCACACCTCAGTTTTCATAACTAGATCTAACTTGCCCTTTTATTGATATCAGACACTGGGAGAAAGATACTTCACACAGTTTGGCGACTTCTTTATGTATTTGGTAATGAGTCATGAGCCAAGCCTGGCTCTGGATAAATTCCCGAGTAAAATCAATCAGGCATTACAAAAGCTTTGTGTGAGCCTTGATTCTGACTTTTAAATGCATGGTCTTCCCCAGAGTTAATATTTTTTCTCCCAACATATTAAAATTGAATGTAGTTTCTATTTGTTAAATAAACACAAGCAGGAGTGTGAAGTGTGACGAGGAAGTAAAAAATAAGCCCCACTTTAAGATTTCAGTATGCGTGATGGTACTAACACATGAACTACAGTTCACTTCTTATAGTGCCACAGCAACTACAAGTACTGTAAATAAGTACTAACGAAATAATGAGTAACAACCAAGTGTAATAGTCCACTTTAGTCAGTCACCATAAAAAAAATGTATGTAGTGGTTAAGTAATACTATGTACTGAGGAACTGTTATGTACTGTAAGGTACCACACTACTCTAGGTTACACTTAAGTAAGTAATGGTTAAGTAATATTTAAGTATTGAGTAACTACTAAGTTTACTGCAGTAGATGGAGGATGGTGAAATAATGTGGAACTTCTTAGTAACTACTTAGCATGATGCTTTGCTATTTAAGGCAAAGCAAAGAGAAACGAAACTAAGAGTTTATCAGGAGTGATTAACGAAGAATGTGGAGACAGTGTACAGGTAATTAGCCCTCTGTGGCATAGAACTGCTAATTAACAAAATCACTTTATGTTTCTGTAAAGATTAAACCACCAGCATGTGCAAGCTCTTTAATCTGAATGATGTTTTTATTGATAAAGATGCTAAATTACAGTTATTTACTTGCAGAACAGAAACATTAGTGGTTGAATGTTATGCTTGATTAATTTCTTTTTCTTTTTCTTTTTTTTTCTACAATAAAATTATTAGGTAAAATTTTTAAATAAGATAAATAACAGGAATCTGGTGAAGAGGATAAGTGACCGTCTACAGTGTGTACATCTGTTAAATTCAGTTTCTATTAATGTCCTTGGCTTGTGGAAAATTGTTGCCATATTGTTAAAAATAGCCTGTCTAGGACTCAATTTGTGTTGTAAATACAGTACATGAACTGATACTTAATCGAGCACTTTCTTAGTACAAGCCTCGTCCACCTTCTCTTTTAACGGTCACACACTCACACTCCAATGGATGCACTGGGGGGCAACCTGGGGTTCACTATCTTAACTAAGGATGCTTCAAGATACAAGTCGGAGGAGTCAGGGATCAAACCACCTACCTTCAGATTCACAGATGACCTGCTCTGTCTCCTGAGCGGCACCCGCCCTGTGAAAGTTTCTCTTTAAATGTGCCTCACTAAACTGCTCTTTGATCTCTCTCCACTTGGTTAACTCCCAGCGAAATTCCTCCCTGCAGGTAAAAGTCAAATCTTGCATGATTCCTTCAGTTCAAATAGTTGCTTTACAGCTCAGTTCAGCCCTGACACGTTATCAGTCTGTAATATTTACTTTCACTCTCTTCCCACATTTTTTGCACTTTTATTCGTTGCCTGTGGCTATACGGGGCTGGTTCGGTGAGTATTTGAGTCTGAACCTGCTGGAGCAAAGATCCTAACTTTAACAGCGCAAAAGCTGCAAAAGTGAGACCCACTTTATAACCACACTAGTGAGTTTATCACATTTTTATTTTGTCCAGCAAAAGAATGGACACGTATGAAAATATATCATTCAGCTTTCATTAAAGTCAATCCACTAAAGCAAACAGCACAAATTGAAATGGAAAGGAAACAGCCTCACTGAACAGAATCATATTTACAGTCAGGATACAAAGTAATACTGCTCACGGTCTCATCATAAAGCACTGTAACACATGTCATAGTTCAGTGGAAAATCCTTCCTGAAACTGTGGTCTTCTACAGGACAGGCATGTGGATAGTCTGTGGGGGGAAAGTAAGGTGCATATTCAGGGGTGGGGGAGCTCTCCTGCTGGCCTGACCAACAGTGTGACAGGGCGTAATAGTCCTGCGGCGCAGAGTGCTGATAGTTGTATTGCTCTGGGCTGAAGCCACGGTAGCTGGCCTCCATTCTGGTGGGCGAGTTGTAGCATGAGGAGGAGGAGGAGGAGAAGGAGTCCTGCGGCGAGTAGCTGTTGGGATCCACGGGGTTGCAGAATGTCAGTGACTCCAATGAGGAGCAAGGGGCCTGAAAGAGAGGAGGACATCAGGATTACTTTGAGAGGGACTGCAGATGTGTCACGTGTTGGTCATCCAACTAAAGCTAGGTCCAGGGCTCACCAGGGACACTTGTGAGTGGTGTTTTTGATTTATTGCATTCATTTCTGTACAGGCAGCTTACAAAATACACATGCAGCTATATATCCTGCCATTAGACAATTACATCATGCAAATCCACAATCAAAGCAAGTTTCACACCTTTAAACACACCTCACATCCAACCAAACATATTTGCTGAATTCAAGCACTAACACATATTTATGGTAAGAAGCAACAATCACGTCAAACCTCTGTTCCAAAACAATACAATTTAAAGTTGCCTCAAGTATTAGAAAATGTCTATCTTTGAAAGAAGGTGATTTATTGTTTTTAATCACCCTTTAATTCAGTATAAGTTTTAGTTACCAAACAGAATATTTAAGGATGTTTCAGTTATTGGGTTTTGACTATAACCTGAAATTGAATTGCAGTAATCCCAGAACTATAGAACTGATGTCTGAATACAGCCTGACAGGAAAAAGCAAAGAGGTGAAGTTAAGTTTTTACACACTTATAAAAAAAATAATCCCTGTTTCTCAAAACAGAAAACACAATTTTTACATGTCATTTATTTATCTAATGGAATCGTGTCATTGGATAGAGACTTACCACCCCCTGGCCATAGTAATCCACATCTGAGGAGAGTCCATGTCTCCAAGGCTGAGGGGAGGTTGGAAGGGGAGGCAGAGGGGTGTCGTAGGCAGTACCACTGTATCCGTTGCTGGGCAACATCACATCCCCAAACTGCTGCTGCTGCTGCACCTGGATGCCGTTTAAGACGCTCTCTTGCATCTGGATGTTGCATGCACTGTCAGGGAGTGGGAATGACATGGTAGTGCGAAGCTGGAGGGCTAGCACCCCGCAGCTGCTGTCTTCACCTGGGTGGATAGTGGGAGGAGGGGCCACATGGCGACCTGATGGGATTCATTGTAAAAGTTAGGTTGAAAATAGCCAAAAAAGATAAATAAAGTAAATAAAATAGAATCACGTGTTTTGGGTTAATCATTGCTACTGATGTTAATAAATACGAACAAACATATATGGCATCTTTGAAAGGGGCGTGGCTTAAGAGCGGGACTGCGGTGGCATCCCACACCTCTGAAATTTGATTTCCCCCCTCCTACTGAAAATTGCATCCTCATGTTAATGCAACCACGGATGGGATTTACTGGATTTTTTCCCCCTGATTTTCCATACCATACCTTGTCCGCCCCCATATACCATCCCCCACCCCCTTATTATCACCCCCATTTAAAAACTTGTAAACTTACTTGGGCAAGTGGACGCGTGAAGCTCCTGTATTTCCAAGCAAGCCTGGTGTATCTGCTGATCAGTAAGAAGAAGACATAAAGGAGGAGGAGGAGAGAGGGAAACAAGATTGTTAGATTTTTTTTTTTAATTATCAGAACATTTTTATCTGACTTTAAAAGATACAGGTTTTACATCATTTTATGGCTATGGCTGTTTTTACTGTGAGTGAGTTTCATGGTTCAGGTTTTTAAACGGGCTATCAATGATTTACAGGTGAAATAGTGCTCAGGTTGTTTTTCTTCTCAGCAGAGGACAGAAAAACAAAGTGGGAGAGAGCGCAGGTGAAAGAGGGAGGAGTTACCGCATTAAGTTTCTTGGTGTTGGCCTCCTTCTCTCTGTGCCTCTGCAGCAGCTCTTTAACCGTGGTCTTCACCCGGACTCCCTGGTACACCTTCAGTTTATCTGAATGAAGAGCACAGGGTGTCACGCATGCACAGTAAACTCCTATTGAAGCAAATAAAACCAGTCATATACTCTTCTCCTCCCTGCTCTGGCTAGCACCACCCGCCTCTCCCTGCTCCGCCAGTAAAACACCACAAAGCATTTCCTCATACGAATTAAAACCAGTCATTAGATTATTTTGTTTCCAGTAAATTGAAATCACTCTGAGTGTCACTGCTTTGTTGCACATCCTAATAAACAGTTGAATGATTTCCTTTGGTGTGGAAAATGCATCTAGGATTTAGTAATAAAATGTAATAAACTGGTTTGAATTACCTAAAGAACCGAAATGTTTCTATTTGATTATTGATGCGTAAAAGCTCATTTTCAGCGCTCAGTGTTGCGCCGAGTGTTGCCGGGTATTTCTGAGCGCTCGTCCCGCGTTCTCAGAGCCTCCCGCTCGGGAGAGTCTTTCACTGCACTCTGTAACCCCCGAGCTACCACGCCCCATTCAGGAGCAGAAGAAATCGACTGTAATCGCGTTAAAGTAAGTAGGTTTTATTATGCATGTTGACTTGATAGACTATTAAAACAGAAAATCAATCGAGGGGGGGGGGGGGGGGGAAATACGCAGAAGGCTGCTTAGTAAAGCGGTATGAGGATAAAGTTGGATAAAGGCGCTTCCAGTGCGTAAAGCGCATAAAAAAGTCTGAAAAGCGATCCGCGACTCAAACGTCAGCGCAAAACTTAGAAATGCGGTGAAATTGTTGATCTGTGTGTTTCTGATAAAAGCAGTGCAGCAGCTATGAATGAAATAACTCTCCTACGTGATACATGTGTCCGGTCACTTCGTGAAAGTTTGGACTTGAGATTGATCAGGTTGTTATGGAAAATTTCCGAAGCGATTTCAGCCCGGTGGTGTTTACAATTCAAAACCCCGAGCTCTACACCAATCTCCGTTACTTTATTCAAATCACCCCTGCCCCCCAACATGATTGTATGACAGTTAAAGGCAATGGGAGTAATTGGCAGATTTTTTTTTTCATACTTGAAGCTTGATTAAGAAACGGCGAAAGAGCGCCTTGTATAGGTGCGGGTAATTTAGGCCTAAAGGGGATATTTAAAACATTAAAGGGTGCGATCTTTTTGCAGAATATTTTAAGAGACGTAACTACGGCTGCGAAACCTCACCTGATAAATATTCATTCAGCGAAATGCTACTTTATGATTTGTCTTAAATGCGGCATTTAGTGGGCAAAATTAAAAGCAGACACATCCCACTCTAACGCAAACACCCTGTTAGAGACAGCCAGCCCGGACAGAGAGGCTGCGACTCAAGTCATACTTCCAGTTTAATTCGTCCGAACTTAAATTGATCTTTAAAAATGATCATCTGCGTGTGCTGAGATGCGTCAACAGACGACGGACAGGAGAACTAAAGCATACAATAAAACCATAAACGTCAGTGAAGCTTGTACAAGTCTTTGAATGGAGAAGTCTACACAAACAGATCAAAATAGGTGCCATTAAACTAAAGCTATTCTACACATGGAAGTTTAATTTAGCTCATTCGTCATATACTTGAAATATGGAAAGAAATTGACATTTGCAGGGGGGGGGGAGAAAACGCCCCCCACTTAAACACACGAATCCTGTGCTTTCAATATTTCTACTACATTACTTTTCTTTTCTCTTTCAAACAGGGGAAAATGCTAGAAAATGAGTTCCTGAAGAAAATCCGAGGTGAAACTCACCGGACATGATATCTGGGATGGAGAGATGATTCCTGGAGAAGAACTGTGGGACTCCACAATGTCCTTTTCTGCCTCAGCAAAATGGCCAAGAACGAAATTTGTGCAAAAGTCTCCAAAAATAGCAACACAAATATCTTACAGCAGAGCCAGAGCATACAGAATGATAGTAATATAGCTGGGGACATATTAGTTTGAGATTTTCTCCCTCCATGCCTACTATTTAAAACCCCTAGAACTCAATGATTTGACAATGATTTGATTGCGCGTTACTTACCATTTGAATATTCAGAGGCAACTTACTCAAATCGATTTTCAGTAAAATCACTAAGCATGAACACTCTATAAAATTCACTTTAATATCATATATTAGTATTTTACACTTTAACCCCCCCAAAAAGCACTTTTATTCATTTTACCCTCCTTTTGCACTATCCCAGCATCACCCCCCTTCATTTAGCACTGCTGCGCAGACTACTTCTTCAGTGCACCTTTAAGCACGCACTTCACCTCACATCCTCGACCACACGTTTACTTCAATCACAAAATTTTTAAGTTTATTTCGCAGAAAACACGTTAAAAGTGGCTAAGAGGGAAAGTGGGTGTGGCAAGGGCCAACAGCCTTCGCTGGCATGGCGGGGCCTCCAGCTCCATCAGAGTGCTCACACCTGCTGCAGGCCGCAGGGAGAGGAGACTCAGCAGCTTCACGCACAGTTCTATCTTAAAGGGGGGTAAAAAAAAAAAAAATTATGAAAATAAAAGTTTATTTCAGGATCAGTGAAATGTTTCCGGTAAGGATGCCGAGATCACAGGGTGTCTTTTAAGAATCAGACTTAGAAATAAATAAATAAATCCCTTGGGTTATGATTTACCACAGATGATTCAAGCTAAACATTTATTCATTTTAATTATCCGTAAAAGGCTGTATTGAAAATAAAGAAACAAAGAAAAAAGAAAAGAGAGAGAGAGAAAAAAGAAAAAGACAGCATTAGTAGCTCACTCTATGCACTAAAATTCTTTGCAGTACAATCCGCATGTATTTCCTTTCCCAGATTGTGGTGCGCATGTTAGAATACAAAATGAACTTAAAAACATAAAGGTCATATTATTTTCCTCATACTTACCCAGCTAAATACATCAAAAATATATATACATATATATATTTCCCACAAACTAGTCAGAATATATTAAGTTCCAGATCTATTAGTACATTTATTACTGTAATAATCCTAAAAAATTTTGCAGCATCTATATAATTATTAATTTTAGCTACAGAAGCAATATTATTAGATTAGTGGCATCTCCACTCCAAAAAGAACAGCATAAAGGTTTTAACTGTTAACACATCATTATCCTTATTAATATTCGTCCAACAAAAGTACTCTTTATGTATCTCAAGCGCGTTCCACTAAGTATTCTCTTAAGTCCATAACACATTCATCCCTGTCCTCCTCTCTCCACTACACCCAGGAATTGCCTGTCTCTTTTCGCAGCGCCTCCTCCTGCAGCCGTGGCGTAGCAGCGCCACCTAGAGGCCACAAATCAGAAGGTTTCTGCTAAAGATAGATACATGTAGATCTTCCCTGTTACTGTTCAACCTTTTCCTGTTTGCTTAGTAATGGGCAGGTTAGTCATTGTGTGTTTATGTGTTTATTTTTCATTTATTCAATGCATGACAAGCGTGTGTGTGTGTGTGTGTGGGGGGGGGGGTCTATAAAAAAATATTTAATTTGAATAATTTTCACTGTACTTATATAAAAGAATTTTTTCATATTTTGGTATGTAAACCCCCCAAAAATGTCAAGCAGTGAGGTTGTCCATGTAAAAGGCTTATTGTGTTTAAATGTTAATGATTATAAATTCAAAATAAAATACAGTGGCAATATTTTATTTTAAGGTTGTTATATTGTGTTTTATATAAAATATATAATTTATATACAAAAATCGAAATGTATTAAATGCCGATATTTTTAAACCTTTTGAGATAAATAAAAAAATGGAAACATTTTGTCAAGACATTGACATGAGACTTTTATTATAAAGTAAAAATGTAATAATAGTTAAAAAGCAGTATCATCATCCAGATGACCCCATGGGGTCTTTATGGCTGGTTGAAATGTTTTGCAGTTCTCACTTAAATATTTATATGAACAGCTGAATTCACTTGGTGTACTGGTATACCTTTCATGTACAACCAATGTAAAACTAGGAAAATGTTAAGTTATAAAAATCTTTATTTCATCTAAAATTTATGTGTATGGTTTTTGGTACCAAACCCAGGAGTAAATACAGTTGTCCATGTAAAAGACATTTTAAAGTGAATATAGATGGAAAAGTCACGTGTACAGCTGCAAGAAATGTTACTTCATGAAATCAATAATGTTATTAACATTAAATTTCTAGAATGGTTATTACTGATTATTGTTATGGTGATTATTTTTTACTTAATGGATGTTTGAAACCTTTAAACCTTTACAGAATTATAATTTTCTTAAACATACAGGCATGGCTTAAAGACAGAAAAGCCTGGATGTTCCATAACTTTCTTCTCCTAAATCCAGACAAAGCGAGGTTATTATATTTGCCCCAAAAAAACCTTAGAAACATGGTGTCTAACCAGTTATTTATCATCTACGCAATAAGCTTAGAAACCTTAAGGTAACTGTTGATGTGATTTGGAGCTATATAAACAACCCTGAATTAAACTCTGAATTACAATGCCATTAAATTTCTAGAACCAATGGCAATAATTCTCTGGGAGGCTCAGTTGCCCAAACTGAGGTTCAAAAACATTAGACATAACAGAAGTGAAGGCCATCACATCCTCCACGTCCTTTAGTAACAGTAAATCCAGACAACCTCTTCATTCAAAGCACCACATTAAGCAGTGTTTTAAAAATGGCAGTAGACTGCATTTTAATAACAGATACAGCCTACATTTACAGGAACCTTCAGGGTACAAATGATTAACATGTAGCATGTTCACACATTATGAAAAACAAAACAAATACTCAGAATATACACCATAAAAGTCAGAAGCCTGTGTCATATAAGTTAAGTTGTGTTTTGTGGCATAAGCACAAAAAATCTAACTGTATGGAAAATAGTGGACAAACAAACAAACAAACAAAAAAAATGTTTCTATTCTATACCTGGAGTGGGCCCTCAGTGGACTAAGGCCACCACATTCTTAGCAACATATTAAAGTGCCCCTTTTGTGCCCCTTTCTCTAGAGTTTCCTCTTCATTTTCTGTGCATGTGGTTCTCAAAATGACAGAGAACAAACGGACCTTTTCACTTCTGTAGACAACACTGCTGCTAAATTGCCTCAAACGCCTCATTTAGAGCTCTTTTTTCCCCGTTACTCATCTATGTCGCTCTGACACTCAAAGATACTGATTGCTTAGGAGCTAGTTTGGCACAACAGAATGAGAAGCTGTTTCAACTGACGATCATTCTTAGCCAGAGCCGCATGAGCTTCTTCTCCTTTGTGTTTAGTGCTGGCGAAGTGTGTAGTTAACATACTTTACTAGTTGATACCCTGATGGATAAATTAGTTGCTTGATATCATCAGCCTGTCACAGATATGCTGCATTTTATATTTTTTGGTATACATGTTGTCAGATATGTGCAGATGTTTTTGCCAGCAGACACAGATGTTTGGGGTATCTAAGAAATGCTGTTACCACATTGTTCATCTAGCAGCTCTGAGTCCACAGTTTAGATACTCTCAGCTCTGTCACACCCAGAGCAGATGTGGCTTTTTGAAGGTTCTCACAGAGACACCAGCTAACACAGAGTGCCTCCAACAGAGGGTGAAATAAAGACCTGCAGCTCAAAGTTAAACTGCACAAAGGATACAGTGAACGAGCACAACAGGGACACTTTAAAACTTGAATATTTTTAGCAAATTGATGTTAAAAATTTCTTCAAAAACCTCCCAGAGAATTTACACCAGAGTGTTGAGTTCATCAATGAAATGTCTGTAAAAATGCAATCTTCTGAATTCAGTCAGTATGCCCTCCTAATCTCGTAGGGCGACCAGGAGCTCACCCCCTCTTCCTTAGCCCAGGAGGAATGAGCTTCAGTGCTGGTGGTGAGGCTGCTGTGGCTGTCGACCGCCTCCTCCGTCACCATCTTGGTCACCAGGTCACTGACAGGACTGCTCATGTAGGGAGGGCAGGGGAAGGAGGAGGCTGGTGTAGTGGGGTAAGTGCTGGTGGAGGTTAAAGGGTGATAGTGGACATCCTCCAGAGAATGCAGGGTATAGGGCTGGCTGCTGGAGACAGGGCCCAGGGAGGAGCTTCGGCTTGGGGAGCGGTATTGGGAGGGGCTCCCTGGGGGGTCGGGGCTGGGCATGGAAGGTGGGACGCTAACAGAGGCCAGGCTGTCCTGACAGAGAGCCTCCACCTGGGATACTGGCTCAGACTGCTCCCACGAGTCTCTCTGAAGCAGGAAAAAAACGAGAGGACAGGATGAATCATTCATTTATTTCCTCATCAGATAGTGCAAACTTCCCAGCATCACAGCAGGCCTTTTGTAATGACAGCATTTCCTTTAGTGGTGGATTATTTCCCTCACTATTTTTACTTCATTTACCGATTCCCCGTGAACACGTCTGAACGCCTCTATAGAAGTGCCAAAACAATACTGATGTCGCACTCGATCATTTCAGAAATCAGGATTTTAAAGCGTTAGCGTATCTCAATAACAGAAGTAAAGTATACTTTCACTAGTACAATCCAGCCATGAATATTTGAAGTCCAGCACACAACAAGGAATACTTTCTTTTCCCACTCTGTTACAGGAAGATCATAAAACTTCCTGTACAACTACTCTAACATCAGATGTGCAACTGGGATGACAACCAGAAGGGTGAACTAGAAACAAAGCTCAACATACTGTAGCCACGCTTCCTTTGTGTTAACTGGCTCGACAACACCTGAAACCTCAGTCAGATATAGTGTGCGTGCATGGTTTGTTAACCCCGGCTACATAAAAGGAGACCTTTAAAGTGTCACTTCACTTCTTCTGCACAAAATGGACTGATCAAGTGCCGCCTACATTAATGAGACATGATCAGAAATAGGTGATAAACATGTATAAAAAATAAGCCGTAAAAATAACAACTGCTAAAAGCAACACTGGTGGAGAAAATAAGAGCAGTGCTGCAGAAAATCATTAATCCTGTGAGTTCATGAATGAATATTTATTGATTTTAACAGTATTATTATTATTATTATTATTATTATTATTATTATTATTATTATTATTTCTAATGTGAGAAATTAGATCCTGTTTAATGTTTTATTTTTCACCATTTTTAAAACCTCGTGGTGATTCTAAACCTGCACCCACTCTTTGTTCCTCTGTTATCATCACTCTGATTCCTACCAGAAATAAATGTGAGGACTCTCCGCTGAAAGGCGGTAGCAGGGAGGACAGCGCAGATGATGGCAGGAAGGACCCTCCAGAGCTGGAGAATGTGGCGGCGCTGCGGTAGTCACCAAAGGTTTCTGGGTAGTAGCTGTCGATGAGAGAGGAGTAGCTGGCCATGGTGGAGGGCTCGCAGCCTAGGGGCTTACCCCCAAGGGTGGAGGAATAGACATCAGGGGAGAACTGCTTGCTGGATGGGCAGAAGTCTGAGTCAGAGATGAAGGAACGTCCCCTTATGCCATAGTAGCTGGGCAGCATGTGAGTACCTGAAGGGAAGCAACAGAAATCATTTTTCATGGGCACAATGATTATAGAAACCCTGCTATGTCTAATACATCGTTGATGCCAGACATGTGCTGACAAATGAGTCAACCAATGAGGATCTTTGATGCTTTACTGATGGCTCACCTGGCATCTGGACAAATGACGGTGGAGTGGTTGATCCTCCCTGCAGGGACAGAGACAGGACACTTCAGATTTTACTTGAATGTGATGCCCTTTAAGTTAAGGCCTGCAACATGAAGACCAATACTTGCCTTCTTTATTAAAAAGTGATTTTTTTTTCACACCACTAAAAGGTTTAAACAAAAACAATTTGAAAAACAATGTTTCTTGTTTATTGTTCATTTTACTTAAATATTGATACTGAAGATGGAGCTAGTTTTAGCTACAGTGCACACCCTAGGGATTGAGAACCCTCTAAAGCAGACTTGGGTACTGTGCGGCCCCCGGGCCACATCTGGCACGTTTGGTTGTCCCTGATTGGCTCGTGCAAGGTCAGTGGGAAATTAGGATTCAAACTCAAATTTAAAGTGCATGCATTTTGTGCCATTTAAGCCAACAAACACTCTTTGGTAAACTGCCCATCAGAGAATAGCTGTTGAGTTTTTGTGGGAAACTTTGTTGCTTTTATTTTGGAGGCGACTGCAATTTCTTTTTTTTATGTTCGTACTTGTGTGCAAGTGTGCTGGGACAGATTTTTATGAAAGATTGATGCAGAATGTAGAGTTTTTAACAACACATTGACTGTAAGTCTGCATTCACTGAAGCCAGAAGTAAAGTCGTGTGCTCAGTTTTTAATGATCACAATTTGAATCACAATTATGAGACAAAACCTGCTGATTAATATAAGAACTTGACTGATGCACAGCAGACACAGAACATGACTGAAATTGTTATTTTTGCACTGTATTATAAACCAGGAGGAGTTGAGTAAGTCAGTGCTAAAAAGTAACCATGTTATTTAGTTAAAATAGTTAACGTCATCAGGTTTAGAGCACTGAATTACAGTTTGTTGCAGTTACAGAGGAGCATGAGACTGAACATGGTGACACAGGCTCCTACACAGCTGTCAGGTGGCTCAGCCTGGGCAAAGTGCTAAAAAGAGCAGAAATCTGAGTGTCTTGTCAGCTGCACGATAGAAGGCAGATCTCGCATTTGCTGTTGATGTAACTGTCCTTTGTGTTTCAGGTTCAGACAGTGAACCTGCCTTTAATGCTCTCGTTCAAGCCCAAAACAGACTGGATTTCTCTCACTGAAGAACTGAAAACTGCAGATAATTCAGCTACAAGCAAAAAAGCAACAACACTTTGTATGAAGTCTGAGATTTTGCAAAAGCATGCACGATTTGTTCACAATTGATTTTGGGAATGTTGATTAAGAAGTGATAAAATGTTGGTGTTTTTACCATGCCTATTTCACATTTTTATTGCCTAATTGTAACATCTGCTCTAAAGGGTCACCAATACATCGCGGTCGTGGCATAATTAATGAGGATAGAAGGAAAAAACATCATTCTGCAACATAAATTTCTCTCAGTCTTTCTCTGAGGCGACTATTGTTGTGTTTAAATAAAACTGAATTGAATTGAATTGAAGTGATTGTAAAGGTGATTACTCAGATCAACCTTGTAAGTGCTTTGCCGTGATCCCTTCGTCTCAGCCAACAAGGGGATTAAAACAATAGAAAATGTGAAATGCCTCCTCAAGGGTTTCATTTATATCTCATTTCCATGTGAAATCTGAGAGCGAGGTAGACTCTAGATACTTCATTTGCAAGAACCAACAATCTGAAAAGGTCAAGAACCACTGGTTTAATGCTTAACCCCTTAAGCTCCAGATCATTTTTGAAGACTGAATCGATAATCGCTCTTCAACTGAAAAAAGGATACAAACAAGACACACGTGTTTGTGCACCCAGCACCAGACCACAGTGAGATTTCAGCACACCACCAAACCTATTTTTAGCTTCTGCCTCATGAAAATTTTGAATAAAATAACAAATAACAACTATAAAAATGAGTCAGTGACACCAATAGTACCGACTGCATTCTAAAAGTTCTACAATTCGGGCCAGTTTGATGCAACAAAAGGAAAACAACAAATTCTACACCCATTTTAAAGATTGTATTAACCACATTTTAGCCACGTGGAGAGCTTGGGAATTATAGTTTGGGTCATGAATCGAGAAGATACACAATTCTGGTGCTCCCAATATGAAAAGTGTTAACAATGCATTTGATCTGCTTATCCCTGGGAGGTGTGAGTCATCATTGGTTATGATGTCAGCACCCAGCCTTAACCTAACCTGAAACTCTAATTTGTGTTTCCACTAAACTGCAGTCCCACGTTTGCAGTTTGAACTGCTGTTCGTTTAATTCAACACAGTTACAACAGTGATGTGAAACACTACACAACCTCTTTGTCTCAATTCACATCATTTCTGGAATCACCACCATGATCCCAGACAATGTTTCACTGCACAGCGTTTAATTACGGTGGATTAATGGGTTCAGATGTTTATGGTGTGTTTCTATGTGGCAGTATTTGTTGTCAGCTTATGTATGATTATCATTAGTTGTAAGCATTGCGCTCTCTTATGGCTAAACTTTAGATGTTGTTGACCAGCAGCGCTGGTAATTTGGTTCTGCTCTAAAAGCAGACACAGATTCGTGTCAGAGAGATCACAGGGCAGACTTGCAGTGCAGGGACACACACAGGACAAGGTTTGACAGGATCTCTTGTTTGCATATTGCTAACATGAAAGAGTTGATATTAAGCCCATGTTGGCTGGGATGCAAGCAAATTTTGAGGTTTAAATTTGAATGTGATTTGCCAGCGCCAAGACTTCCTCATGTGGCCCAGGTACGGCTCAGTGCATCTCTGAAGGCTGCCTATGGAAATCAGCTCGCTCAAGCTCGGGCAGTCGGGTAGCGAGTGTGTGTGTGTGTGTGCGTGTGTGTTGGCGTTGAGTAATGATCGATTTATTTAACCTTGTTTCACAGAAAAACTCTTCCTTCCCATGCAAAATATGTTACACAATGACATTTTGAAAACAGCCCATTTTGTGTTTTTAAAATTGAACACGCACAACTGTTTTGTGTAAATTTTCCTACTTAACACATAAGCGTTGTCCGTATTTCATTCTGGGAGATCATGGCTGGCTTTACTTCCCTTGCTTACCTTTTATTCATCATGTTTTACTGTTTTTTAGGGTCTTACATTAAGAAGAATCTTGCATTTTGTTCCAACAACTACTCACACAGTAAATTGTGAGTGCTTGTTGCTTATCAGCTTACTTTCACACGAGACACAAAACGTCTCTTCAGCCTCATAACATGCCTTGAATTTGCTGCATCACACGCTGCCCAACTCATTTATGTGATATCAACATGTCCGGACACACTACCTCAATAGAATATGTCAGACAAGAGAAGCTGCTGAAGTGAAATGATGTAAGATCTTTATATTTTCAGTGTGGCCGCCCGTGTTCCAACATGAGGAGCCTGTGGTCAGAGTTTGCTCTTATCTTTCAATGGCCTTTTATTCCCAGATAAAAGGCAGCATTAACCAACACAAGATCGGGGATGGCTTTAGTTACTGTGTGCCTCTGTGTATTCCCAGGTCTACAACCATCGTTTATAAACATACAAGTAAACCTCAAACTGAAAAGCAGTCCATATACCTGCGAACAATGAACTGTCATTACTGCTTCCATGCTGTATTCTTTTGGCTCATTGATTGCATAAAGCAGTATTTGACCATGAAAACACAACACCAGGTTATCAACTAAAATTCTTTTATGCACCTAACTGTGTGCAACATTTGACAAACTGAGATATACAGTAAATTGCTAAAATAATGCGTAACAATAAGTTATGATGTCAGTGCACTGACTAGCGTCAGCTGCACAGTTTCATGAAGTTCATAACATTCGGCACCAACTGTCTAGCAGTGCAACTCTAATGATTCCCAAGCAACTTTATTGGAACTAAAAAATAAAAATGTTCTGACTCAAGAAGCACACACAGCTGCATCAGCTGAACACGCTATTAGCTAGCAGCCACTTGGCTAAAGGTAATGGAAACTAGTGGCTAAATGCAACACAGACAGTTAACCAAGAGTGCTAGATTAAAACTGCTAAATATGGTTACAAATAAATAGTGAAATCCAACATAGACAGGACTGATGGGTAAACTGAGATGGAGGGCAGCAGTGACAGCGAAATAGCAGAGCTGCACTGAAGGCCAAAACAGAATCCATGAATCCAGCTCTCAACCAGTTTAATATGTGTACCAAATGTGTTTATTATGAGTACCAAATGTGTTTATTATGAGTACCAAATGTGTTTATTATGTGTACCAAATGTGCTTTCCTATTTTCAGCTTTGATTGCCACTTTGTGTCTCTTCAGCAAAATGTGGTGACACTAAATAAAATTCAGAATATTACCTGCTTTATTATATTCCCTCACTTGTTACATAGTAAGAGGATGTCTTAAACAGAAGCAGCACCTCTGGCGTCAGCTCTGATTAAGAGTCAATATACTGCTCAAAAAGAATTAAAGGAACACTTTTTAATCGGAGTATAGCATCAAGTTAATTTATCTTCTGGGGTGATGATCTGGTCAGTAAAGCAGCAGAGGGAGTTGTTAATCAGTTTCAGTTGCTTTGGTGTTAATGAAATTAACAACAGGTGAACTAGAGGGGCAACAATGAGACAACCCCCAAAATGTGGCTGGGGTCACTGTCACTACTGGCAGCATGAGGCAATACCTGGACCCTACAGAGGTTGCACAGGTAGTCCAACTCCTCCAGGACTGCATATCAATAAGTGCCATTGACAGGTTTGTTGTTTCTCCCAGCAGCGTCTCAAGAGCCCAGGAGACAGGCAGTTACTCTAGGAGAGCTGGAAAGGGTCATAGAAGGTCCTTAACCCATCAGCGGGACCGGTATCTGCTCCTTTGTGCAAGGAGGAACAGAATGAGCACTGCCAGAGCTCTACAAAAATGACCTCCGGCCGGCCACTGGTGAGAATTTCTTTCACCAAACAATCAGAAACAGACTTCATGAGGGTGGCCTGAGGGCCCGACGTCCTCTAGTGGGCTCTGCACTCACTCAATTTTAGTTGCTGCAATGAAATTTTAGCAAAATGGACTAGCATGCTGCATACATACATACATACATATATATATACATATAAATTTATTATTATTATTTTTTTACTTTGATTTTCAGGTTGCCTTTAAATAGGTTGAGAATTTTCATTTCCATCAAATGATGCGACATCCTTTCATTCCTAACACTTTACCCAGTCCGTATCAGTATTCACAGCCAGCATGATTTTTTCCCCCATTGAGATCTGACGTGTTTTTGAAGCTCTCCTTTATTTTTTTGAGCAGTGTGTAATGTTTTAAGGTCCTCAGGCTAGCCGACTTCTAAGTTCTTGCCGTCAGTTAACCACCTGCACACTGAAACTACATTTGTCTAGCTTTGCCAAATGCAGCTAAACTCCACTTGCACATTTCACTTTCTAGGGCAGCCCTGCCTCCACACACTGTGGGTTTTACCTCAACAACCAGCGCACCAGTGAGGAGAACAATGTCTGTTTAGCTGTCCTCCCACTGTGAACTCCCCCATATCATAAAAAACACCTGCGCCAAGAATTTTATAATGAGCATTGCATTGGAGGAGACCTGAGTCATCAGCAGGCTACATATGTATGGAGTGGACATGCCACCACTGAAAAGAAAACAAACAGTGAACACTGTCCTGTAAAAGCCTTTTGACAGGCAGTTTGTGGAAAATGAAAAGCCAGTCTTATTTGTGCAAGCAGGCGTCTAAAGCACATAAGCACAGCCTGATTTCTCTGCGTGCGTGTGTGAGAAAATGTGTGTTGGAGACAACAATAGGAGGTTTGTCTGTGGCCTGATCACGGTAGAGGACAATATCGGCTGGCAGGTGTGCATGGATCAAACTTTGCATAGGCAGTCTCCTGCACGGGCCTTTTCTTCTGTTTCTCTGTGCTACTTGTCCACCTCAAATCCCCCCCACCCTGCCTCCACCTCCACCTTTTTGGGGACTTTTTTTGGGAGATCATGGCTGTCAGCATTGCAAGCATTGTATCAGTGTTCCTTTGTGAGGTTAGGATGGGTTTTGGTGCTTTGTGTCTCTTTCTACACGCACCATGCTCAGCTATTTACAGAATGACTTTGCAAGCAAGGTACAGGTGGTCAGAGGATCAACCATGGATCGTTAGTGCACAAAAACAGGCCTGAATGTAAACAAGAAGAATTTTTTTTTTTTTTTTTTTAAGGAAACCTCCTGATTGTGTCACAAACAGAATGTCAACTGTAGCTGTGCTGTTTGGTTTGGAGAGAAAAATGAAGCAGAGAGAGGCAGGATGGGACAAAAGCCCAGCGGTTTAGAGGAGATTGTGCTCACGCTGTATCTGGGTCCACTGGTCTGCCGGGATCGCTTCTCTGCCAGCAGGTCTTTGACTGTGTGCTTCACTCGAACGCCTTGATACACTCTCTTAGAATATTCTGGAGATAGAAAAACAAAAAAAAATCCACAGTGTGAATCGACAATCAATACAAATTCAGGGACAACCTGACTTGTAACACAACTTCATACAAATTTTCATCCATTCCCACAAATGTGTGTTCATTTGAATGCTTCACAGTTTTATGCATATAGGCGAATGACTCTTTGGGATTGGTGTGTAAATGTCATGGAAATTGCCTTTGGTTTGGTCAATGCAAATGGACTGCTAAAAAGAGGCAATTAACTACAAACTCTCAAAACCTCACCATAAGCAAACACTCCAGAGGGCTTCGGTGATGTTTGGTGATGACTATATCGCAAAGAAATGCCACGACTTAATAGACAGTAGATGCCAATGAGCGTCCTAGAGGCACTTCATTGGATATTAAATCATTTTTTACAAATCTCACATGTGTGCTGGTGTGATTTGGTCACATTCCTGGGAAGCAGAAGTAGAAACTCAATGAAAATGCAAACTTTACTATGCAAACGGAAATTGCATGCAAAAAACTTTATGTAAAAGACCCCAGCTTTTTGAATGGATATTTTAGATAAGGTCCAACTTCACACAAACATGAGATTCTTGAAAATATTACATCTTCTTGGAGTCGTTTTTTTTTTTTCTTTTTTAGAAATGATCATTTTATTTCTTTGCTCCTAGAACCAAATATTTAGCAAATTCAAACACACAGAATTATGGATCTGACTTAACATTTAAAAAAACAGAACAAACAAAACAAAAACAGACATTTCTTTAAAATGTATTAAAAAAAACATTTCTTCCAGTACACCAAAATAAAAGCATTTCATCATGATCTAAAATGCCAAACAAACTAAAAAAAAAAAAAACGTAAGCTCTAAAAGTTCAAGCAAACATTTTTCAACATTTCCATCACATGTAAAACGATAATTGCATGATCAGCCTGTATATGAATGAGTGGCTCTTACCTGTGTCCATGATGCTGCTGATACACACACACACACACACAGAGGCCTTTCTGTTCTCCCCCTGCTGTATTTGCCTACAGTAGCTACATCCAAGAGTGCAGCACCATACTGAGTGGCGTGCTGCAATAGGAGCTTTAACCAGGCTGTGAGGAGGGCAGGGACACATGGAACATGCCACCTCACACTGCAACCATGAGGAGGGAGCTTTTCAAAATGACCTTTATGTATTTGTTTAAATGCAAATGTTTGGTGGGGACGTTTTTTAGACTATTTGCATCTGCAGTCAAGATTAGGGGCAGGAAGCATCAGGATCATGGGAGAGAGAGACTGGGAAGCAGCTGTGTCACTCCTCTCCTCAGTCATTTCTCATCAACACAATTCCAAAGGATATGTTGTTTTCACATTTTTTTATTTATTTCTGTCTGCAGGAGTTTGATGTGATGCTGGTTTTATGGGATGCAGTCTGTTTATGTTTCATATGAAGATCTGGCATTTCTGGAATGAAAAAAAAAAGTGTGTTTGCAATTTTTGCATCAGCACATCCACCTGCTGATAAATAGCTGATGCTTCCTGAGGAAAAAATAATAAAAGAAAATCACACCTTTTTGTATGAAAAAGCCATCATTGGTTCATTTTCTATCCAAATAAATGTTCTAAAATTTGTATAAAACACTGGAAGTAAAGTAAAAACAAATGTGTCATCTAAACCTGGTGTTTAAAAAGAGAAGGAAGAATAGCCGGAGGCACACTCTGCTAAACAATTTGTGTCTGGCGCTCCCATCCAACTTTTTAATTGCTTCCCAGCTGAGGCTCAATGCTCTGCCGTGTGATCTGGACTCTGGCAGTTCATTATTTGTCAATGAACATTTACATAGGTTGCCCATATTGTGTGATGTTCACATGATAAACCTGGTTACATTCTGACGTGCATGATTTCATAACGACAGACACCAGTGAGATAAACTATCTAAACATTAAAGTGACTCGAGTTATGCCTGCGTGCATTTGCATGTAGTCTGCAGGTACAGTTTGAGAGATACTAATATTAAACAAGACAGTAAATTTTACCCAGCTTCCTGCCACTATGACAGGACTTGAATATAGTGCGATTCCATGCGGTGAGAGCAGCTGTTCACAGAAACAGAGTGTGACAGCGCTGGGCTGCTCTTAAAGCAAGATTATTACCTAACAAAAACTGTGATGCTGCTTTAGCATTTTTTTGTGGTAGAGCCTGCTTGTTCACAGGTAAAGAACACCACACCATGATGTGATAATAAAGCCAGCTTATACAAGTCTTTTTAAAAGGAGGAGCTCTTAAAACGTCTTTGTTGTGCCAACAAAAGACTCTGTTTGTAATTTGCTCAAAAAGGGAGCTATAAGCCAGGTTACAGAGACAGAGACATTTAAACACTTACATCCATGATCAGCTAAGTATTACCTCAATAAAGAGCCCCTTAAGGCTTGACACACTGCAGTCTCACTCTGAAAGAGGTGGCTGGGGAGAGGGAGGTCTGGGTTTCTCTGCTTAGGCTCTTGCCCCCACAACCTGGCTCTGGGGGGGTGGGGGGTGGGGCGGGGTGGGGTGGGGGGGTTTGTGGATGAAAACAAAACATAATTTTCTGTGACCAGAGCATGCCATGTGTGGCAATTAACAGCCTCCTACTGTTTTTCCAAACGGACTGTTGTTAGAAGCTAGGCGCGTGAGTCTAGCAAACCTAATCCCAACAACCATAGTAAAAATACATTTCAACAGGACACAGGTTAAACCAAGCTGTTTATTGGGGCTGAAGTCCAAGCTAGCAACAGGTGACATCTTAGAGGGAACACCCTACTGACATTATACATGAAAATAATCAGAATAATTAGTTTAACAAACTAGTAATTCTGTTGGCAACTAAGATAAGAAAAGGTCTATTTGTCACATGCACAGTTATACACAGTACAATGCACAATGAAATCCATTATGTACCTGCAGCTGATAGTAAGTAGTAATTTATATATATATATATAAATATAAGTAATTCACACATTGTAGAAATATATAAATATAATAAAAATATGTCATTCACACGCCACGGCACACAAGATAAAAATATATAAATATTTAGAATAAAAATATAAAATTGTAGTCATTGGTATTTACACAAGGGTATGTTATGGCAGCTGTGTCAGTAAGTGCATGGCATGGTATAAGTGTAGGTCAAACAGAATAGAATAATTTACATAGTGCGTAACAGTCCAGTTTAGGGCTCAGAGTTCTTCTTCAGCATTTCTGTGTTAGTCCTCAGGCAGCGATAATGCCGGCCTGATGGGAGCAAGGAGAAGCGAGAGTGTCCGGGTGGTTGTAAATGTCCTGCAGGTCAAGGAGGGTGCTTCTGATGGTCAGTTCAACGGAACGAATCACCCTTTAAGGGCCATGAAGTCCTGTTTAGTGCAGATTCCCATCCAGTCCGGCCGGTATGAAAAATGTAGTGGGTCAAGGATGGTGGACAGTGAGGAGGTGATGAACGTCTTGAAGAGTTGCAAACATTTTATCACCACAGAGATGAGCGCTATGGGCCTAAAGTCATTGGGACTGCTGGGGTGTGGTTTCTTTGGGACAGGGACTATAAGAGACTTTTTAAAGCAGGTGGGAATCACACACTGTTTCAGTGAAAGGTTGAATATCTCTGTAAACACAGGTCTCTGTAGACACTGGTCAGCGCAGGTCTTAAGGACAAGTCTGCTAATACTGTCGAGTCCAGCTGCTTTGGTGGTGTTTACACTTCTAAACACCTTCCTCACATTATGAGGAGGCAGCTGAGAGAAATAATCTCTCCAGTCTGCCCCAGGAACTCTTCCATGTAGGACTTGCCCAGTAGGCATCCTACTCAGATGCCCAAACCACCTCTACTGGCGCCTTTCGATGTGGAGGAGTAGGAGCACTTCTCTGAGTCCCTCTCGGAGGGGAGAGAGAGAGCCCTGTCTCTAAGGGAGAGGCTTGCCACCCTTCAGGGAAAGCTCATTTCCACCACTTGTATCAACAATCTCATTCTTTTGGACACTAGCCAAAGGTCGTGACCATAGGTGAGGGTAGGGATATAGATCAACTAGTAAATCAACAGCTTTGCTTTTACACTCAGCTCTATCTTTACCACAATGGACTGCTGCAGCATCCACCTTCCTGGAGCTCCAGCCTCAGTCTGTCTGCCAATCTCCCGGTCCCCTCTTCCCTCACTTGCAAATAAGACCCCAAGATGCTAAAAACTCCTCCACTTGGGGCAGGTGGAGTGCCCAATCCCTGACCTGGATTGGGCACTAAACCCTTTTCCGACTGAGAACCATTGCCTCAGACTTGGCGGTGCTAATTCCTGTCACCTGTCACTTCACACTTGGCTGTGAACCACTCCAGTGTGAGCTAGAGACAACCACCTGGTGAGGACAATGGAAATCAGGGATGAGATTCTGAGGTCACCAAGGCCTTCCGCCACTTAGCTATGCCAAAAAGAATTATGAACCACATCAGTGACAAAGGGTAGCCCTGTTGGGGTCCAACACCCACTGGAATGAGTCCAACTTATTGCCGACAATACAGACCTAGCTCTTGCTGCAGCTGTAGAGGGAACAAATGGCTCCTGCAGTACCCTCCATAGGATATCCTGAGGGATGCAGTCAAATGCTGTCTCCAAGTCCACCAAACACATGTAGACTAGATAGGCAAACTCCCACACACACTTGAATATCGTTGAGAAGATAAAGACCTGCTCCATCATTCGGAAACCAATACAAAAATGACATTGTTCCTCCTGAATCTGAGGTTCAACTAACAGATGAACTCTTTTCCAGCACCCTGGCATAGACCTTCCCAGGAAGGCTGAGAAGTGTGACAACTAGCCAAGACAGCCCTACAACATCCTGAGCCATAAGTAGCCATCAGCTGCCTCTGAAGTCCCACAGGCTAACCAAGCTTTATAGGACTCCTTCAGCTTGATGGCTCCCTGGTTTGGGGATTACCATAGCAACAGGCATCAACAACCTTGCAGCCACAGCTCCAAGCAACCGTCTCAGCAATGGAGGTGCAGAATAATAATTTCATACTCAGTGTCCCCAGCCTCCCTTGGAATGCTGACAAAGTGCTGCTGGAGGTAGAAGTTGAAGATCTCATATACTAGGGCCTCTGCCACTCGTTCCCAGTGCACCCCCACTATGCATTTAGGTGCACCAGATCTGTCTACCATCCTCCTCCACCACCCAATCCAACTCACCACCAGGTGATGATTGGTTGACAACTCAGTTTCTCTCTTCACCCAAGTGTCTAGAAAAGATCTAATGACATCATTGCAAAATTGATCGTCAACCTACGACCTAGGGTGTCCTGGTGCCGCATGCACTTATGGACATCCTTATGTTTGAAAATGGTGTTTGTTAGGAAAAAATTATGGTCTGTAACAGAACATCACTCAGGTTCAGATCAGGCAGGCTGTTCCTACACCGGGCACTCTCCCTCAAGCACACTCCCCAGGCTTGGCTCCAGGGACCTTTCCCAGGCAGGCTAAATTGTTTCCTTGATCTTCCTGTTATAAGGGTCGCCTGAATCATTCTTTGTCTGGCTCCTCACCCAGGACCAATTTGTCTTGGGAGACCCTACCAGGTGGCAAAATCCCCCAGACTCACAGCCTCTTTGATCCTTGGTGCACACAAACCCCCTCCATCACGATAAGATGGAGATTTGGAGAGAGGTTCTTTCTTTTTAATGTAGTAATTCAATAATTGGACAATAATTCATCAATGGGGTACTATTATGTGCTCCTTGGATACTGCTAGAGTAACTTTGTGATTTATGATTCACAATTCAAAATAATCCTTATTTACATGCTGGGCTTTTGTACAGCTCCTAAGCCACTTTAGCTCCTCCTTCTTTAAGCCATCTTTCTTCTGATTAGCTGTCCCTCACAATTTGAACAGGGGGTGGGTCTCCTTTCACAGCCAGAGCTGTGTGCCAGAGGTGACCACATACAGATCCAAGAACAGAAGTACAGTGTCAGAAACCAAGTGATTAGAATAAGGGCAGGCCTGAGCTTTTGGGCAATTTGGAGATACACATATATATTTAGGCCATGTTGAATCATTGTAACAAAAAGTAATGAGGAAACAAGGAAAAAAATAGTTTCGCTTTAAGCAAAATCCCTTTGGTTTTTTAACATTTAAAAATGTTGGTTCTCTTTTATTGGCAAAACACAAATAATTCACTCAAGTTTGAGTCTTTTTTTTTATATTTTATATATTAAACCAGTGGTGTCCTGTCAGGGCAAGCAGGGCAAGCAGTGCAAGCAGTGCTTGTCTAGTGAAATCTAAAAACAGACACCAATTCAAACCTATCAAAGTGAAACCAGTCTTTCTCCTTTCATCTCAAACAGCGTTCTGTCATAAAACTTCTCTCATTGCCTGTTTGCATGCATCATTGAAATTACTGCCATCTTGGTGCCCCAGTTGAATATTGTCCCTGGAAGCAGGCTCTGCTTGCCTCTGATTACATTGGCATCTGTATGGGATCAGCGTACTGATCTGTATCCCATCAACAACTGCTTGAGCTCATCAAGCTGAGAGGCCAGCAGCTTTTTTTGGTTGTTTGAGTATGTGCATTATAAACCTCTGCTCTTTGACAGGAACCTGACACAGCTGACACAGGGTCCAGCCCAGACCCTAAATCGAATAAATGGAACAATATGATTGAATGGAAGGATGGATGAATGGATTTAATCCCGCTGTAGAGAGTGACAGTTAACTATGTCCTACAGTGCTCAGGCCTTTTAATCCAGCTGTGATTTTCTTTTTAAATTTTTCATATATTTAATATATATCAGTATGTAGGCCAGTGTTTCTGAGCTGGCGCAAAGATGTTTTTTTTTTTTTTAGAGACGCATGGTTCTCAATGGAGCTCAACCTTAAATATCAGCAGTGATATTAATCTAGACAATACTGATGGAGAACATTTTTTTCTGAAGAATAAGTACTACAATTTGCAGTTTTATGTGTAGTGGGGTGTTTTCATGGTGGTTGTTACTTTTACTAAATAAATGCTTCTAAAAAAATTTCTTCTCCACTTGACATTGTCAGATAATAGTAAATATTATGATGATACATATAGAACAATTCTTCAGCCAGATAGGAGTGCAGAAAGGTGAAGAGTGGACGGAAGTGGAGAAAGAGTGCAGCAAACTGCAGGAGGCTGGCAGCACATATGAAGGAATAAAAGACAGGCAGCATAACATGGTATGTTTTAATCCAATTTGTCTATAACTGTGGAGGAAGATTTGCAAATTAATTATATTAATGATCCAAGCTGCAACATAAGGAAGTGTACATGGACACCCACAGCACTCCTGGGTACTGACATATAAAAGACCTCTCTGACAGAGCTGAATTTTGCAGCCTGTGGGTTAGCTGTAAATATCATGTTGTTGATTGCAAATTGCACCTGTTTTTCTGCCACCACCTGAGGTGAAAACAGTAAATCTACACTATAGTTATACTAAAAATAGTAGAAAAGCATGAAAGGAAAACTTAGCTACAGATTAAATAGTCTTAAAGAAATACACGTACTTAGTTCTTTAAACAGTATAACTGTTTAACAAAATACTAACTCTTGAACAGGTGCAGCTGTATTATGTAAGCATTAAAAGTAAACCTAAACTATTCAGGTGTGAAATTTCAGTTTCTAAATACCTGATCAGTCTTACTGCCGTGCTTATGTTATTTTCAGCATTGTAAACCAGGAGAGTCACAACACTGTACATATTGTATAAATGGCGTGCTTTTCACTGGAACAGGCAAAAAAAGAAACAAGTCAACACTTTCCATATTAGCACGGTACCTTTTAGTTAGGCCTGGCATTTACAGAGAATTTTGAGAGCAGACTTCCTTGTCAATAGCAGCATTGTAGTTCCCTGTATTTTTGTGACACAGTGATGTTATGCGCACTGACTGCTATGTGGAGTTTTTATCAGTTAATGACTCATAGATAAGAGGGTTGTACAGCTCTCCTCTGCAACGGACATCTGCAGCTAAAGAGGAAGGAAAACATCCAACTGCATTGTGTCTAGAGCTTCTCATGCTGCCCTGGCAGGATACACGAGCAAAGTCTTCTTGTCCAAATGTGTTCTTATGCCCAAGTTTATAAATATTATTTTTATGAAGTCAATAAAACACAGCAATCTGGCCATTATAGTTTTTTTGCATTTGCATGAACTAATCATTACAAAATGATTGGTGTTGATCGTCTGGAATGTACCAGGTTTGAGGCAACTTAAAGGCCCTGAATTGCCCCCAACTGGGACTTTAACCCCACCAATGTCTTCTTCTTTCACCACAGCATGTCATCTGCCTTCATCTCACCCTATCATTTGTATCCTCTTTTGTCACACCAACACTGCATGTCCTCCTTCACCACCTCAAGGCAGCACGGGAGTATTGTGTGGATACAGGGAAACCAAACATCAGCATCTTAGTATATAAACTATACAAATTGAACTTCGGGTATTTAGCCTACAATATAATGTGCCTTCAGGTGTCCGTTTGATTCCTGGTATATAAATAAAGCTGAACTGAACTGAACTTTTTAGTAAGCTACTGGGATAATAACATCACTTGCTTTTTCAATCCACCAGCTGGTGCTGTTGAGTTGTTTTTTGTTTTGGTTTTTTTTGAGTCAGCATAGGTGACGTCACAGTAATGTGCGGGGGAAGCTGGCAAATCAAAAATGGAGGCATATAAGAAAGAAATACCCAATCTGCTGTCCATGTTAAAATCAGCTGGACTCATGGACTTATACTGGATTTTCTTTAAAAAGGCGGGACAAAGGAGATAGATAAGAATCATGCAAGGAGTGGTTTAACAAAGCAAAATAATACTCTGGGCATACTACAAACAGTCTGAGTAAACCTCCAATCATACAGACACACAGACTAACTAAAAATAAAGTACCCTTTTTCTTTAAAAATAAACAAGTAAATAAAGTACCTTTTCAAATACCTGCATTAGCACAATGGTCCACACATTTGAATTCAGTTAAGTTAGCCTAGACTGAAACACAAACCGTTCAATCTTTCAGGTGCATGCAACATTTATGACAGGATTTAATGACAATGTCCGTCAGTCTGTCTGCTTGACAATCCTGTTTTGCATTAATAAAATGACTGAAGTAGGGGGAACCGACTGATAACTAACTGATAGCCAATATTATTCTTTTAGACATGCAAAAAATAAACAGGTTTCCCTGAGTGTGTTATGTGTAGTTACTTATGAGTCCTTACTAAGATAAAATGACAGTGCAGTTTAAAAATAATTTTGTTTTAATGTCCCAACAAGTCATGGATTACTCCTTTGCCCTGCTTTGACCAGTGGGTTGTTTTGTTTGTGGTGTTCATTACACGCGTTACCAACACAGGAGTTACAGAGTGCTCTCCAACAGACAAACTATACAACAATAACACTCTTACTATGGTTAAAGTGTTTCCCTTCCAGCTCTTCTTTACTTTTATCATTTTCATTTATCAGCCACTATAGATGCAGACACCAGTAAAGCTGCAAATAACTAATATCAGCTGATATATTGGTTGGGCTCTAGCAGAGCCTCACTTCTACCCATTAATGTCACAGATTTAAAACTGTGTGATAAATAACTCAACACATGGCATGGGCTCTGGAACCAGACTCCTGGAGAGGAGTTGCCCTCAGTGAGAGGCGGCCTGATCTGAACCCGAGAGGTGTTTTGTTATTGGACTTCTCTGCAAACCACAGTTTGTCCATAACCAACACCATGTTCGAACATTAGGATGTCCATAAGTGCATGTGGCACCTGGAGCTGAACTGTCAACTGATCACCACCTGTTGGTGAGTAGGATCAGATGGCAGGGGAGGATGCTGGAAAGACCTGGCGCACCTAAACACATAGTGAGGGTGCGCTTAGAACGCCTGGCAGAGACTCCAGTCCGCGAGATCTTCAACTCCCACTTTCTGCAGACCTTGGACAGCATTCTGAGAGAGGCTGAGGACACTGGCTGTGTCCAAATTCAGGGGCTGCATCCTTCAAAGCCCGCGGAGACTGACAAGGCTGGAAGTGAGCAGCTGTGAACTTGGATGGTGTAGCCGTCATATCTGCATCACCCGCCCTTACCTCAGTGGAGCTCCTGTTGCCTAGCAACAGTGACATTGTGAAGTATTGCTGTGGAAAGAAGGCATTAAAATGGAGCCTGAACTTTTGCTCTGTTTTTTTTTTGTGGTTTATTTAATGCCAGTTTTATTTAAAAATAAAATGTTAAAACAAGTAAAACACATTTCAACATCAAGGAATAAAGACGGTGAATGATTAATTTCCAAATATACTGACAGCTCTCTAGTCAAGACATTAAAGTTAAATAAAAGTACCCAGTTATGAAACTTAACTTTAATCTTAGCCAATCAGAACAAACGGATTTGTTTAGAAATAAAAACCTTGAAATAAATAAAACATCAGCCATTTGTGATCATCCAAGTGAATTATATCTGTATTTTACTTCTACTCAGTGGTGAAAGCCAGCGGGGGTTTGAAAACGATGTGCCGGGAGTCAGGTGTTGAACCTCGACCGCTTGGTCAACTGACAACGTGCAAGGCAAGCTGTCTGGTAGAGCAGCGGACAAAGACATCTCCAAAAATGTCGGAGCACTTGCAATTAAATGATACCTTGATTAATCAAGCAGATAATTGAGGTTTAAAGAGTTACATTCTCACCTGACAACATCTTAAAAGTTAGATTTGTGTCACAGAAACAGTCATTTTTCAACCATTTTGGCCGCTCTCCCCCCCCCATTTCCGCATTTGAGTCATGGGATATGGTAGGACACATTCATCGCCCGCATTTGGAGGAGTCTTCCAATTTGGACAGCCTCCATTGCTTTGCTGTGATGTAACGCCTACAATTGCAGCCTTCGAAGGATTCGGAATGGACCATGTTCCACACATCCATGTTTGAGGCTGCTGGTGCCTGCTGTGGTGGTAATCCCTGAACCAGATGCTTGTCACCAGAGGTGAAGGGAGCCATCAAGCTGAAGGAGGAGTTCTATCGGGCTCGGTTGGCCTGTGGGACTCCGGAGGCAGCTGACGGGTCCCAGCAGGTCGAGCCTTGTGTAGTGGAAGCAGAGCGTGGGGACGAGGGAGATTACTCACCCATCGACTTTTCTGGGGGCAAGATGGCGCCAGTGTTTAGCTGCCCAGCCCTTTCAGTTTGCTGTTTGCTGTTTTTGTATCCATTCTTATTTGCTGCCAAGATGTCACAGCTTTGCTTGTTTATGATCGCCAGTCACTTCTTGGCATCTGTGATTTTCAAGTTTCGGTGTCGATGTACAACTTTGAACTTTGTCCCACCGGAGCTGCCAGACACACTGGTGTGCTTGTGGCATCTAACTGAAAAAGGAAACACACTGGGCCTTGTGTTGTCTTACGGCCTATGTGTGGACATCAGTGAAATGTGTCATTCCTGTATTTCAGACCATGTGTTGCTGTCACTGTCTGCTCTGAGATTTTACTCCCTCCTCCACGCTGGCAACACACATTTAACTCTTCAGCTGCCTCCAAGTTTTCTGCTGCTCTTAAGGACACATGTTTGCATGCCCTGGATCACTGTGAATACAGTGCTGAGGAATTATCCATTATGTTTGACTACACTTGTTGGGAGATCCTTGATTGCCTTGCTCCTCTGAGAAAGAAACGCTCTTTCAGGTGTAACTGCAGACAAGCAGAGAGAAAATGGAAAATGGAAAAACTCCAAGTCTCCTATGAAATTCTTCAGGATACATTATTCATCAGTTCTTATCCAGTCACATTGCTATTAGTACCCATAGTCCTCAAATTATTTTTTATGGTTTTTAATTCTCTTATTAATCTTCTGACCACAGATTGAGTGCCATCATCTAATATACAATGTGAAAACTTTAAGTTTTTACCCATAATATTTCTGGCCTCATGCATTCCACACCTGCTGTTGCTGACCCCTTAATATCCCCTTTATGTCCTGCTGTTTCTGATGAGTTTCAGTCAAGTAAATTCCCTTATTTATTATCCTAAATAGGAGTTTAAGTATCTCGGGGTCTTGTTTACGAGTGACGGGAGAAGGGAGTGGGAGAATGACAGACGGATGGGGCTGCGTCTGCAGTGATGCAGATGCTGCAGCAGTCCCGTCGTGGTAAAGAGGGAGCTGAGCGTGAAAGCGAAGCTATTGATTTACAGGTCAAGCGATGCTCCTACTCTCACCTATAGTCACGAGCTTTGGGTAGTGACCGAAAGAACGAGATTGCAGATAAAAGCGGGAGAAATGAGCTTCCTCCAAAGGGTGGCTGGCCTCTCTCTTAGTGATAGGGTGAGGAGTACAACCATTCGGGATGAGCTGGAGGAGGTAAGTTGGGTGAGGGAGGTCTGGGCTTCTCTTCTCTTCTAAGTGGACGAAAATGGATGGATGGATGGATGGATGGATGGATGGATGGATGGATGGATGGATGGATGGATGGATGGATGGATGGATGGATGAATGGATGGATGAATGGATGGATGGATGGAGCAGTTTCAGAAGAAACTACAGTCCATCATGGGATCACAGTAGCCACAACACCTGTTTACGTTCCAACTCAAGAGTACGCAGTAGAAAAATACACTATTCAGAAACTGAAGTCTGGTAAAAGTATCAAAGTCCAAGTAAAACCTTCAAACCCATATGAGATCCACACTTCTCAACACTTGCTACTCTGTTGGTCTCTGAATAGTGTCGGCATAATAACAGCATAAAAAGTTATCTTTGATGGCTAATTGCCATCAAAGATTGTCCAATTAGTCCAAAAGACTGTGGCAAATTTATGCTAAATAGCCTTTTTGACAGAAGTATTTTGTGGCATGGCCACATGAATTATTGAGCTAAAACCTTTTAAGAATAATGACAATAATGACACCCCGACTGCCTTTCAGCTGCAGCCCCGGCACATAATCCCCTCAGAAACTGGCGGTTCTAAATTGGCCGTAGGTATGAACGTCGTCCCCTCTCTGTGTTAACCCTGCAAAAGCTCGGTGGCCCATCCAGGGTGGCCCATCCAGGGTGGCCCATCCAGGGTGGCCCATCCAGGGTGTGCCCTGCTTCTTTCTCTATGACAGCTGGAGTAGATTCCAGCCAAGCACAACCCTGAAATACAAAAACAGAAAGATGGCCGATTGGATGGAAACCTTTATTGAACTGTACAGTTAATATATATATATATATATACCTAAATGTTTATCACCAGTCATATTGTCACTGCAATATGGATTTTTTTTTTCATATAGTGCAGTCAGTCTCAAAACAATTGTGTCTCATAATTAACTATGTTTAGCATTCACATCTGGAGTTTGTTTGATGCTGAATAAGGAGGAAGCAGCTTGTAGCTGTTGTCACACTGTAATGATGGTAGGGATGGAAACACTGGTCTTTTTTTTTTTTTTTTTAACTTTGTGGCTTTATTTCAGTCATTATCTTAGTTCCAGCGTATATTTTTATTTATTTTTAAACCCATACAAACATGTCATCATGTTTTTTTCTTGTATATCTTCTCCTAGTTCTTATGTCTTATGTTAAGAACACTGCTGTTCAAAGGTGCTATGCAGTACACATAAATGTGGCTTGTCTTTAGAAAATTGAAGTCCTAACTGTGGATCTCATGTGGGTCTAAACTGACCTCCAGTGGAATCCTTTAGTAGTGACACTTGAAGCAGTTTATCCACTAGAGGGCAGTAAAAGATAACTAAACAGATTAAATCATAGAGAAAAAAAAGTGGAAAAAAAAAGTGATGGTTGGACTTAAAATGCAGGTAAAGAAAACTGAAAACCAGTAAGAGGAAATTTAGACAACCAAGGAGATAGAAATATTAGCCAGTAACTAGAAAGAGGCTGGCATGCAGACAGATGGGAGGACCAGAAATACAGTTTCTCATCTCTCTGTCTTCCAGGGCATGTTCAAACAGCTTCTGCTTATCATGCTACACTCCTGAGTCATTACTGATCACATGCTGGGTCCAATCACACATCTCCCTTGCTGCTGAAGGTCTCCACTGTCAACAAAGAACAGACTGTGCTGCAGTCAGGTTGATATATCAGCCTGGGCTTTTTATTGGGAACTGGATATCAGCCAGTCTCTGTCGACTAATATGACAGGTCTGCGCTGCTGTTGCTGCTGTTACTACAGTAAAAACTGCCATACTCACTCTTTGTGGATACAGTTTCCACGTGCTGATCTGATGCAAGAGGGATATGTTTGTTAAATGTTGGAATTTTCCATTGTCATTTTCCTGGCAGGTGTTTATGGATTAACTTACATATTTTGGGGTCAAATTTGACCTGTTTTGACATTAATATTTAAAACAAATATGCTGTTGTACAGTTGCTACAAATGTTTGTTTTCCCATACTGTAATGGGAACTGCCTGTGTCTGTGCTCTCTCCCTACTCTCTGAAACATTACAGATTAATCATCCATTTATTAATGTCAGAGAGGTTATTTATACATTCTAAACTGATTTGTTGTTGACACTTGAGGGAATTCTTGGCCTGGGTCAGAAGTGACCTGGACTATGAAGGCATTGAAGTATGAAGTATGTAAGGGTTAAGTGTGATGGCTCTGCAGTGTAGTTCATAATGGGGGATATGTTACAAAGGGCATGTGGTGTAAAAATCTGCCAAATCAAAAACGACCCCTCGTGAATGAGGGAGCAGCTGAAAGTAGCTTTCACATTGTGTCTTATATGTATTTGTTAAATATGAGCTAACAATATACTCACTTACCTGCCATGCCTAACATGGCAATGGCGCACGCTGCAGTCTCTCAGCAGGACCGTTCACTTTCCTTAATGCGCTGTTCAGGAACGGCTTGAGGAACACGAGAGAGCCTGAGATCTTAACCTGACTTCAAAACTCTATAATTCTTATTATGGCTTTTTTACTTGTGCTCTGTCCTCTCTGTCCTCTCTCTCTATTTTCTCCCCTTTCTATTTTTTTCTTGCTTTTTTCTCAGCCTGTCAGCTCTGGCATTACTACAACACATATACATGTATGTGAAAAATAACACAAATAAATGAATAAAATAAAGGGACAAACATTAACGAGAGTCAAATGTGATTGTAATTTGATCCAGAAGATGTACCTGAACAAGCTTAATTTACAGAGGCCCCACCTGCAATCCACAGGACCCAGAGGATACACTGCCAATGGCTTGGTGCCACACATGACCCCAAAGGTCCTATTCCATAGTTCATCTCCACAATATTAGGCAGGGGATTTTACCATTGTCGCCCAGAGGCTGATTTCCCCCATGGTCTCTTTGGTTAAAAGGGACGCCATCACCCCCACTATCACTATGTATGCTGCTCATACAGGATAGTCTGATTTCTCTCTCCAGTATTGTAGAATGTGGGATCCTTTTATACAGAGAGACAGATTTGAACAGGCCTCTGCATTAGCCTGGGTTGCCTCAACCCAGTGAGTTAAACCAGCGTCCCCTTGGGCTCCATTTTGATATAAACACAAGTTAACATTGAAGACAACACAAATGTGACACTATTGTATTGACTCAAACTACACACAGACCTATAAACACCTGTCAAAGTGTTATTTAAAAAAACACTTCAGTGGGTGTGACCCCTGCAGTAAACTCTTGGACCACATTTTTCCATGATCTCTCTCTCTCTCTCTCACACACACACACACACACACACACACACACACACACACACACACACACACACACAC